>VWZP01004477.1:290245-357715 GCA_013396995.1 Dicaeum eximium
GGAGAGGAGAGGAGAGATACCAGTCTGAATTTTCCTTACAATCTGATACAGCAAAAGAATGAAGAGCATGAAGGACATACAAAAGGGTATTCCACCAGCTGAGAGTGAGATGCAAGAAAACCTTATCACTAAGTGCTGTCTTGAACACAAGAGACACAAGAAACAATGATCAAACACAGAACAGAACTGATGTATGTAGTTACAAGATGGAACTCTCTTCACTTTTGGAGAGACAATAAATAGATTAGTATATGTTCATCCTACAGCAGAAAGTTTTTGACTATAAGTCAATGAGAATGTTTTTGTCCAGTTCTGTGATTTCTCTTAGAGTATCTCTACATTACTTTCTCCAAGGCATTTTATAAACGAACTTATGCTGACACATAAAACTGGAGGAATGTCTCTTAAACTGTGTAACATGCCTCTGATTCGCCTGATGTAAAAGACACTCCATGCAACAATACCTTATATTTGCTATAGGTGGCAGCAGAAGACCAAGTCTCATGAGGAAATACTCTGATGGAACCATGTTTTAAAGAAAGTTATTTGTACACTAAAGATGAATATTCTCTTAATAATACATGAACATTATTTAACAGGAACTATAGAATCAATAGAATGTGAACAATGACTCCCCCTCTCCAAAAAAAAGTTCCATTGCAGCCAGAACCGGTCCTTTTCTTCAATGAAGTGAAAAGCTTGTTCAATTTGCTCAGCGTGGGAGTCTTTGTCATTTTAACCAGAAGACACAATAGATATTGATAAAAATAAAAGTCTTTTAACATAATAGCAATGTAAGACAATACCAACAAAGTCTCTTGTCTGTCAGCAAGAGCCATTAAAAATGTATTAAAACGTGCATTCAGCTTTTTTATTTCCTAAAAATAAAAAAGGTTGGTAAATGCTTACATGCAAAAAGCCTTCTAATATGGCAAAAAAGAGGCAGGGAGCTCAAGAAGGAGGCAACCACAACCAGACATGGAAAACAAAAGCAAAGTAAAGGAAAAGTTCGATGAGACAGGAAAAAAAAATCATCTCTACTAGATTTCCTAGATAAGGCTAGACAGAAACTTAACACTAAACAATGCTTCTGTAGGCTTCATATATGTGTGAGCAAGATATAATTTAAAGTTTCTGTCTATCTATAACAACTTTAATTTTTTTTTTTAACTCTACCTTAAATGCTTGTTACTATCTAGAATTTAGAGTTGTTGATCACTAGGAGAACTTATCAGTATTTCAAGTAAATGATCCTTTGTGTAAAACTTCAGCCTTTTATCTGCACAGCAGTAAACGAAGGGGAAAAAAATCCTTCATGAAAGCACGGCCTTGCTCTCACTTACTGACCTTACTAAACTCTTTTGTACATAAGTAAAGTAGACATGATGGATCGTCTAGTAAAAAAAAGAATAGCTTTCACTGTGTGAGAATGCTGGGGAGAGAAGATGAGAGGATCCAGTGCAACCCATGCTAGGATTTTCCAATTAAACTGCTAGTGAGGAAGGAACTTGTTTTACAGTGCCTCGCTTGGTTCAAAGCATACGTATTTGTGTTGGTTTTGGCTGGGGTACAGCTATTTTTCAGTAAGTTGTATGGGGCTAGGTTTCAAATTTGTGCTGAAAACAGTGTGGATAATTCAGGGATCTTTTAGCTATTGCTGAACAGGGCTTAAACAGAGTCAAGGTTTTTTTCTGCCCCTTACCCCACAACAGTAGCAGAAGGCTGGGAGTGTACAAGAAGCCAGGACAGCTGACCCCCGCTGACCTAAGGGATATTCCAGACTTTACGGTGTAATACTCAGCATATAAAGCTGGGGGAAGAAGGAGGAAGAGGGAGGGGGCTTTCTTAAAGTGGTGTTTGTCTCCCCAAATCACCACCACATGTGACGAAGCCCTGCTCTCCCGGCTGAGCGCCTGCCTGCCCATGGGAAGTGGGGAATGAATTCCTTATCTTGCTTTGTTTGTGTGCACACAACTTTTGCTTTACCTCTTAAACCATTGTTATATGAGCTTATGAGTTTTCTCACTTTTATTCTTTCGTCTCTCTCCCCCATCCCACTGGTGAGAGAGAGAGTAAGTGGCTCTGTGGGGCTTAGTTGCCATCTGGGGTTGCAGAACAGTAACAGAACAATTTACAGATGTGCAGGTTGCGAAATATTAGGGATAGTACTTGCTAAACTCAGTTTGCTCAGCTATTTCTTCTCTTTCAAAAATTCATAAGTCCTGTAAATCCTCGGAGCCCACTGTCTAATTATACTAGGCATCTTGTATACCTTCTCATTAAAAACTAACCTCCTATTTTAATGACTTGGTTGAAATCCTTTGAAGATCAGACTGCTAGTGACTGAATGCTGTATTCTGAATACCCCTTCATGCTGCCCTCCTTCCTTTATTCCTTTCTGATCTTTGGTAATTTCTTCTCTTTTATTTTTGTTTCTTTTCTTTTTTTAATATAATTTTTAGATGCCTGCTTGATTCCAAGTGAAAAATACAGAGAAGCTTTGTATGAAGGCCATGTCTGCACCTTGGCCAACCAGGACAGTCTAAGTTAAGTGTTTAGGTTGCTTTTAGCTAAGGGGAAAGAGTCTGTTATTTATTTAGCTGAGGCAGTTGTTGAACAGATGTACATCTGACACTGTGCAGTATTTACAGTACCATATCTTTAACAAATTGGGCTATATTCATTTCTTAGATAATTCCAACTTACTTCCTTCAAATTACACAAATTATTCATTTGGGCTCTGTATTTCAAATGCCAAACTCTCTCCCAGTTTCATATTTAGAGGGTTTATTTAATTTGTCATCAATTTCTGGCTAATATCACTATGGTTTGAACAATTCTTACAAAACTTTACTTTTTCAGATGCATTACAAGCACTTTTAATACCCTTTTGCAAGTTTCCACAAAGATTTCAGTCAGAACTGATACTCACTGCAATTACAAGTGCTGTCTTTCTGTACTTTGTGGGGTTTTTTTTGGATTTTGTTTTGTTTTGTTGTTTTTTTGTTTGTTTGTTTTTCCTAATCACAGAATTACAGAACCATCCAGGTTGGAAGAAACTTTCCAGGTAGTCTAGTTCAATGGAAATGTTCATATCAAGAGATATAGAAGAATATGTTCTTCATTCCACATAAAGACCTCTGGGGTTTCTTCCAAATAAGGAGCTAGAATTTTAGTGCTGAAATAAAGAATAAAAATGCTGTTTCTGTTGGAAGTGGAGGGAAACTTATCATCCTTTTTTGATTTTTGTCATCATAAATCAAAATACACAGAGTTTTTCTTACAAAACCAAATATTTTGAAAATAGTTTTTTAATAAGTGGGGAAGTATAATTAATATGCAAGTTATTTCATTTACAAAGTGTGTACACATAATAATTTCTGCATTACTTAGAAGATGTTATATACCTTACTGTAAGCTTACTCATTTATTCGAGTCAAAGTGACATGTTATATATCCAGAGAAAAACATACATGAATCTTCTTTATTTCCACATTGTAAAGGTGAAAATGTAACTTGCCAAGAAAAAAACAAAGTTTAAAATTTATTATAAATTATCCTGGAAATTATATTTTGTTTATTTTGACAGATGCAGAGAAAATTCATAAAATATTTCATCTCCATATTGAACATAATGGGAAAAAGGGACATTATTTTGATACATAGTTTTACTAACAAGTTTCAAGATGAAATATTGCCTATCATAGAAAATACACCTATTCACAGGAAAAAAAAAATCATACAAAAATTGCTAGCTTTAATAAAAGCTGGGTCTACTGATTAAATAACATTTTATATTCAAGAGATTCTCTAACATAAAGGCCTTTATTGAAAAGGTCTGATGGGCTGAGAAAAAGTTTTATTTATTTTATAGGTGCTTGCCTTAAGCGCAATTTCCTCATGCCTAGAATAAACCTGGAGTTAGAAAAAACATGAGTCGAGCTCTTACTGAAACAACTCTGCATCAAAACACAAATAACTTTCTATTAGCCATGTCACTAGGTTAAAGAATAAATAGGCAGAATCCAAGCAATTATCAGGGAAACATTGGAACATAATACAAAACAACCCTGACCTTGATAACTTGTTTAAATATCTTCTTCTGACGGTTTATGGAAGCCCAACTTAGGAGACAAAAATGTACTCTTAAAGTGCATTGTTCGTCACTGTAGACCCTCAGTGGCACAGCTACTTGATGGCAATTACTTTTGTGATGACTGTGACCATGTAATTCAACCCCCAAATGTGTTTTATTTTATCACTCTGTCAGAAAAAACAGAAATATCCTCTCCTACCAAATGAAAAGTAACATGCACTATAAAGAATGTTTCAGCAGCATATCCAACCAAATGTCCTTGTACTCCAGTTAGTGTGTGGATCAGACCACAAAAATGATGACAAAACAAATGTGTAAAGAATCTACTTTTCCACATTTGTGGAAGTGATGAAGCTCCTTAGCAAGCTGAATGCACTAACAGTGAGAGATTCTAATCTGAGGCATTCGGCATAAGAAGCTTCTTAATTCAACAGCAAGTCTGTTTGTGACCTTTCATAGCAACTTATCACCTCTCAGGTGCAAGGACATCCTTCTCAAATGAAGAACTTTGTAATGGAGCAAAGAGGATCTTCAATCACAGTTTCTTGTGACTTTATGCAGCAAAGACAGAACACAGACAATTTATGTCATTTAAGGATTATGAATTAGTCATATTATTTCATACTTCTTCAGATTTCTGTAGAGCAATACATCAAGAAAGTTTTTTTAAAAAATGTGATTTTTAGCAGTGAAATACACACACAGGGCAGAAACACAGGGCTCTGGGGACACCTTAGAACACCTTCCAGTATCTACAGGGGGCCTATAAGACACCAAGAGAAGGACTTTTAATGAGGGCATGTAGTGACAGAACAAGGAAGATTGGTTTGAAACTGAAAGACAGCAGGTTGAGACTAGATATTAGGAAGAATTTTTTTATGGCCAGGATAGTGAGACACTGAAACAGGTTGCCCAGAGAAGCTGTGGATGCCTCATTCCTGGAGGTGTTAAATGTCAGGTTGGATGAGCAACTTGGAAGTGGAAGGTGTCCCTGCCCATGGCAGAGGGGTTGGAACTAAATGATCTTTGAGGTCCATCCAACCCAAACAATTATAAAACGTTTATGATAATTCTTCTAGCCTAATATCTTGTAGTGATAATGGGAGAGAAGCTTTAGAGACACAACTCACATTTTCTGACAGTGTGGTTACTCTTCTAACATTTTCTAAATGTTTTTTATTAGAGAGAAAAATTCTCTGATTTCCAAGCTTCCAAAGTAAAGAAAAGCTTTAGTATTCTTCTTGATATCTCATTTTCTTGAGTATGAGAGTCTTCTTTCCTCTGGACTGCTGTGAGATCCTAGCATTTCTGTGACTCACTTGATAGTTGTATTGACAGTGACTGAATTTCAAAGCAGAGTACTGTTATAAATGGGAACATTCATATGAGACATATTAAATGGTCTTCATCTCAGCAATAAAGACACACTGTTTAGTTCTGAATATTTATCTCTAATTCTATAGTCATGACATTTTAAGTTAGATTTACATAGTGAATAACAGCACTTTAGATAAATAAAACGGATGCTTATGGTTCTCTCACAATGTGGAGAAGGTTGAATATCACATCTGCTGTGAAAGTATAACCCATTGACACATTGTTTTCTCTGTGCTCACCAATCTATTCACTTCACTGTAGAAGCCTATCAGGTTGATTGTACATGATTACCCTTTCCTAAACCCATGCTAACTACTTCCTGCTTTTTCTTCCCATATTCCAGAAAGATATTCCCAGTCATTTTTTCCAGGGAATGCAGTGAGATGGAGCTGCCTGTAATCCTGAGCTTTCTTTTTGCCACTGAAGTCAAGAGAAACGTTTTCTCTCTTCCAGTCTTCTGGAATCTCTCCTGTTTATCACAACTATTCCAAGATAATTGAGAGGAACCTTACAATGACATTAGCCTGTTCTCTTGGGACTCGTGGGTGTAACCCATACAGGCCCATGGAATTGTGTGTGTCTGGTTTGTTCAAGGGTTCCCTATCTAGTTTGGGGGATTAAGTCTGCCCAGAGAGGCTGTGTGCCTTCCTGTAAACTCATGTTTGGCTTGATAGGCCTCAGATGTATACAGATGGGTTTTTTGTTTTGTTGGTTTTTTTTTGTTTGGTTGTTTGTTTGTTTGGGTTTCTTGCTTGGTTTTGTTGGGGGTTTTGAGTTTTTTGGGGTTATTGTTTGGTTGGGTTTTTCTGTTTTTTTTTTGGTTTTGTTTTGTTTTGGGAGTTTTATTTGTTTTAATGTGTCCATGTGGGTTAGTAATCCTTTCTGCACACCCCAGAGCTTTGCAGTAGCTCTCTATGCAGCCAAAATGCTTTGGTATTCTGTAGGGCCAAACTGTCCTGGTGTGCCACACACATTCCAGTTACTTACTTATTTTGGAAACAACCCAACATCTACACATCCTTTTTAAAAAAACTTTAAAGGTAGAAATCTCTCGAGTTTTTTGTTAGTGTTGTTTTGAATATCATGTAAAGACGTATCCTACTTCTGTTTAAGGTTATGTGTTCCCTTGAGGTTATGTGTGTTGACTACAGTGTTCTGCTGTGACTTCAAAATCCTCCTCTGTCTCAGCCAATATCAGAACTGAATGTTGAATGTGACTGCATTCTTTACTTCTGTGTTTATGACCTGTTAAAACACACTTAAATATCCATGATTCATACGATCCTCTTTGTCAAAAAATCCATGTCTTCTCCACACAACTGGCCCATTTTTTTTTTGCTGCTTAGTATTTATAAATTTTTAATTGCCTGGAAATTTTTGCATTTGTAATTATTTGTAATTATTGTATTTATTTCTTGATATGCCAGGCTCAGGCAGAGAGACTCCACATAAACTACACTAAAAACAGACCTTTATGATAGTCCAAAAGGAATATCTGTCAACAATGATTTTGTGTTTACTTTTCTTTTTGTGTGATTACATGGAATGAGACAATGAATTTGCATCACAATTATTTTCTAATAGCTCAACACATGGAATACACTCATATGACTTAGTGTACTGTAGCAACATTCATCCTTGTTAACTAAAACTCTATTTTCATAAAAATTCACTAACTTTGAAAACAAAATAGTTGGATGACAGTAGATCACTTCTCTGTAACAAGTTGTATGAAAATATTAAAAAGTGCTTTTGTTCCGAACACTGCATTCTCAATAATTGCATTTTTTTTATTTATAATTGCTGATTTCTCTACCATATTTGCTCTATTGGGAAAGAAATATATGTTCTCATCTTAGAATGTACGAGATTAATTATTTATTGCATAATCGTTGTCATCAGGAATGAAGATTTTGTAGCAGAAATTTGGCAGCTTTCTCTTAAATAGAATTGTCTGAAATACTAAAAATATTGAAGTGAAATAGTTATTTTATACTGTCATGCATGAGGATATATATAAACACACAAAAGAAGCTTTTACTGATGAAAATAGAGATAGATATTAAGCTAAAATTGGGCAGAGCCTGGACTTTGGTGAAATTTGAATCTGGCACTCGGTGTTGCATCGACCAAATACCTTACTGGGTTATACTAAGATTTTATATCTTAACAGATGTAAAGTCAATAAATGTTCTGACTTTGATTAGTCACCAGAGTTCCTGTAAGAACATCCTTCTTCTCAGGTTACATAAAATATAATATTCTGGAGAAATCTTTCTTGCTCATTTGTTTGCTTGCTTTGAAGAAAAAAAGATGAGATTTAGAAACTGTTTCGTATTGCTTTTTCCTGTGAGTGCAGTGATGCTGTAACACACATAAACCCTGATAAACACAGATGTATAAGAGGGAAAAAAATTAAATTTTCTCTTTACTTGAGACAAAAATAGGAGCAATCAAATCACAAGTAATTGGTTTTTTTTTTCTTGGCCTCAAAGGCTGCTAGCACCAGTGAGCTGACATATCTCTTTATCACCAGTTCTGCCTTGACACAAACCAGTCAGGTTCCTGGTCTCTTTGCTGCCAGAGCTCACAAACCTGCAGAGAATGGTGAAGGTGCAGTGACAACCTCGTGGATGTGACAATCTCAGAGGCAGTGTTTGTATGGGAGGTGGCCTACCTCCTATGAATTTCCCTTTTTATGCACTTGTCAGGCCATACCCAGACTTGGAATAACCTTAGGATACATAATGCTCCTAAATCTTTCTCTAAAGTGGAGTTTTAAGAAAAGCTGCATAAACAGTATGATTCCAGTGATAAAGTGATACCTGCATCTATCTCAATAAATAAGTCCCTTCCTCTGGCCAAGGAAACTTGAAACTCTATCAGTGTTTCTTCTAAAGAGACCAGATGGCTTGTTGCTAACAGATAGGAATGAGTCCCTCCCTCAAGGTACAGACATGCTGACTCCATGGGATTTCTAATTAAATTTGAAAAAAATTAATAATTTCTCTCCCTTGTTTCAAGTCACTTTCTGATTAAGTGCATAGGAAAAGTACTAATTTAAACCAAAATGTTCAGATCTAACCAATAATTGACTTCAGAAGAAGAGTGTGAGAGCATGATCACTTAATTCTGGTACAGACCAAACTAATTTTTGTATCAACAACATATAAAAATAATTGGCCTGTGGGTATCTGCTTTTAAGGGAGATCTTACACAAACTTCCTAGAATTATTTTTAATGTTCATTTTGTATGATTTGTCTGAGTTTTAATAAATACACAGAATGCGGATTTTACCTCCACATCTGAAAGGGTGTGATTAAGTTTCCAAAGCATCCATAGTGAGAACGCTCTGAAATGACACACGACATCTGAGGGGCTGTGCACGCAGCTGATATGTAACACACAGGATCTGTGGGAAACTTGGTGCTTCTGGTGAGGAGCTGCAAGCAAGGTTAGATACACTCAGTTACCTCACACTTCACTGGATATCTCTGTCTGAGCAATTGATTTCTGTGCTGAACTTCAAGAGATATAAATCTCATCCCTACTTATTTTTATGGCATCAGGATGCTTTTCCAAGTTTGTGAGAGTTTCTTGTTTATGACTACATTGGAAGAATGTTGTCTAAATATTGGCAGTAAGGCAGCAATTAAGAATGAACTGCAAAATAAAAATCAAGAAGTGATACGAGAAACTGAGTCCAGATTTCAGTCAGTATTGCCAAATAACCTGACCAAAGGTAGATGTCAATTTGGAGCTGGTGTTCGGACTATGATCTAAATAAAACAGCCTAAAGTATGTGTCAAGTGTCATTGAAATAATCTTTGAGACTTTTGCATCAGATGACAAAAGACTACAGAGGAGCTGTGTGAACAGCACAGGACTACACAGGGTCCTTTACAGTGATTTCAAATGTCAATTCATGCTGAAGTGTGAGCAATTGTATCAAGTCCTTTCTGTGCAGAAAACAAAACAAAACAAACAAACAAAAAGAAAAGAATATTTATCTCTCAAACGTATTTTTGAGAAGATTAATTGTCCTTAGGAGGACCCACAGCCAGACCTGGTACCTGGTTTTTGTCACAGTAATTGTTGTCACACTTTAACTGGAGTACTTCTGAACTAAGAAAATTACCTTGAGATGGGTGATGGTGTTACCTCATAAAGACAATAATTGTAAGTCATTTAGAAAGCACTTCACTCTTTATACAAAAACAAAATGAGTGCCAGCTAAAAAGGAGGTAAGAAACACATTAAGTTTTAAAAAGTCTTTAATTCTGAGACTGTTGGGCATTTCAATATTTTTTTGTTCAATGAGACAAAGGAAAAGTAATGAAAACTGTATTCCTAAAATGAAAGAGAAGGTTTTACAAAGAAAAATGTAACAAGAAATATGGTTTTAATTAGAAACTAAAGGAAACATGGAAACATTGAAATAGTATAACATGTTCATGCTGAAATTTTGCAAGGTTAATTGAGAAAAAATTGTAGGAATCTGAAATAAAGATGAGAAGAGAATCAGTAGATCAGATTAAGGCTAAGATTGCCAGTGAATATGCCTTGATAGTTCAAAATAAATTTGAAGCTGGCATTAGATACAGCATGAGAAAGCCAGATAGCAATGCTGGGAGTATTGGATAAAATTTATTAGCTTGTAATGACTGTCCTGTATTTGTGAAAACTCTCAAAGATATACTTGTTACCTGTTTCCTTATAGTCATGTGGATACTAGAAAATTCTGTGAAAAACAGATAAGCCTCTGAAAACTGAAAAAAAAAAAAACTCAAACAAACTTTATAATTATTGAAATAAGGCATTGGTAAGGTACTTTTTTTTTTTTTCAACGCAAAATTTTATTTTAAATTTTAAATGCCTTTTAAGAAGAAATATAATAAACCTTAGAGTGTTAAAATCTTGAGGGTGAAATAGGTAAAAATAAAAATTTATTCAAAGAAAATCTGACAGGTGTTGGGCTGCAGAAAGTATATTCAAAGGTGTTCCTGTTGATTTGAGCTGAAAGAATATTTCTCCTTTTCTGAATTCCCATTAATGGAATGAATAAAATGAATAATAACCAAATAACTAAAACAAAAGCTTATAATATGTAACTGTGTGAACAAAATCAATTTATTGATGGATTAAAAATTTGATCTAGCTCCACTTCCAGTAAAACAAAAGTGTATACATTGGGAAGAAAACACTTAGGAAAATTTTGAAGCACCAGTTCACAAGAGTTGAAAGTTTTCAGTTTGTCCCATTTGAAAATCTCTCCTGGGCATGCAATTGCATGGCACTAGTTTTCACAAAGTATATGAGAAAGATGTTCAGTGTGGATTTTAACCACTTTTCAACTCTATTTTGAAGTACATTCTCTAAAAATTTCACAAACCTACACATCTGTAATCAGGTGGTCAAGGAGATAAGAAGGGGGTGGTATGCAGGTCTTATTTCTGTGTTACTAAAATAAAAAAGCTGGATTTTTAAGAGACAAGTTTATAGTTGCTGGTTTATAGTGACTCAGAGACAATTCTGCAGTTTTGGACTCAGTATGCATTAAGACGAACAGTGGTTCAACAGGAGAAATACAAAATTGAAAAGACATAAAGCAATTGTCTAGCCTTAAATATATGATGTAAGGAAAATTAATGTATTATGCTGACTGCAAATATGATTTGACTTGATGAAATTGTCTAGTAGCATGTACTAGAGATGAGGTTTATTTATTAGGAATACTGGGATTAAGATGTCTGAATATGTCTACACATTCAAAGAAATATCCCATATTGACACATATCAATGAATGATGGACTTCAATTTGCATCTTTTAACTGTAAACAAAGCCACTGAAATCAGTAAGAATATTCCTGTTAACTTTTGTAGGCTTTGGATACAGCCTAAGCATTTCTAAGGTGATTGTGCTTATTTGAAGGGCTTTCAAGAACTGTCCTCAGAGGAAAGACATAGAAGAATAATTAATAAAAAATAAACAAGAATTAGGGAGCATGATCCCATGAAAAAGTCTTTCAATCTGTATCAATCTCATGGTTCCACAGTAAATATCAAAAATTGTCCATACTATTTAACACTGAATAGCTACCATATAGTAAATGCAAAAGATCTTTTAAATCTTTCAAAAGTCTTTTAAATTAGTTCAAGTGTCACGGTGCATTATTAAATTAGTCTTTTAAATTAGTTCAAGTGTCACGGTGCATTATTAAATTAGTCTTTTAAATTAGTTCAAGTGTNATCTTTTAAAAGTCTTTTAAATTAATTCAAGTGTCACAAAAGGTGCATTACTTATCCATGGTTTTGAATCTGGGAGAGGAATACTTATACACCTCGTAAAAGAGACTTTTCCAAACATTTTGATCTCCTTTGAATGCTTTTGGATTTGAAGGGGTATTTCTGTTTGGCAGCCAAATTTCTTTATTTATAAAATGTATAAAACATCCAAAAGAAAATAATTAAATTCTTGTATATGGTTCCAAGGCATGTGTCCTACCTACTAAAATAAGAATCATGCCCTAACTTCCATGAGAATCATTTTTCCTGAGAGAGCAATTAAGCTGTAACAGAAGTGTAGGAAGTGCTCACTATGCTTCACATATCCTTGTCCATAACTCCTGCACTCTGTGTTGTAGGTGGGACACTATCCTGTGCTGTTGGAAATATTGGCTTAAAATCCCATGAGCCAAGAGCCCCTATTTCTCACTTTATGAGAACTCTATAATTTATCAGTAGCCTAAACTTGTTTTACTTCTCTCACCAGTCTCCCTCTCTTTGTGTCTACTCATCCACCTCTTTTTCTCACCATCCCATTCAGGATGAGGAGGGAGAGAGCAGATGGATGAGCTTCTGATAGCCAGCCAAGAACAAACCACCACAGTTTACAAACTTATCTTCATCAAAAATTATGTTCAAAACATTATTTTTCCAATACCTGAAGCTGACCAGCCATAGAAATAGTTTATTTAATACAACTATCAAAACAAATCTAACCCTCAAAACCTTCTGGAGATTTGTAGAATAGCTTGGGTTGGAAAGAACCTTGAAGATCATCTAGTTCCAACCCCACTGCCAAGGGCAGGGACATCCTCCACTTGACATGAGTTACTCAAAGCCCCATCCAGCCTGGCCTTGAACACTTTCAGGAATGAGGTGTCCACAAGTTTTTGGGCAACCTGTTCCAGTGGCTCTCAATGAAGAGTTTCTTCCTCACAACTAATCTAAATCTATTTTCTTTCAGTTTTAAGCCATTTCCCTCATCCTATCACTACATGCCCTTAAAAAAGTCCCTTTCCAGCCTGTTCTTAGGTGCTATAAGGTCTCCCTGGAGCCTTCTCTTCTTCAGGCTGAACAGCCCCAACTCTCTCAGACTGTGAAAGATTGCAAAGGGCTAAATAAGAAAAAATAATTTTGGAGACAGTTTGCTAACTGTTAATATATCACTGATAAAAACACTGATCAATGAGCTAAATCAGGAAGTAATGAAGTTATTTTCTGGCAATCTACTTTTACCCCGCTGACGTAACTTTTGAAGCACGAGATTAAAATTCTGTGAAACAATTGGAATAGGAGAATAGACAGGATGGGTTTAACCTTAATGAACTGCAGCCATCTGAATGTTAGCTGCTAGTGTAAGAGATTTGGCTACTTTAATTCTAAATAGAAGAAGGAAGACAGACCTTTCCAGAAGGTGGCTCAGTTCAGCCTAAAATAAGTCTGTAGCAGGATAAAACACATGACAGAGGGTCCTGTCTGATTTAGCCTGCCTTTTACCCAGGAGAAACAGGAAACTATCCATTCTTTTGTAGTAACTCAAAGTATTTTTTAAATCAATATATATCTTCATACCCAGGTTCTCTGTGGTATATTTCTTATAGACTTGTGTCATTCTTGTTTACATCAATATTTTTCCATTTTTTATACATTCTGTTATTAAGTTTAGGTTTTTTATTACTGTTTGTTTTTTGTTTCTTTCAACACTATTTAAGGTTTATTATTATTTAAGGTTTAAGGGTTGGGTTTTGCTGTGTGGTTTTGGTTTTTTGATAGTTCAGTTAAATTAATCTGATATTTATTTTGAGTTCAAGCATAGATTCAAAAAACCTAAATTTATTATTTACAGTGTATCAGTCTAAGGTTATCTATATGTCCAAGCTTCATTTTACTTAGGAAAGATATGACAAAGAATGTACAGGAAATAAATACCTTTCTGTAGATAAAAGTTGAGTGTGACAACCTAGCTCTTCTATTTTGGATGGTATTATATATGTATGTTTAGGCAAATAGATTGATTTCCTAATGATAAATAGATACTACTACTATACCTACCCTATAAACCACTAAATTTCGATGCTGAAATGTGATGCTTTATAAAGTAAAAGGATTTTATACCCAGATGTCAGACTGTCCATTCTTCTCCTAAGTATTTCAGAAGAAAATACAACAGCTAGTGGATACTGCTGCATTTATAGGGTAGTCTTACTCACAATTCCTTGTAATAATAGAATTCCAAGCCTGTATCTGTTTACACCCACAAAGTAAGTAAAATCCCTAGGCCAGAATCCAGCCACATAAAAAATTATAATATTAAGATGACAAGAAACAATTCACATATTTATATTTAAACAATATATCCTTTCTCCTTTTCCAAGAGAGCAGGCTTTGTGAAAATTAAAAGGCAGTGAATGTTGCAAATTTTGAGCTGTTGACATAATCCCATGTCATGTTTTCCTATGGTAAAAATGGCCTAGTTGGAAAACAATTGACAAAGCATTAAAGAAAAAAATCACAGTAATATTGGAGAAATGAAGGGAAGGGAAAAATTAGAAGAGAATGACCTAAGGCTATCTCAATTTTCCATTACTGATTTTGACTATTTAAGAGCATGTGCTCTTAATGGGTCTTACCCTATATATGACACCAAGATGCAGAGGAAGGGGATGTAAAGAGGTTTTGGCATTAGAATTAACAAAAAAAAAAAAAAATCCCATGAAAATTAGAGAAATTGTATTAAAGAAAAAGCATTCAATTCAATAAGTAAAAATGCAAAGTGCTTTAAGACAAAAAATTATTGCACAAATCCAATGTACGTGAAAGTATTGCTAGGTATTACTTCAGTAGAAAAAATATCTGGAAGTTCCATGAATGGAAAGCTAAATGAGGCAACCCAGTATTCCATGAATTCATGATACCCAGCTCTGCTTAGGAATAAAACGGCTACTCATCCATGTTGATTGTCTGTGTAGGTTTCTTACAAAGCTTTGTGGGTAAATCTACAGATCCCTAAGGGTTTGAAGTCTTCCCAGCATTACTTGTAGCATGAACTAAGAGGGAGGGAGGATCCTATGCCTCTATGTCCTTGGCTCTTGTGGAAGGCAATAGCATCTAGAAGAAAAGAGAAGCTGATTCCTCACCACAGACACTCCAGAGTTTTTCACAGAAAGCTCAGATATGCTCTGCCACGGGCCAGACAGGTTGTGCAAACAGCTTGGTCATATATTTGGGTAACACTGTCTATTAGAAGTAACCAAAGATTAAGACTGTTCTCGGGTAAAGTCTCTTAGCTATGATGAAAATTCAGCCAGTTAGATCAATTTTATGGTCCAGAAAGGACATTCTCTTTGTAATTAACTTTGTGACTATGACCACCATTTTTACAATGTGGGTATCGTTTCAGGAGCCACCTATTTCACAAATTCTCAATAATCTCAAAAATCTCAATAATCAGTCTGGTTACATTTCTAGAAGTATAAAGTAAATACAAATAAATTACTAAAGTACAAAATATATAAAACACCAGTACTGCAGAAGTAATTATAACTCTAAACTTATTAACTTCCTGATTTATAGTTCCCTAGAACTTCATAAATTCTGCAAATTCAGTCTATTCAAACTTTTCTCACATTTAATTTTAGTATAGCTGAGCAGCTGTCATCTTGCATGGTTATTTTACAACCAGCATTTGCTGTCTACACCTATGTATGTTTAGCTGGTAAATATCTGTTATGTTTCAACTTCAGTTTCTGCCTTTTTGTATACGAGGACATTTTCATTATCAAAGAAATACAAAACAACAGAGTCTTGTTATGTACATCAGACGTGTGTAATTTTCCATAACAATAAATAAGAGCTTGAATAACCTTGATCTTCTATTCTGTCATATTGTTTTTAAGCTGATGTAACACCATTGACATCAATGGACTTACCCCAGTATGAAATTGGTGTAATGGAGTGGAAAATCATTGCCGAAATCTCTAAGGGGATATTCAAAGTTCCCTTAACTGTAAGCTGTGTATTAGACTGGAAGATCCATAGTTTTTATTTTCTTGTTTTGATGTGTATCTCAAATGATAAAGAACTGCAAAACAGTCCAAATGGGAAGTTACTCATAACCTTTTTTTAATTAAACATAAAATATTTAATTTTTAAATTGTCATTTTTACTGTGTGTTTAACTATCTACTCAATGTCACAATTAATTTTAACTTTGGAGAAAAATATGTTGTGTAGCAACTTAATTTGATACTGTACACTACCAAAGACAACATAATTTGTTGAAATGTAAACGAAATTAGTTGTTTTTTCTTTTCAAACTAAATAATATATGGACAAAGAGCTCCATTTGGGACTACCTTTTACAAAGCTACTTAGCAGACAAGATTAAGGTTTTGTAAGCCTGAGTGTTCATCTAAGTATAAGTCACAGTCACCTTCTAAATTAATAACTGTATACATGTCTTTGTATTCTTCAAGTCATTTTCCTGAGAGAAGCCATATTAAACTGTCTTGATTTTCTTTCCCTAATTACAAGATCAACATGTGAATATCAAGTGGAAAATAAGGATATTATGTATCTATTTGGTTTCACACTTGATTTCCTATGAATTTCTGTTAGAAGAGGATGGAAATATGAACCACAAACCACTTTGTTGATATTTTTTTTTAAAGCAGAGCGACACACATGGCTTCATTTTTCTTTCACATCTGCAAAAAAGTGAATCTAGCTTTCAAAGCAAAAATGATAATTGAGCAGAATTATATTAGTGGAAAGTGTAGATAACAATGTGGTTTTTGACCACCTTGTGCAAGTTTATTGCAGTTAGGAAGAGCTTTGTCAAATCACTTGTATATAATTTATTTTATTCTTCATTACTTTGTATTGTAAAGAGGCAAGATCCTGTTTTTTTGACTATCAGTGAATAAAACATTTCCTGAATACTTTAACTTCCTTAAGAAGGCAAATTTTTTCTAACTTTTTTTTTCTGTGAGCATTCTTTCTCACACAGAATGTACCCTTTATAGTCTTGATCACTTTAATTTACAAATTTTCTACTTTGTTTCACATGCACTGTATTTTTGAGCTATTGCTGAGAAAATTCTCTCAAGCAAAATAAGTATGTAGTCAAAAGAAAGGAAACTGTGCCAAACCAAAAATCCTGTGTGATTTTCTTTTATATAATGCAATACAGAAACATAAATTTGAAAGTGTTCCACAGACAGCATTAATGTGTTCATTGATATTTTTTTCACTTGACATGGGGTACTTTGCATGTCCTAAATATGGTAGGTTTAGTTCCCAGTCTCCTGTGCTTTGTCATGCCATTTTCCCCTGGGAAATGTGCTATCACATCAGAATTATCCATTCATTTTTATCTTTGTTTCATGGAGAGGGGTGAGTATGTAACGGGCAAGGCAGCAGAGAGTAGTGTTAACAAGGTTCTAATTTGCTTTCCCAGCATCATAAATGACTCTGAGGAAAGGTTCCTGCTACAGCTCTGCAGAGAATTATGGCAAATTATTTACTCTTTGCCAGCCATTTAGACTGATGTATCTCTGTTGATTTTGGTTTCAGATAGTTTATGGCTGATATTCAAATTGGATGTTTTCTATTCTTCCAGCGTGCTTCCAGAGCAACCCAAAGTCAGATTTGAATAGAGATTGTGGTCCTATGTATAAACTGCACTGATCTGGGATCATCCTATTCCTAATCGTCTGTGCATCTGAAAACCTTAGTAATTTCAGCTGGCATTCTCGTTGCCTAGAGATTTCAGCCTGGGTCCTAATTAACCATTTCAATTTAGGTTTTGTCTCTGATTTTGATTAAGAATATCTGGAAGAGAAAGGCCTGTTTTCTCCAGATACATTTTTTATTTTATCTTCACATTCCTGAATTTAATCTTTATTTAACGACCATTTTCTTTTGTCAATAGCTACAGAATATCTTTATTAAATTAAATTTACATTTGTAGTTGTGTCTCAGTTCTTCATTTTCATCACATGTGAGTGTAAATATGAGTCATAAAAATGTATCTATCCATAAGTCCTTAAGTAGAGTTATCTTTGAGTTTTCATCTATGTGCTTATAAAATGACAGAACTATTGTCAACTACTTCTTAAAAATATAGGTGGGATGAAGATCTTGTGGTGATTCTTGAATATGTGTCTAGCTGTCATAACATTAGTGTTTATTTACTCTGCTAGCAAGATCCTTTCTTTATCTGTTGGTTTAAATTTACTTTTATGAATACAACAAAACTGTCCTGAAAATTGGTCTATTGCTTGGTTAAGGCAAACTAATGCTGCTCTGAATGGTTCCAGCAGCAAAGAGCATTTAAAAAATGCCCCATCTCTCAATGAATTGTAATCTGCATGTGCTAGCCCAATCCTGCATACCTTTGAGACTAAAATACACAACTCCTTCTCATTTGGGCTGCTCAGAAGTGACAATTTTTATCACCCAGTTTCTTCTCAGTACCCACTAGCTGGCAGTCATCCTGCAGCTTTTCAGTAACTTTGTTCATGTGAGTGTTCCCTAGCATAGTGTGGGCAACATCAGTTGCACTGGTACAGATTTCTGAATTAAACTGCTCGATCCAGCCTGCAAAAGAACAGAGAACGCTCTCACACAGTGGTGGTAGCAAAAGTGTGTGGAACTACCTGGAACCAGGGACTACTGACGTGCCATGACTAGGGATGCAATGGCTCTTCCACAATTCTACCCAGGTTCACACTGGTCAAAGCTTGTTATGATATCAATAATCTTTCTAAATTAGTCCAATCTTTATCAGGAAAATTCTAGAATTCCCCATCAGCTGCATTGCACCGTACAAGGACTAATTGATTTCAGCTGGACAATTTATGAACACAGACATCTACTTCAGCAGTTGAGCAAGGGCTGGCACAATTGATCTTTAACAGATGTCCAAGTTAAAAGATGATGGGCTTAGTTTTTACCTTTTCTTGGAATGGCACTAAAATAAGAACTTAGATTAGAAATAAATCTGACCTCAGAGTATATATAGCAAAATGTTCTTATTTTTATTTTGTTATGATTCTTATCCTTGGGTTTCTTTTGATAGAATGTTTGAGACACTGTTTTAAGATGATGAATATCAAGCTGTAAGTAAAGTGTTTAATAAAAAAAGAAATATTACTAACTTTTGAAGCTCTCATTAGCTGATTATAAATGAACAATTTTCCAAAGGAGTTGATTCAATCATGTATTGTTATAGGATTCTGTGATATTAAAAAATATACCATAAGGAGAAAAACCTAGTAACTGGCATAGTTCACAGTTACATAAAGAAGAATTGAAAAATGGAAAAACATAAGAATCAAAGAGCCACATGCAATCATGGAGGAGACAGATACATCAGTGCAAAGTTGTCACAGTTCAGCTCAGGATCAAGCTGGCTGCAGGACTCTTCATAAATATCTGACATGTTGAGGTTAACGAAAGTATCTGAGCATTACAACGGCTTGATAATAGAACCAGGTTTGAGTAAACAGATGTGCCAAATACTTAAAACTCCTGGCCTTTTTCTGTTAATTGACAATTATTAATAATTTACTTTTTGTTGTTGTTGTTTTCTAATTTACTCTAGAGAGGATAAAGCTTTAAAAGGATTTAATTCTTGATTTAATTTTATTAGTGAAATTTGGAAAGGATGGCTGCTTATAAGGAGGAGTTTGATTCTATATTGTGACTCAATATCATTATACATCATTGAACATTTAAATTATCAAAGATCAAAATTATCCTGGCAGATTTCAAGACGGCAGATTTCAAGACACCAAATTTTGCTTACAGAAATACTCTAAAACTGCTTTTGTAGTACAATGGTAATATGAAAATACAGTAAAAAATGAATAAAGCAATTGAAAATATTTCTTCTGCAAATGTAAGATAGTGTCATGTCAGCACAAGATACCAGCTAATGTACATTACAGCTCTGAAATCTGAATTTCTCACAATGGGAAGAAATGCATCAGCTTACATATTTAAAGGGATGTTCTTATTTCTGCTGATCTGGGAACTCGAAAAAATATTGTTTAAGGTTATAAATGTCTTTATTAAAATTACGATTTCAGTCTAATTTATTTTAACAAGAATTGTAATGTATTCTGCCCTTTGATCTCTTAGCTTGAAATGCTGCCTGTTATTCCATTATTCCACCATCCATTTGCAGATAACAATACATCAGAACCTTTTTCTTGCTGCAGAAACAATGCCCTTTATTTGAGAAAGGACATTGTTTTGACAGATAAAGTAGGCATTTGATAAATTGGAACAGGTTCTGAATTATTTTGAGGGGAATATGTGCTACATCTGTCTGCTGATTTTCCACTGAAGCAGTGCTTAACTTTCTTGTCTGTTTGTGATTTATTGAGCTGCAGAAAAGGTTAGGAAAATTTCATGGCTCTTCTCTTATAATTTGTAAGTGAATCAAAAAACATTTGTTACTGTTTATGATGCTCAAAAGACAGAATTACCCCAAAACATTTATACACAACAAAGGCTGTAGTGACAACAACAAAGGTAAACAAAATAATTATCTTCTAAATTATTAATAATACAAATACAACACTGAAAACAAATCCAGCTGTTGAAATGCATGGAATGTTAATAAAGATTTGTGGGTCTATTCTACCACATTTTTAGAGGAGATAATTACAGGGAATCTATTACATGTGTGTTTCCTAAGTACTTCAATAGTTTATTAATATTTATCAAGAATTTCTTACAAGCTAATGTAAAATGCTGGCCACAGGGAAGTCAAGACATCTATATTACTTACCATTTAGATCTGAATTTAATTGCTGGAACAGAGACTATTTTTTGTTGTTTGAGACATCCTACGGGGTCCTATCTAATCTGTAAATGGAAAGGCTGTTACATAGGGTTGCTTGTCTTTAATAACATACAGCTTTAATAAACTGTACCAACCATGACTATATTTAGATAACCAAATAAAGAGGAAATCCATCTTAAACCAGTTGATCCTAAAATTCAATTGTTTCAATGTTGCTGTTTGACAATGAGCCAAGATTTTAAGCTCTCATTATAGTTAACAGAGAGTTTATTCATATGTCCAGAATAATCTCATGACCATGGTAAGCCTAAAAGTTCCAACAGTTCCAAGAGTCATCTGAACACTGCTGTCTAGTGTTATTTGAAACTCTTTAGGATTTCAGATATATCTGCATTTTAAAAATGGAGTGAAAAAAGAAAAAAAAAGAAAAAGGGACGAAAATTCACTCTGTTCTGAACCAACAGTCAGCAGTCCCAGGCCAGGTGGAATCACGTGGGATATTTCAGACAACACTGTATGCTTGCCCTGTCAGCCCTGTGCACATGTTTTTGATAACTGCATGGTTTGAAGATGGCATGAGATGCCTCTGCAGAGTGTGCAGCTGAATGAAACACCATTAATTGCTCTGAAAAAAAATCAAAGTGAATGCCAGTTGACCAAGCATATGTTCAGTAACATTTCATATACCTTTTATGCTGTCTGACATCCAGCTTCTGCTTCAGAAGAACACGCATCTCCCATAGGTCCTTTTCATGTCTACACTTCTTACATAAATTTCTTACTTTCTTAATGCACTAGTTGCCTAACTGTGCAGTCAAGTTCAATTCCTGTGGAGGATAAAGTGGCTCTCCTCAGGGACAACTTATCCCACAGAGTTAAGTATTTTTTTTAGTTTGGGATGTACCAATCCAATTCTGGAGTACAGAAGAAGCCTACCTTACTAATTGACTGACAATGGAGGGAACTGGTAATTTTACAATTTAATTTGTGTGAAAGTAAAGTTGATGCTTTGTATTTCTCTATTCTTTTTACTTCAGTGTTCTTATATTAGATGATACACAACTACATCCCAGAATATTAGACATACACTAAAACAGTAGATGAGATGTTTCTGAAGAGAATCCATTTCATTCACTGAAACACAGCTGCTGCACACGGCCTTCCTCTTGACATTTAACACTCAAAAGTTGAACTTGCTTCTTTGGTTTCTTCTTCCATGCCCTTCCTGCTGTTGATGTACTTCTCATGCTGTATAAATTTAGGAATTTTTTCTTCATATCTTATACAGGGAAAAAAATATGTGGAATTGCGTTTACTGATGGATGTAAATCCTGTACTTATTATCCTTCTGGGATTTAGTTTTGCTGCCGGTTTGTTTTCCTGTTTGAGAATGATTGCGAGCAACTGGCAAAGTGACTTGATGCACCTCACAGGTTTAGGATATGCAGTTACATTACATGTGCTTTTCCCCTTTTTATTACCAATTAATTATTTATTGTTTGACATTTTAAAAAAGTGTATTCAGTACTTCCCAATCATGACAGCTGCTACAGAACAGATAAGATACATTGGCAAACTCTAATCCATAGAAACAGAAAAAATATTTCTAAAGTTTCATGACATCCAGCTGTCCCCAAGCAACCAAACTTGCATCATAAATAATAAGAATGTGCAATGCCATTAAATCTCTTGCAATTTAAAACAAAAATTGTGCAATTCTGTTATTCAAAATTATCAATTTTATTTTTTCTTTTTTTCCCTGTTTCTGAGTGAGGCTACCCAATGAAAATTGCTTTATAATGTATTAGTCAATCTTTGTTTATGAGAATGAGTTTTGACATTGACAAAAAAAAAAGAAATTAGGAATGTATGAGTCAGGGAAACATAGAAATATTATTACCAATGATAGAAATGTATAAAGAAGATTCTTCTTTTTTAAATTAGGGAAGAGGAATACAATTTGATATTAATCAAGGTAAAAGAAGTAATAGAATTGAACATCAGCAAAAGACTTTGTTTATGGGACAGTCTGGGTAGCAGGAGGGATGCAAGTGTGGCTCCTGTGAGATCAGAAGCTGTACCAGCCTCAGTTGGTACAGAGCCCATTTCAGTTGGCTCTGAGATGGTCCCACTGCTGCACAAAGCTGAGCTGTTCAGCGATGCTGCTGGTTCCTCTATGATATCATATTCATGGAAGGATAAAAATACACAGCAGCTGTGAGTGAGAACAGTAAGAAAATGTGAGAAAAACAGCCCTGCAGGCATCAAAGTGAAAGAAGAAGGAGGGGAAAAGATGCTCCAGGCACTGGGTCAGTTCCCCTGCAGTTCATGGAAGATCATGCCAGACCAAGTGCCTCCACTGCAGCATGTACAGGACCCCGTTCTGGCTCTTTGGCGAGCTAGGAAATCTGGCAGCCAGGAAATTTCACCCACTCCAGACTTTCAAATCAAAAGGAAAGTTCTCTGTCTTGAATAATCATTCAAAGAGGTTGTCAATGTTTTTCTGCACATGTGGGTACAATTATCAAGAGAAGCATTCGCGGTGTGTTCTGAAACACAGGGAGATAAATTAAAGAAAAAATAATCCAACAAACTGTATTGCATTCCAGGAATATATTCAAATCAAATATCAATACGTACAGTAATATGTTGTGTATGAATTTATTTAAAGTATATTCTGGGTGTAGACTTACAGTTGATATTATATAGGTACAACAATAACAATTCTGACCTGTCAAAAAATAATTGTAACATTTGTGTCCTCAGCTCTCTGGGACCAAGCAATGAGCAAGAGTGGTAGGAAAAAAATCTCCAACAACTAAAATCTACTCCAACAACAAAATACCACACACAAAAAAGAAACCCTACTTTACTTCCGTTCTTCAAATATTCCAATTTACAGTCTCTTACACCAATATAGGGAATGGGGCATAATAGTAAAATTTAGTTTGAAAATATGAAGGCTGCTCCCCTAGGGCTGTGGGTGACTGTGGCACAGGCACCTTCTCCTGCTGTTTGCAAGTTGTACGGATGCTTGCTCAGGCTGCCTGCTCACATTGCTCTGCATTGCCCTGCTCAATGTGTACTGAAGTAGTGAAGGTCAAATCTTGTTTTTACTTTCAGTGACCTCCGTGTTTAATCTACAGCCAAGTGGTATTGAGGTGACTTATTTATTGTTTAAAATCCTTATGCCTCCTTGTGTTTTAGCAAACATTCTGGGAAGGCTGCTGAATGAATAATAAAGGACTTGTGTTCAAAGGCAGGGGGATATTCACAAGGAAGAAAGTGACTGTAGAGCTGGAAATGTGGTGTTATGGCTAGGGCTGGAATGGCATTTTCATTCAAAGCAGCATTTTTCAAATGCTTTTCGTTTCACTACCTGTCAGGATGATATTTCTCATGTTTTTTCTTCCCCCTCAACACAGTGTTTTGGAAAGATTGGTAAAATTCCATTGCGCTATATATTGAGAATTTAATATTGAAAATGTATTTTCACTACCTAAGGAATTATTCAGAGTCCTTTCACATTCTCATATAATTAAGTATGTTTTATTTAGAATACTGTAAAGACTAAACCAGTCAGCTTTTAATGAGGTTGATATTAAGAGAAATACACACAATAACCCAGACTGTTTTTTAAGGATTCAGAATCATTTGCCATGCCTTATTTACTTACTTTTATTTTTGGACAGACATATTTTTACTTAAAGAAAGATATTTCACCTGCTTAAGGATTTCTTATCTGCTTGCATATCACTGTGCAGTTTATATAGGAAAATGAATGTCTAAAATGCCATCAAATAGCGATGAAAATTTGAAAATGGACAACATTTTAAAGCTTCATCAAATATTAAAACTTTTTATAGCTCAAGTCACAGTAGTGGGATGTGCCCTTCCATTTTCAACTTCTTTCTTAACATAGTGTTAATACTTTCTCAATTTTGACATGTTTTGTTGGCTTGGCTTTTTGACTGGGTTTTTGGGGGTTATTTTAGTGGTTGGTTGGTTGGTTGGATTGTTTGGGATTTTTTTTTGGTTTTTGGTTTCTTTTTTGGGGGCGGGTTTGTTGTTGTTGTTTGTTTTTGGTTTTTTTTTGTTAGTTTGTTTTGTTTTGTTTTGTTTTGTTTTGTTTTGCTTTGTTTTGTTTAAATTTCTCAGTTTGCTTTCTAAGCCAAAGAAAGGTTAGACATGTGAACAGTGCAGACCTGGGAGGAGCATCACACATCCATCCCTAGCAGCTGCAAGTAGATTTTCTTTTAAAGCAGAGTTCATGTCAGAAAGAAAAAATTGCAGCACGTTGAGATTTGACATTTGAATCTGTCTCCAGCCCCTAGCTGCCTCTTCCATTTGTGGGAGATGACACCACAGGAACGGGAAGAACTAAATTGATCCTCAGCATTTTCTTGAACTTACAGCCAGTTAGGTTAAGGTAAGCTAATGCTGGATTCAAGTTTCTTTAACAGGTTAGCCTTGATTAAGAAATAGGTTTTCATTCATTCTGCCCTTGCTATAGGGACAGCAGCCTCTGATAACAGGCTGGAGCAGATGTATGAGATGAAAAATGCATAAGTTTAATCTGCAGCCAAATATGTGTCAACACTGTTAATGTAAATTGGCACAACTCCATTCAGGTCACCAGCAGAGGGTCTAAGTATGCAGATTTTTAAAAAATCAAAAAACCCAAAAACAAATACCATGAAAAGACACCAAAAAAAAAGAAACCAAACCAAAAAAACTAGTATCATTTTGTGCCACCCATAAGCTTAAAGATCTTTAAAAACAGATCACTCTACTATGATCAGTGATGCTGAAAGAAAAAAAAAAGTTTGTGACCCATCTGATTTATTGAATCTTTTTTGTAATTATTATTTTCAGCACTGTGTAATCTGTCATCTGATAAAAATCTATTGTCTATTTGTCTATTACAGGAAAAAATATTTCTCTTGCAAACTTTTACCATCAGACACTGTGGAAAACTCATGAGACATTAGCAGCTCAAAAGAAAATAATTTAAAATCATTTCACTGAACTGATAGTGAAGCTATGATTGTGATTATAAATTGCTGATAATAATTAGGTTTCCAGCACTTATCGCATAGTTATTTTAAACCAGATAATCATTTAGTAAAGAAAGATTTGGATTCACTCATATATCTCTGAAATACTATCTTTGCTTCTTTTTGTCCCTAGATTTTATCTCTGTTCAAAACAACTTTCATGTGCACACAAAAATAGAAGGTCATGCTGCATGGCAACAGAAAGCTCAAGGCTTACCAAAGGGATACTGAGAATACTTTTACCAAAACTTTATTGCTTAATGTGAAATGCAATTTCAGGGAAAATGTAATGAGAGTAAAAGGTAGAGAATCCAATGGTAGTATAAAGATGCAAGGTGAATAATCCCAACCTTTCAAAGAAAAATATTCAGTTAGTTAACTGGGGGAGAAGCATTTCCATTAAATAAATGTATATATATATATATATATATATATATATATGTATACAAACACACGAAAATTGGGACTTTATAATAATGTCATAAGATTGACAAAGCAGGATAGTTTGAAACTTTAAACTTTACTAAATTAATTGATCAGCCACACCTTTGTTACTGATTATTTTTTGTACCGTATTACCCATCACCATTATGAAGACAAAACCTTTATTCTTTTAGATTTCTTAAATTATATCTCAGTGTATGGTACTGTAAACCTGATAATGTTTACATTTGTTTAGCACTAATGTCTGTGGTAGTTGTTGTACACTGGTGTACTGTTGTACAGTACTGTGCTGTACTGTTGTACACTGAGCTGAAGTTGATTAGCCTTCAGAGCTCTTCAACTCTTCAGCTCAAGTTATTGTATATTATTTCTTCTCCAGTTGTCTTCACTGGTGTATAGTGCTTTATTCAAATGCTCCTGCTCCCCTCAAAAACGAGAGGATCTTCTCCCATTGCTGATTATACTGGGTTTTGGTTGGGCAAGGTATTCTGCCTATTTTTTGTCCTTTGGTATTATCTTGCCCCTTATGAGCCAGAATTTTTTTTGCTTAGATCTTTAGATCCATTTTTTTTTTTCCTTAGATCCATGCATAGATATGTAATTTATTGTTGTCTCAGGGTTCTGTTAAGTTTTGTAAAGGATAATAAATGGTTTCAAAGTCATAACCAGAACATTTTATTTTAGTCTTCAGCAATGGAACCTGAAAACATGGTCTCTTGATGAGACTGCTCACTTGCTTGTTCTTGCAGGTGGAATCGCACTGCATGTGTGACAGGAAAAACTCAATATGCATTCTGCAAACAAATCAATAAAAATGGATTCTAAATCTTTGTCTTTCTTCCTGCTCAGAAGCAATCCAAACATTTTGAACTATGGATACATGTTTTTCCACTATTCAAGAAGTTGCGGTCAATGTACTTCAGAAATGTTCCCCTAGTATATTGGTCATAACATATGCCAATAATTCAGGGATATTTTTTCTCTTTTAAGCATTTGTCAACCTCTCTTAAAAATCTTGGGATTCGTTATTGAGGTTTTCTGTTATAAGTTTTCATCAAGGTGTCATTTGTACAGGCATTTGGTTGGAATTTTAAGAGAATTCTTGTACCCAACTGTAGAAGAGGACCTTGAAACCCTGCCAAACTTCTCTCTCCATGCACCACACTGAGTTTAGGAGCTTAATGTGCATGCTTAACCAGACAAAGTAAAAGCAAATATATTTTCTTTGGGAAGGAGGAAAAAAAAAAGAGAGGCAGGTGCCTTCTCAGTGTTACAGGGAGCTATGGATTTCCTGAGGATTGTAAAAAGAATATGATGACAAGATACTCAGCAGTGGACAAAAGCTACACCTGAATCAGTTTCTCACTTTGATTAAGAAATCTTAAGGAAGGTAATTCTGTGGAAAATGGATTTATAAACACGTATTCCTGTCTGTAACTAGACATGGCAATTTATTATTTGAGCACCAAATATACCTTCTACATACTTCTTTTGGTCCTCTTGCAAAACAGCTTACCTGTTCCTAGTCAGATTTCTGGTCTCTGCTTATCCCTATCATGAAAAGACCAGACCTGCTACATTGTTTGAAAACCATGAGCAATAAACTTAATTAATTGGGAGTACTTTGTAATCCAGCTATTAAGCTGATGCTACTATTCAGGCAGGAACATAAGTGTGATGTATATCAAATATTGTCACATAGATAAATATACCATAACTTAAAGGTATAAAAGTAAAAGGTAAAGGTTAAAGGTATCCTGGCAATCAAGTTATCTACAGATGTTGATATCACTTTCCAGAACTATTACTTTATTTAATTTCAGGAAGGAGAAAGCTGAAGAGCTGAAGCAATTCTTGGTGTGGTAAAGGCAGTTCTGGGTAAGTGTTTGGAAAAAAAAGGGAAAGGATCATTACCTATAAACTATAAACTCATCTCTTCCTTCACTGTGTGTCTTTATTCTAATTTTATTCCTGTTGTTTTTTAACATTTCCTGTAATACTGATTTTCATACTTGACCATAAAATAGAAATCAAATTCTCTATCAGAGCAGGAAGTAAAATTGAGTTCTCACTTTCTCGATGATGATTGTAATAATTACAGGCAATGATGCTTATTTCTTCAAATTTTAGATATTCTGGAATTAAATCACTCTCATAATTTAACTTACTGCCAGTCACAATGTTATTGCAATCACAGTGGCAAAGGTAATATGCTGTTTCTAGAGGGAGTTGATATGTTTTACTAAGGCAGTACAGATGGAAGAAATAAAAAATATTTTACAACCCTTCCTTATTCTTTAACAGAAGTAGCAAACTTCAAAGCTAAATACAAACTGAGAATAACTTGTCTGTTGTTTCATTGGATTTACACTGGCTACACCAAATGCAAGGAAAGGAAGCCCTTTCCTGTGCAGTAGAGGTGATGGTAGCAGGGAGCAAGGCCTCAATAAGATGAGGATCCAATCTTATTTTTAGACTAGAAAAATTTAGAAAGAAGTTATTTTGCTTATAGTCACTAAGAGAATGACAATTTTCATCCAATGCCACAGATTTATATAGCTGTAGCAGTAGATTTTTGAGTCAATGAAATAAAAATGTGTGACAGTGTCTTTCTGGTTGTGATAATGAGTTTTCCATGCTTGAAACGAACCACACTTCAAATACATCAACAAAAATACAGCTGACACTCTACCAAAAAAAAAGAAAAAAAAAACCACCCAAGAAAAAACAAAAAAAATCAAAACAAACGAAACCAACCACAGCAACCAAAAAACCAAACAAATACAAACCAACAAAAAATAAAAATGCTAAAAAGTGAGAAAGAAGACAAGATAGGAGAAGAGAGGAGACAGAAATGAGACAAGATGAGACATGATGAGACAAGATGAGAAAATTTAAAACTGGTCATACAATGACTATTATCATGCTTTAAATTGTCTTAATATTATTGGTTTTCAGTTATTTCTAGTTTATTTAAGGTCTGTTTTTCAGTATACTATCATTCCCAGGATTATATATCCCTTTTTAAAGTTTTGCATATGTTTCTAACCTTTTCTAGGTCACTTTGCTTTGAATCATTTCTCAGTGGTGTTTGCAACACATTCCAATTTGGTATCATCTGCAAATTTAATTAATGTGCTGTTTACCTCATCTTCCAGATAAATTACAGATACATATTCTCAGTTCAACAGTCAAACACCATCTGCAGCTTCTCTCTATCTCTCAGGCACACCCTGCACTTGCCCTCCTACACATGTACATATTCCAGTCCATCTGGATATCTTTATACAAAACTCTTCCTTATGAATTGGGATAACCCTATCAGTTCCATTCTGTTCATGCAAAGATGATACTACTGCAGGTGTGCATTATGGAAGTTTTTCAAGAGATCTACTAATTAGAGATTCTTGTCCATGATACCTAGACAATGGCTGAGATGACAGTGTGTGAACATTTAGGGGAATATTTTCCAAAGCAGTTTTTAAAGATTATATATGAACTATAATTTAAAGAATAACAGATTTTGTTTAGTCAGGTCTTACTTTTTCATGTTCAAAACACCAAATATTATTAGGGAGTTCTTTTACTGAGGACACTGGAACAACTCAAGTCCACGTGAAACACTGAATAGGCAACCTTGGAGGTCAGGGCAAGGCAATTCTGAATATCCAGCCTACACACAACATTAGTTTAGTAATATCACTGGAATATATATGCTGACAGATCCAGTCTGCCTTTATAATCTTTGCGCAGAACTGGCAATGTCCAGGCATTATTCATTTCTCTAATTGCAAATGGCTGTTTTATAATGGGGTGAATTTCCCCCCAAAATGTCATTTATTTAGATACAGACATTATTATAGTCCACTCTACACTCCAGGCTTTTGAGAAGACCATACAAAAATGTTGTGTAGAGGAGGATTATTTGCATCTATATTATACGTGGAAGCATTTCCTAACTTCCTTCTCTAAATCAACAGTCTTAATAAAAGGGATGAAACAAGATCATGAAAATTATGACTTTTTGTCGCAATTCCTATGTAACTAGAGGTGTAACATGGATAACAGTAGTAGCTTAAAAACTCATAAGGAAAAAGAGATTTTGAACATAAAAAATATTCTTATACATAAATTAAAACATTAGATTAGCAGACCACTAGGTGCTATAGCTATCTGAGGAACCAGCAACTTAATTTAGACCCTGGTATATCTTTGCTGCATACAGAAATATACTAAATATGCAGAAATGAAAAAAAAAATTGGTCATTTATTGTTATTAAGCATTTATGCTGTAAGACTGTGTAGGACATAGACCTGACCTATTGCAAGTGGATGCCTTGTATTTGACAAGATGTCACTACTTTCTCTCACAATGGATATGTATTTTGATTTCTTGTTATTAATTTTGTAGTCTTTTTCAATAGCAGTGTAATAAAAATTTCACCTGTTCCATGTTTACACTCATGGGAAAGCAAGGAAGTGCCATTTACAAATACTGAGAATAATTTGGGTAGAACATATTTTGATTTTCAAGGGTTCATAGGAAGAACAAACTTTTGTCTGGCAATATATTATTTTGTGTGTGTGTTAGAAATAACAGATAGTAGTATGTAGTTCTTTGCTATTGAGGAAAAAATGCTAAGTTTAAATTGTCTATTTTGACAAAGAGTAACAGTAAGTTAGTAACCACATAAATGTGGGCATCTGTGGGAAGGATGGTGATATAACACAGGTGACCTTAATGCCCCATATCTAGTAAGAGTTTCAAGCTATCATTTAGAGAGAATGTGTGTTTAATGCATTTGAAATAAAGTTGAAATACAGTTTTAATGATAGCAGCCACAAAAACACTTAGCATGTTCACTCAAACACAAATATTTAATCCTCTGAATTCTTTAAATCTCTGTTCTCCTTTGGGAATGAAATAACTGCAGGGCTCAATTTGTACTGGTAGCTTAATGATTAAAGATGAAAAATTCTTTGCCTATGCATCTGATTTTTATATGCCTCGTTTTACTACAAATCCTATTAAAATGAACTCTGTTTTTTTGTTGCTGGGAGTAATTGGATCCAATACTTCACAACTGCAAAAAAAAGTGTTCGCTCTTGTTTTGAAGGCTGGTTGCTGTAAGGGAATTGACAGTAGGGAAGAATAAAAAAAGAAAAAAAAGAAAGAAAAAGTAGGACTCCATTATGTAAAGGCATGCAAGCAAAAAGAAACTTGCCGTCTGGGTTCAGCTTTCTGTTATCTAAGAATATTCAATCTCTAAATGAATGAACTTGATTATAATAAAAATAAAACTGTGACTTTGTCACTTAGTCTGGGCATTTCTTCCAGGATTGCCCACCTAGGATGATATACAAGCCCTCTAAAACATTTAATACTGCACTGAGTGGACACTTAGGAATTATGAAAATGGATGGCAGACTGAAATTTTTAGATATGGTCTGTCAAGACTGTAGTGAGAATAACACAATTACTACAGTCATCTTCTGCAATAAAACATTGATAAACATAGTTATTATGTATGACTTTCTCAACAAAAAGTGCTGTACTTTATTTATTCTATTAAAAAGTATAAAATAACTTTAAAATAAGAATTCCAGAGCCCTGTGTGAAATACTGAAGTGAATACTGACAGACCTATATGTTTCTCTGACACAAAACAACCATATAAATCTTCCCTACACAGCTGCAATTTAGTGAAATATGCAGTTTTCTGTTTTCCATTACTATATACAGTATAAATTCTTTCTGCTGGAAGACAGATTATGACAAATTTGCAAACAGCATCTGTATTCATACTTTTGAAGCACTAATTTATCTGGCAATAAAAGCTTTGATTTCCCAAAAGGAGTGCCAGGCCTCAAAACTAATGCCTATTTTTGAGACTTAACTGAGTTTTCAGTGTTAGTCATTTTCTTATGAGTTACAGTTCTCCTATGGAAAAATATACAACTTAACAGCAAGTACAGAGAGTTAAAAGGGTCACACAAAACATAAATCTGTATGCTTAGTTTATGCATGTGTATAATTTATATAAACAAAGTTCTGACTAGGTACAGTTTCTATCAGAGAAAAACCTTTTTTTAACAGAACTATCCAAAAGAGTAACAATGTATATCTGCAGATTGTTCCATACTGGAAAACAATTTTTTATGTAATGGTCAGAAAATTAAACTGGAAAGCATACCCATGGAATTCCTAAAATACATTTAAAATCATTTTCTACTTAGAATGTCTACCTTCTCACACTTAACATCTTATAACTCCACAAAAGCACCTTTCACTCTTATTATCAGAGAAGTATTTTAGATAAGATCTTGCAAGGTACTTTTATCTATCAGTTAGTGGAGGCATGTAACATGAGAAGATTGTGTGCACTGCTATCTGTTAGAAATAGTTCTGTTAAAGTCATTCTTTAAAAGAGCACAATTTCTCCAAGGAGCAAGTTCCCTTCAAAACCCCTAAACCTCTCTCAAAACTCCCAAACTAGCGAAACCTAAAAGTCCAAATTTTAAATACAGAGGATTATATATAAGCCTATATATGTGAATTGTCCATAATTTTTTTTTTTTGTAATAGCCATTCAATAGATGAAAATAAATTAGTAACACCTCCAATATGTAACAAACCCATATTATGGGTGTAGGCATTTGTTTTGCTTACATTATCAAATAGTTTCCCTAATTTAACATTATTTTTTCTATTTCAGATTTTCTTGAGGTGAAGTGTTAAATATAAAATACTCTCACAGAACTGGTAATTTTTTTTAATCGAAATATATTGTGTACAGGAATGTGACTCACAAAATAGTCATACAGAAGGGGTTGTGGTAGGCTTAGTAACTTCCACTATTTTTAAGAAAACAAACATTTGTATAGAAAGGTTTTCATTTAGGACAGTATTTAAGGAAGACAAGGAACTATGAACTGTTACAGAGTGTATTTAGACATAGGTACTAAGAAGAATGATAAAAACGCAAGAGGAAAGGTAATAGAAAAAATTAGAGCTGGAAATAGTCCAAGAAATTGGTGAGAGATACAGAGGAATGACTTTCTTCAAGTCTGAATGAGATATAAAAAAAATTAAATCTTTCCTTATTGTCAGTTGTCTTCAGAAAAGGGGTTGATGGTTCCAGAACATTACAAGCCAAACACATAAGAGACCCTTGACTGGACACTAAACCTTGTCTACAAGATGAAATTTAAAGTTTTATGTTTTCCTGAAAACTTGATCCCATAAATTATTAGCACAAGGAAATACTACAGGTTTCAGAGGACGGTATTTATGACCTCCTCTGCCATAGGTTCTGGTGCAGTTTCCTTTTTCTGTATGTCACAGAAAGGTTTAAAGCCTATGTTACCGAGGTAACCAAAATACCTCTTACTGGTACCAAATATGTAACATAGCTTCATTATGAGAATGAAATTTATCTTATTTCTATAATTCTGTAATTCAAATCACTTCACAGATAAGAATTTGAAAAACATATATTAGCTAAAATCTTTGGGTATGTGTACATCTATAAAAATGTTACAGTATATGTATGTATATACTTAAATATATTATCTGCATAGTGTATAATCTGCCATAACATATATCTGTACCACACTTTTATTCAGCAGGAGGTATAACTATGAAATGGGAGCCAACTATCTCAAACCAGACTAGTAGATAACTATGGATCAACTGATTTGTAGATTCCTAATCTTTTGATGGTTATGCGACCTTAGATATCTAAATTTTAAATTTCCAGATGACTTCCAATAGCTGTATGAGATTTTCAGATGATAAAAGATGTGGCAGTCAGGAAAGATATCCGGAGAATTTCAAGGAGTATTTGATTACCTTTTCTAGAGCTTTGAGTCTGAACTAGTCAGGATTTACAGCTGATGGAGGCTCTAGAGAAAAGTCATATGAGGAGCAGCAGAGGGACCTGAGGTTGTTTATCCTGGAGAAAAGGAGGCTGAGAGACTTTACTGCTTTTTACAGCTACCTAAAAGGAGATTGTAGTGAGCTGGGGGTCAGTTTCTTTTCCTGACTAAGAAGTGATCAACAAGAGGAAGTGGCCTTTATTTGTGCCAGGGGAAGTTTAGATTGGATATTAGTAAAAATTTCTTCACTGAAACAGTTGTCTAGCATTGCTATAGGCTGCCCAGGGAAGTGGTTACATACTCATTCCTGGAGGTATTTAAAAGACAAGTAGCATGAGCATTTCAGGACATGTTTTTATGGTGGGTGTGTCAGTGAAGGGTTAATGGCTCAACTCAATGATCTAAGGGTCTTTTCCAACAGATCCTATGAATTTACAATCAATGGAGAGAGGTAGCTACCTCCAGAAGTTTAACTTGAGGTGTGTCAAAATGATATTTGCGATGCACAGCTGATGTGAATAACGTGGGGATGTGACTTGATATGCTGATCCACCAGGTGCCCAGGCGAGAGCCCTGGTCCCTCCAATAGCTACCTTCCAATTCATGCATTTGGCACTTGTTTTATATAAAAATATAGGAACTGAAAGAAGAATGATCAGATTTAATTCTAACATGGAGCCAAGGCATGTCTGGGAAAGAAACTCAAACTTGCACAGGGTTTCAGAGGTGTTCCCTCTGTAGCTGAAATTTAACTACAGGTTTAGACACTGAAATAACTTTCCTATTCACATGCTACTTACACTGACTTCTATAAATACTTCATACAGATTTGAAAGAGAATGCTAAGTTTAAATGTCAAAAATAAAGATAATTAATGCATCTTAAGTGTAATTCATGTAAAAAAATATTATGGAACTTGTGAGTTGCAAATGTTGTCAAGTTAAACTTCTCTTTACACATAGCTCATGGAAATTTCTGATTTTGCTTTTATCATCCCTTAGAAGTAGGAAGGTAAGATGTTCCTTTTTCCTTCTATTAGCTCTTGTTATATTGACTTTTTAAAATGCTTGACCTTTACTACTGCAACTATTTCAGTTTTGTATTTACATTTCTGTGGGTAATAAGCAGACATCACATCTTCATATATCCGAAGGTAAGCAAAAACTGCTGTTTGGTTTGAAAATAAAGGAAAGAAAAAAAAAGGAAGAAGAAATCCTTTTAGCTTCTATACCCCCAGGCTTTAGAAATCAAAATTAACAAAGCTTTTACCCATTTCAGAAATGCCTAGTGCCTCACAAACTGAAAGGATGTCAATTAAGTGCTCATATGCCTCTAGTAACCATATTAAACTGAGAAAGGAAAAATAATCTTTACAGAAAATGTATACTTTTCTTTTTTTAACGTTCACCCTTGGCTACAGCATATCTTGATGGAACTCTGTTTACACAAATGTATTATATGAATACAAATTTGATCACCCTAGAATACAGAGCAGAAGTGTGGTAAAAGGTCGTGCAGAATTGCTTACACAGAAATACAGCTTAGAAGTTGGACACAAGGTTTCTCCATGACCTTTCCTCTCTGTTTCCATTTCATGAAAGGTCCAGCTGTATGGATATAGGAGCATCCAGCTGCATACCTCCTTGATAAAATAGAAGTATGTCTCTCAAGGCTCAGGTGAGTGTCAGAACATTTCAGGACTCTGGACATCCTTGGCCATTGTGAATTACAGCAGGTGTGTGTGACACCAGTTACCTTTCCTCTTGCCTCCGATACAAGAACAGTATTCACCTTGAGTATTGTGTGCAGTGTTGGTCAGCACCATATAAGAAAGATATGAAATTATTAGAGTCTCAAAGGAGGGCAATGAGGATGGTGGAGGGGCTGGAGGGGGAGCAGTACGAAGAGTGGCTGTCACTTGGTCTGCTCAGCCTGGAGAGAGGAGGCTGAGGGGAGAGCTCATTGCACTCTGCAACTTTCTCGCGAGGGGAACAGGAGGGGCAGGCACTAATCTCTGCTCTGTTGTGACCAGTGACAGGACACAAGGGAATGGCCTGAAGCTGTATTAGGGGAGGTTTAGGTTGGGTATTAGAAAAAAGAGGTTGGGCATTGAGACAGGCTCCCCAGGGAAGTGGTCACATCAGACCTGACAGGGATCAAGCAGTGTTTGGACAGCGCTCTCAGGGACATGGTGTGACTCTTGGGGATAGTGCTGTGCAGGGCCAGGAGTTGGACTTACTGATCCTTGTGTGTCCCTTCCAACTCAACATATTCTCTGGGGGGTTTTAAAGCTTGACCTAGGAAGACGAATTGCAAATTTTCATTATCCCTTCTTAAGTTTTCTTAGGATGTATTTCAGGCTTAACTTGATTGAAAAATTTAGGTCCATCATATTATAAACAGTTTTAAGGCTAAGATAATAGAAGTCTTTTTTTAATGAAATACTTTATAAGATTTTAAAATTCAAACAGCTATCTCAGCTATTTGAATAGTGAAGATCAAAAACCTGTATCCATGCTGCTTTTTTAATTAAAATTTTACCCAAAGGAAAACAGTATTCAACAGTATGCCAGTTTCCTCTCTCCAGAAATTGTATAGTGAATTGTTTGCACATACCATAAGGTGCCCCAGCGTCTTGGGTTTTCATATGGTAACTGACTGATCTCTTTTTCCTGCTGTTACGCTTTTGACCTGAATTAATTGATATTAGCAATAGCATTCAGACTGTACTGATTACCTAAACAGGTAGCAAAAACAAAAATGTGAAGGACAAGGTCGGAATGTGCATTCACTTGCAGACAATGTGTCATTGGTTTAATGTCACTCAGGGAGAAAACTCACTGGATTTTAAAATATGAAAGCAATTTCTGGGAACACTGAAACTTTATTTTTTGTCTATAAGTGCCATATTAAACCAAATTTAGTTCAAGATTGTCAATTGCTATGCAAACATAAAGCAGTTTTAAGTTTGAAAAGACGGAGTAACTCTTTTTTAATGTCTCTATGTGATATAAAACACATCTTACAATGTCCAGAGAATCTTCATTTCAAAGCACAAAAAGGTTGAAGAAATTAAACAGGAAATGGGAGATTTTGTTTAAAAATTATCTCATTGCACATATGGTCATTAAAATAATTCCATTTATTACAAATACAACAGTATTTGAAACTGTCCTTAGAGGTATTGCAAAAACCATGGTCTTGGCTAAATCTCATCTGCCATTTTTATAATAATGTTAAGTATTTGTTTCTTCACATAATTTAAATACTTTATCTGTTTGTCTCTGCAGTCTGTTTTTTCAACATAAATAATAGAAAAGTTCTACTAAAGACACTTTTAGAATGATCACAGTTGGTGAGAGGATGAATATAGGACTGAAATATAAGGCCAATAAACAATGAGAAAAAAAGTGCACAGTAGAAATGAACAATTAAGGCAAAAAGAAAGCAAGTGAATGAGACCCCCCAAAAAGTAGACTGATAAAAAGGATTAAAAAATATTGAAGACCATATCAATTAATAAAATAAGTACTGAGAATGATATTTTGTCCTGAAATAGAGAGATGACATAGCTGTTTAAATAGATCCCTGCTCCTCATTCCTTTCTGTTGCCTCATCTTTTTAATATGTTTTGGCTTTTATTTTTCCTTACACTTGCACAGAAGACTTCCACCCTTTTCTGTCTATATTAATTATTACAATAATTTTTTACATCTGCTGTCCTTCCTTCTTTGTTATTTCTCTGTATTTCTCTCATTTTCTACTCTAAATTTCGTCATGTGACTGGCAATATAATTTGCCTTTTCATAGTAACATAATTTACCTTTTCATATAATTTTACATCTTAAGTGCTTGACATTATTAAGTTAGAACTCCAAAGAAATATAGGCATTATTATAAAAATATTTAAAATAATAATCATAATGACATTATGTAGTTTTCCTTCCAGATGTCTAATTTCTTAATTTGCCTCAAATGACTATGGTTGATGTTCTCTAAGTCCTACCTTTCTTAATGAATTATTCTACAATTATAATCTCTAAACATTTACATTAAAAACTGGATGCTGGAAAATCATGGGTTTTAAGACTCACAGAAAATCTTGGCTGCTTGTCAAGGTAGCTGCAATGGGAATTTTTGAATTTTTATTAAATATGGCTTTATATTCCCAGGAAAAAATCACAAATCATTGTAAAAAGAAGAGGTGAAAAAACCTGTTTACCTTGTTTTCCTTTTCTTTAATTTATACTTTAACAGGAACACAACTGGTGGGAGCCCAAATCCCCCAGAAAACAAATCCATACCCAATTTCAGAAGAAATAGTAGCAAATGTGCAGTGCAATGCTGGAAGTCTCTAATGCCATATTAGTAGTTATAGAGTGGGTGAGTTACTTACAGTTACTTACTCCACCACATATCACAGCACTAATTACTGTTCAGATAGATGGTATTATTGCACACAGGATCTTTCACTTATTGAATCCATAAATAAATAGACATGCCCAGGGCACACCAAAGTAAATGGAGACATCCTAATAAAACTAGCAGAAGAAAAGCGCACTTGACATTTAAATTGCCTTGAAAGGTCTGATTAAACCAAAATACATATGAAAAGACTCCAAACCTTAAGAAAGGAACTTCAGTGTTCATTGCTTTGTCACTGGAAGACACAAATATTTATCATTCTTTTTACATGGTTACAGAAAGAAAAATAAAAATTAGACTGGTTTCCTGGGAAAATTAAGTGATAATGGTATTTGAGACAAAAATCTATGCCTGCTGTCACCAGGGAAGGTGCAACTTGGGGATAAACACATGGAAGCAATATTTCATTACAATATTCTTATTTTTTTACAGAATTTTTGCTGGTGAAGAGCTATTCCATTAAAGGAAACATCCTTTTTTCCTTTAATGGTAATCTAGAAAAGTCTCAAAAAAATCAGAATGTAAGGGAATTCTGAAAATAATTTTGCAGTTTCACCATAACTACAATGTCCCGTGACTGGATATTGGGGATCCAGTGGAAAGACTGACACATTTCTCAGTGTAACAATGAAAGGAGTTTGTAAGTCTGGATGAAAGTAGCTCCTGCTCACTCACAGCTGATAACAACTGCTAAGATGAAATGTACAGATGGACCATTATTAAAGGGCACATTGCACACAAAGTTCAGCCAAAATTTAAAGATATGTAGTCTACTTAAAAGATGTGAATTATACTGATATAATCTATATGTGGACATTGCAGCTAACACAACTAATCTACAAATGAGGATTCAATTCCTTGGGTTGACTCTGACTCACTGACTCACCTGTGCCCTGCTAAAGGCCTGGCCTTGTGTAGCAGAAAAACTGCAAGAGTCCAAGTTAGAGTCAGTGTTCTCCTGGTTGAGTGAGGAGATGAAGAGGTCATATGTCAGAGCTTATTTTGCATGTCAATTTATTTAAGTAGTAAAAAATCTCATGGGTTTTTTTCCTTTTTTTTTTTTGTTTTTGGAGGGGTGTGGGGAGAAGCAGGCAGAGCGGGACACTGCTATGCTGGTATTGGAGGAAGATTTTTGTCCTATAAAATATTTAGATAGGAGAAAAGTGACAGCAGCATGTTTACAACACGGTATATACACCAGTGCTCCAAGACTGAGCAAGGTTATGCAACATTACCTGTAGAGTTGGAAAAGAGAAGCTTATGTGTATGAAAAGATATTATGTTTTTATACACACCATACACCTTAACAGCTGCCCACACAGATTTGTCTTTTTAAGTGGTGTTTTGCTATAAATTTTAGTTGAAAATAGGCACCCAAAGAATAAAATATATGCATAATTTATCATGTTGATATTCTACACATCCAAAATATGCATTCAAAATATTTTTTCTCTGTTCAAAGATATTTGTTTAAAATACTGGTTTTTTCAGGCAGAATTACTGGATTGACCCATTTGCACTTTTAAGGACACGAACTTTCTCTTAAATTACAAGAATTGTCAAGGGCAAAACTGGTAGGACCCCTAGTACACTGCAAACAGTATAGTGACTCTATAGAAACATTCTTACTCTAGGACAACTTAAGATGTAGACAGCACTTATGAAGTTTCATTTCTTAATTAATAGGGTGAATTTTGAACATAGTGTATGACGTTGGTCAGGCAAGTCCTGTCAACATCAATGGGTGTAAAACATCATAGCACAGCTTTGAAATTTTACCTCTAACTAATATCAAAAGAGCTTTTTCCCCAGTGATCAGATACTGCATAGCATGTATAAGATCTGATTATTTTAAATATTTTTTCTTAATCAAAGTTTTAATCATGTATTGCTTGCACTAGAACAATTATAAGATTTTGCTTATAAACAACTTTAATCCATTTAGTACCTTTCCATGTATCTTTTCCTTTTCCAGGATAAGGAATGCCTTGCATAATATTTTTCTAACTATTATATGGAAAGCAGAGAGAGGGAAGTTTGTCAGACAAGGAGAACAGCAGTTGTGTTGGAGGTATATATAGGAACATTTGTAAGTATATTACATTTGAAAAGGGTTTAGAGTAAAATAAAATTATATATTAACATATTTCTAAGATGATATAGCTTTTTAGGTAATTATTTTTAATATTTAGCTAAGATGACCTCTCTACATGGGGGTGTTAATTTTAGATGGTGTTGAAAATGACTTTTGAAGGAAATTTTGAACATCCACCCTGAAAATTCAGTCTTTTCTTAGATGCTTTGGTTTAGACAAATTGATCCAGCCACTCAAAATTGTCAATGGCATATGTAAATTAACTAATATGCTATCTGCTAATGACTGAGACCTAAGAGAAATTTTTTTTATGTCCATGTGATATTCTTCCACTGATATTTCAGTGCCCAGGTTAAACATGAATAAAGGAATTCCTTTTAAGGGAATTATTACATTACAATATTTCTTGGGATTTCTGAAAATGTGGTGTTCAAAGATGGAGTTGTCGATTTGTCCAGGTAAGGCTGTGAAAATGTAAGTAAATGTTCTGTGGGAAAATAATCAGGACAAGGAAACTCTACTACTTTGAAGAAACTTGGAATAATTTTTTCCAACTGGGTTATAATAAAATATGTCTCAGCTGTGTGCTGTTAGCAGGAGACATGATTCATAGTTAATGGTTGCTGACAAGAGGCAACCTGCTGCAATTACATATAAGCATTCTCCCAAATTTACTTGAAGATAATTAGATTCTTTCCTTTGATTTTGACAGGCTTTGAATCAAGGCTATGCAGATAAAATAATACAATAATGCACAAATTTCACTTATTTATGCTTTGTCAATATTTTGTTTTGTACAGGTAGCCTATACATATAGCATGTAGTTTTAGATCCTTGTTACCTGAGGGAAAAGCTTGACAAAAAATCAAACCACCGCAACAAACAGGTAAAACCAAAATCTCAGAATAATTAGGTCACACAAAACTTTATAAATGTCAAAAATGACTTAACATACCTGAAATGAACTCAAAGAGGAACAAATCTGGCTTCCTGACACTGATTGCATTAAGGAGGCAAATTTTCATATCCATGAACTGTTTATGATACTCTCAGACAAAGCACTAAGCATTAACACAATACCACTTAATTACAGGACTATTTGTCATCTTCCCTTTGATGGATTTGGATTTAGATGACACTCTGAATATACCTTTTCTGTAAATTTTATAAAGGACAACTCTTTTCTATTTGTGTGTAATTACATTTTTTTTTCTATCAAACCACATACTTTGTCCTACTTCTCAACATAATTTGCCTTACTCTTCAAGTAGTGAAATTGAGAGGAAGTGAAATTGAGGCAAAACCAATATCTATTCATTTGGGCCAGCACTTTTACTTGGGGTGTGTTTGTTTGGTTTGGTTTTGTTTTATTTTTCCAATTAACATAATACATTTAAGTATAGAGTTTGATAGTAGGAGCATCCATCTACCCATCCATCCATCCATGAACTAAATAGGTATGCTCCTTACTAAAACCCTGTTCCCCGTCACATTAGGTACAGGAGCTTTACATATGTAAATCTTCTTTTCTAGAACTACCACAAAGCTATCATTTATTTATATGAATCTGATTCATGTTTGAAACACCAGTTGAAATATAGGTCCATGTGGTATAGGTATGTCTTGGCTCAGGGAAGAGAAACCATTTACCATTTGGACAAATATATTCCAGAGCTTTGACCCTAGGTAACAGCAATTTCTGCACTTTTGCAAAAAACCTGCTATGCTTCCCTGTAAGTCACTCAAATATCCTCTTTTTAAAGTCCATGTAAAAATATTCCTTCAATCTATATTTCTTTAACTTTTCAAATAAAGTGTTTTTACACAGCATTGTTCCTTTAAACAGTGATATTGAGACTGAAGGTATTTGTCCAAGCAGGAATAGTAGTCCTATAACTACAAGGAGAACCATTCAAAGTCTGAGATATATCAAGTAATTATGAAAATTATCACAGTTCTAAAATATGCAGTGTAAATTATATGACAAAGAGGAGTCTGTTTTGGGGGATTAAGAACTCAAGATTTTTCTAAAATATATATCCCATTGTGAGAGACTGAAATGTTAATGGTTAATGACTCAAAACAATTGCCCATTTGTGGCTGCTGCTGTCTGTTTGCAAATGTCCCACCTGAGTCTTCAGTGCACTAACAAGACACACAGCTTCATAAACTGACATCTATTAAAACTAAGACTTTCTCCAAAACTTTTGCCTTTTCTTGCCTTTTATCTCCTCATTCAAATCAGGCTTTCAGGTGAGAATGTTTGCTTATGAAAAACCTAAATGAACCAATACTGGGAAAAGTAATCTATAAGGTTTCACTATTCAGTGGAATTAGTTCACGTTTTATGTATAGCAAGTTTTGACTTTCATACCAAGGCAAATAATAAAATACAAGACATCTTAAAGCTCACCAAGCCCATATTGCCAGCATTTGTTGTACATTTAATATTTTTGAATAATCATCCAATGTCCTTTGACAAAGTGTTAGCTAGATTATCTAATGAATGGTTTCTGATTTTGGTCAGTATTACTTCTTATTTCTACTCTGCCAATCTGCAGATATCTTGAATGACATTTATCTAAACAAACTGTAGATATCTGTAGTCATTCAAACAATAAATAGTGGAATCACATTAAAAACTCCTATTTTTGTCCATTCACTATAAAGAAAATTTGAACTATTATCTTAGGCATAGACATCTAGATAAAGGATACATAAATAGAGGTGAGTCATACCTTTTTCTTCCTTTTGTTTGTTTATGTTTTTTTTTCACATCAACAAAACCCCTAATTTGTTTTAAATCTTTGTATGTGATTCATTTTCTTTTACATTCACACCTCTTGGAACAACCTTAAAGTGGTTAATTCAGACATTAAACACATGTTGTTTTGGTAACTGTAACTTTAAGAGTGCTTCTAAATTAATCAGGAGTTTAGCTACTCTGGGGAAGAATAAATAGCTAAGTGAGGCTGATAATATACTGCAATGTTATACAACCCAGAGAGAATTGAAGACTCCTGCATTGATTATCTGTTGTTTAAAAACATCTTATCTTTCTTTCCCCCCCCTTCTAATTCAAATTCAGTATTTGCTTATGCATAGCATGGCCAGTGTTATGGGAAGGTGTTGCTTACTTCAGAGCTTTATCTCCTGGCAGGAAGAACATGACAGAAACACTCAATTTACAATTGCTTGAAAGCTCTGTAAACTTATTCACCACAAAGAAATGTAACAGGTTTCAGGCATGTATTGTACTTTGTGAAAATAGTTAATTAAACAAAAAACACCCCCCACTCAGAAAAAAAATACTTGTATGACATAGAACAAGCTAAGAGATCATGTTCAGTATATCAAATTAAATGGATTATTTTTGAATGAACAATTTAAAAAGCTAATTCTTTTAGTTGTTCTGATTAATCTACACTTATTAAGAGAGATGAGGTGAATAACAATGACATTCCTTATTTATAGGAATAGCCTCATGATAGTGGAATGATTAGGACACCTTGCTCTATAATATTTATTTACATAAAATTACAACTAGTCCAGATGAATGGAGTTAATTTTCAGGTGTTTGGATTCTTTTTACACATATTTAACTGTATGGGTAAAAAGTATCATGACCTTAGTTACTTGCAGATTTTGTTTGCTTAAGAATGTTCTGCTTGACATGTAATGATTTTTTCTTTTATTTGTTTGGAAATATACAGCAGTGCAAGAAAACTGTTACTTGTCTTTACAGTCAAGCTGCTTTAACAACTAAATTATCAGATGCAGAATTTGGAACTAGTTAAGGAATTTTGTTACTCTGAGAATTTCCATAAATGGAAATATGAAGGTAAAATCTGGGAATTGTGTAAGAGATTGCTAAATATCCTGGAGAAAAACTTGAGCTTCAAGCCACTCTAGCAGTTTGACAAGGGTAGGCAACAACACTTTTGTGCTGCTGCTCAGAAAAAGTTTAATTTGTTAGCAGGGGAACAGTTTCACTCTCTCCTGGTTCTTCCTGTGGTAATTTGTTTTTTAAACAAGGAAATATTTTAAAACAAACCACATGAACATAGCTGAGTAAAATGTAGTTTTCTGATAGATATCAGTGTAGATGCAATGATCCCTTTTTGGCATTAACCACTATGGAATAGGTTTTTCAGGAATTAATAATCACACTTTACTGCTTTCTGTCACACATTCAAAGAACATAGAGAAATACATTAAAATGCTGTGTTTCAGTTTACCCTTTCTAAGACAGTACTTCCTGACCTCGCAAAAGCGCTGTGATGTTCATGCTCTGGCTTTTCAGAATTGTAGGAACAAGAGCTTCAAATTAGTGGTATAGCTGGTCATTTTAATGCAAATTCACAAGGGCTACATACTCAAAACCTGTCTACAACATTGCTTATCTGCCTTTATTGAGATGACTTTGACACCACTGGTCTTTATATTTGATGAGGCGTGCTTCTGTTTAGGAATTCTAAAATGATGAGGAAAAAAATCCAAGCTAAAAATTCAGGACAAATGCTTATAGCCTTTTATGGGTCAGTGCTACATATCAAATCAATGAAATGTTTGCTGAAAACCCATAGTAAACTGCAAATCAATTCACCAATCTCTTCAGCAATGTTTTCATCCCAACCTCTGCAAGTGATTAGGTACATACTCATTATTTTATGCCTATCATTTCAAGGAGTCAATGAGTGATGTCTCTTAATAATTTGAGAATATAAAAATAAAACCTTAGCCCAAGTCATCTCTGGCAAAAATTATGACTTGGCTGAAAAATCGAGCTTAACAAGGGAGAGAGAGGCCATAATGAATTAGATAATGTAGCTTCTTCTGCAATATTATGACTACTATTTAGGTAGCAGTTACTTACATTTCTTCACAGCATGCTCTGGGATAAAATTAATTTGAGAATTTCTGAAAAATCTCAATATTACCTAAGCAAACAAAATGGTTTTAAAATTTACATGATGAAGAAGCTAGTTTAAGTCATAAACTGTATATATAGGTGAACCGTCATTCCAATGCATTTTGATAATGCCAAGTAACAATTACTCGGAAATTAATTATGTCTGAAATATCTAGGACTGCAAAGGACCTCTTGGGTAATGCAGTTTATTATTGCATGGCAATCCTTTTCTCTTACAAGATACTTCTACTAAACATATCAAATTCTTAAAACTGAGTAGCTTCTTTTGTCATCAAAGTTTTTCATTAGTAAGCAGCTCCAAAATCCTCTTTTACTGAAGAATAAAGCCCTTTTTTTCTTTCTTAAATCTATTCTTAATCCATTTAAATGCATTTGTTGCAACAGAATTTTCATTGTCTATTATTTTCGAGAGAAACTTATCATCTACTGTTCAGAATGCATTTTGGGCTGAGCTGTACTCCGTATTTACATCACAGACACTGCAGAATTTAAAGGAAGGTGATTGTTCATATATTCTTCCAGCTCCCTGAAGACTGCATTTTGCATCAAGCTTTCTGCTGCAATATCTGCATTCCTTTGCAATCTAAACCTCGCTGAAATATGCCCACCATATGAACATGTCTTTTGTATCCTGCAAGAACAGCTGTAAAGCCAAGGTTCTTTTCAGCTCACCTAGTGTATTGTCTCCTACAGGTCTGGAGTTGCTGACAAACCACTCTCCACTCTGCTACTCCTCTCTGAAGCTGTTCTAGTTTGGCTTCCTTTTTTCCCTAGCATGGAACCTCTATGGAGTTCTCCAGAGGGATTTTCAACAATGTCTTGATAAACAGCAATAACATCTCACACAATTCCCATGTATCCCTTGACTAAAAAGATGAGGCCCATATATTTTGTGATCTGGTTGAAAAAGATGCAATTTTCACCAGAAGGGCTTGTAATATTTCCCACAGATGTCAAGAAGGATATAAATTTCTGCCAGAACTGCTCCTGGACTGAAGGATACTAAAAGAATCAAAAAGCAAACTAAGTAAGAAGTGATCCAAATGTGGGTTAGTTTATATGGAGGATCGCAATTTTTTTTCTTTTTTCTAAAGTTAAACATTATGAAACACATTGCCCAATGAGGTCGTGGAGTCTCCTTCTCTAGTTATTCAAAACCTGCTTAGAGAGTATACTGAGTAACATGCTTTAGGAGCCCTGGCTTGGGCAGGGAGGTTGGATGGGACAACATCCTGTGGTCACTTCCAGCCTTACTTATTCTGTGATTCTGTGGTTATCTCATCAGACTTTTATGTAAAATGAAGGACACTGAACATATGTATTATGTTTTCATTTTGCCAGTGTCCTGTGTACTCATCAGTAATAAATAAAATTGCTTATTCTCCTATAGAACAAAGATTTTATTTCTCTATTTTGTCTCTGTATTTCATCTCTCTATGTAAGATTTATTCAGCCTGTATTAGAATATAGGGGTTGACCCCAGCTGGCAGCTAAATACCCAAAAGCCATTCACTTACTCCTTGCCCTGTCACAGGATGAGAGAAAATAAGAACAAAAGGCAGAAAAACTCATTGGTCATGATTAAGATAATTTACTACATGAAGGAAAGGGGAAAAGAAGCACAACAAACAAACAATGCAGTGCTTGCCACCTACTACTAGCAAAACAGTGCCAAATGGTCCTCAGCAATGACCACTTTGGAAAAACTGTGTCCCAGGTTTTGTTGCTGGATACCACATTATATGGCATGGAAGAGCTCTTTGGTAAATTTGTCCTGGTTGTCTTATCTCCCATCTCCCATCTCCTACCTGGACTACTAACTGGGGGACAGAGTGAGAAACAAAGTAGGTCTTGGTGCTGTGCCAGCACTTTTCAGCAGTAGCTAAAACATCAGTGTGTTATCAGCATCTTTAGTTACAAATTAAAACACAGCACCATACAGACTGCTATAAAAAAGTTAACTCTACCTCAGCCAGACACACTACAGTGGAAAATTCTGTTTGTCATCCATAGTGTTAATTTTCTCTTCATAGTGTATAATTCCTCCCAAAATTTCACTATTAGTAGCATAATTTTTAATATAGTTCATAGCAAATTCTTTATTCTACCCCTAGTATATTTAATTTTAATTTGTTTCTGTGCTGCTTGCTGAAATAAAGTTATTTTTTCTATTGGTTACCTGTAATTATTCCTGAGAAAGAGTATTCTTCTGCCTTGTAGATTTCACTAGAGCTTCCAGGTCTTTCTGTTCTTCACGACATTTCTTATGAGAGTATTCATTCCAAGTGGTAGTAACCCAAGCCCATTTTGCTTTCTGTTAGTTCCACCTTCCCACTAGGCTTAATCAATTAAAAAAATTTCTCCGTTTGGTAATAAGCCTAAACACTTCATTACTGCAATGCATTTTCTAAAGAGAGAGACAACATGTAAATGGTGCACAAAACTTCCTCTCTTTTCTCTAAAAAAAGGGTTCTGAAGTGGTGCACTAGATATGATAATACCAGAGCAAGTCAGATGAGACTGGTATGAGAGTTGTGAAGTTCTTTTTCAAAAGTCTGAAATTTTTGAGTATTTGAAGAAACAATTTTTCCCAGAACAGTTTAATTCAATTACCAAAGTCAGCTAAAGAATATTGTATACAAATAAGGTCCCTTTCTGAATTTTTAAGCCATAGTAATTTTTTCTCTCTCTTTTTCCCTTTGAATTCTGCATCAACTTTCTCTCATTCTCTTTTAACAGTCACTCACAGTTCCTGCTATTTCATCTCACTCTGTAATATTTTGGCTTACACAGGTTTCTTTTGGGCTTACATTTTGTGTAGTTTTCTTCTTTCCCACCCCTAAAGATAGGATCATTCTTATCTCAGTTACAGGGAACTCTTCTGTCTGCTGTTCAGTTTTCTCATTTTAGATGAAGTAGGTTGTCTTGTTCTCCACAGTTTTAATTCTTGTGACTAACACTGTAGTAACTTGGCATCTGCTTGCTTTGTGCACAAAATTTAATCTCTCTTTCAGCTTTGAAGCTCTGCATGGTCCTGATCTTGCTCACACCTCTGCACTCAATCACCTCTGGATCTTTTCACTCCATGCAGACAGCTTTCTTAAATCTTTCTAGTCAATTCTCCACATAGTGTCTGCATGTCTTTTGTGTCTCCTCCCTTAGATGTGGGAGAGAAACTGTCTTTTAATGAGCCAATTTGCTAGTTCTGTTCACTCACTTTTCTTTCCAGTTGGGAAAAAAAAGAATAAAACATTTTGATGTTATGATGTTATGAAAAAAAAAAACCCAACAGTTTTCATGTCTTAAAATATAATTTAACATAATTTAACGACAAAAGCATTTTTGAATCCTCTACTGCAATGCAATTACAGAAATTAGTGTTAAACAAAATATAATAACCTAAATGAGAAGGGACTGCCTATAAAGAACAAGGTTGATGGGAAGGTTTAGATGCCCAAGACTACTTAAAACCCTAGCTGCCACATAATTCTCAGTAGCCAAGGTTTTTACAAAATATAGCAGGAAAATATACTGCATATAATTATAGAATGTAGAAGTTAATCCAAGCTCTTGAATCTGAGTACCATCATTAAGTACTTTTGAATTCCCTGTCAGGATAACATTTAAGAAAATGCAATATCTTACATTAAAAAAAAAAAATAAAAAAAAAAGGCTAGGCACACTTTCCCAGGTTGTGGGATTGAAAATTTGAACCTGTAACATTCAAGAAGCAAACCCTGGTGTGAGAAAAACATAGCCTCAAATTATTCTGGAAATCTTCAATCAGTTGAATGCTTTCCTCATGATTAATCTTTTCCAGAATTGAGACATTAGGTATATCTTAAATTCCCTACAGAATTAAAAAATTCCAGGAAAACCCCTTAATGGTCTCCTCTCCCACCTTCAACACAATAAGTGTGTGGTAAAGCTGGGTTTGGAAAGCAACTTCTAGTGGAATGCTTTTATTCTATAACTGCACAGGTTCTTTTCTTTATCAAATCAATGTAATGAAATGAGAGCTCGGACATTCCAGAGCCAAGGACTGAGTATTCTCAACTCTTTATCAAGAATGGCTAATTTCCATAAGCTTTTTTGAAAAGTTTGAAGCCCCTTAAGTAGTTTCAACAAGGTCTCCTAAATTATATGTGATTAGTTTCAGGAGTAGGAAACATTGCTCTGAAAGAATGAAATTGCTAAATTTTTGGTAAAGAGATTAGGTGCAGTAGAAGGAACTGTTCTGAGGCTGTCAAATCCATAAAGAGTAAAATAGCTTCATATGATGTAGGCCTGAAAGATTCATGTCTTCCTCTACATTATCTCCTAGATAATTTAGGCAGTTGTCCACTCAGTATTTTGAAGCTTATAGATGAAGTTTTAAGGTCACACTAGCATTTCTCCTGCATTTCATAGCTATTGAACATGGTTCGTTTTTTCATTTAATATTTACTGTCATCAGTGTAGGAATCTCTTAGCTGAAATCTTTCATGAAATCTAAACATTGTCTCTGGAAGTTATCCTGGTCTGATACATGATTCTACATTAAGCTGTGCCATTTGAAAGGTTTTTGGAAATTTTTTTTAGTTGCTCTTATATTTCAAAATGTTCTCTGGATGCAATAATTCATACTTGCAAATGCTTTTTGCCATATACAATAAGTTCAATATGAAACCCCTAAGGTATTAATGTTTGATACCCCAAAGCATGTGATCTTGTAATACTATAATTGCAAGAGAATATGCAATCTTTATTTCAGAAATGGAAACATTTAGGGAAAAAAACTCATAGAAAGTTGCCAGTCATAGCATTTTAACATGCACGCAGGAAAAAGGAAGTGCAGAATATTAATGTGCCTCAGGAAGGAGTGTGCAGGGGAAGTTATTTAGCAAAAAGAATATGCTGGTTATTCCTCATTACACTTCTGTTGCAATCCTGCTTAAACTTGAATAAGGTTGTTTTTTCCTTTGTCCTCCACATTGTTTTTGATATGGCTGAAAATTTAATGAAGTTGGCACATGGTCAGAAACATAATGTGCTATTTTTATTACTCTGTCAATATTGTACATTAAGGTCCTCAACAGCCTTCGATGAAAGTAAAAGAACTCTTTAAACAAGCAACATAGCAATGCAAACAGGAAAAGTCTAATGCATGTTTCTTAATACCATAGCCTAGATTAAAGCTTTTGAAGTTGTCTCACTAATTAATTTGAAACTGTGATGAAAACAGAAAGTGCCCATAGATGTAAGGTTTCCAAGGCATTCTGATGCGAACTTTTCATGACAGAAGACTTTTTTAGGTTTTGGCAAATGCTGTCTATAGTACCATGCCTAGCAGCCCAGAAAGAAGGCCTGGCTTCTACTCTGCCCCAGAAGGGATGAATTAAATCTAAACTTTTCGGTTTTGGACCCTCAGACTACAAAACAGACCTTCTATGGAGTAGGCAGAAATACGTTTAAATCTTACTTTTATTTTATCTTTGCAATCCTATTTTACATTTGATATATACAGTATTGGAAGTTAACTCTTTTGTCATCAAGACAACATTCTCACTAGAAAAATTGCTAGATTTCCAGTTATGGAATAAGTAGTTACTATTTAAACCTTTTTTCCAATTTTTTTTTTTTTTAATTAAACACTGAGTGTGAAATACACTCCATAAAATCCTCAACAGATCCTACAACAGCAGCAATATAACCTTTTGTGACTCTATATTTTTATACAGAAGTTACATCAACAAATAAATATGTCAAACTAAATAGATGATGCAAAGTGTTACCTACTTTAAATATTGAAATACATTATCTCAATAAATCTGGCACAGAAAAGAGAGTAACTCTGCTGTAAATTGATCCAAAGACTGAATTTCACTTGAGAATAAATTAGTCTTCATTCTCTGTCAGAGAAAAATGGATGCATAAACAGATGAATATTCTCTCCTCCCCCTACCCCAAAACAGTCTGATCACAAATTGTCAAGTTTCTGTGTGTGATACTCCATGAAGGGAACTGGAACCAAGCCAGCGGATTTGTTCATGTTTGTGTGTGTCTGTGAGCATGCATGCAGCGGTGGGGAGAGGGGTATGTGGGTGGGGAGGGAATGACTCCCTCTGGACTGTACTCATAATCTGAAAATCTTTTTTCAGTGTTGTTCTGAATCTGGTTGCATAAAAAGGAAGCTTCAGAAACCTTCCAACCAGTATTCATGAACAGAGAAAAGGAGGAAAGATATGTCAAATACTGAAGCAAATCATGGGGAAGATGGAGTCATGGAGTATGTAACATGAAGAGAGGCTAAATTAGATGGGTTGTCTAGGCTGGAGAAGGGAAGGCAAAGATTAGTCTTAATTGGAGTTTTACACTTCCAAAAGCAGTACTACAGCACACAGACACAATGTCCTTTCAGAGAGGCTCAGAGGAAGGACAAAAACTTCAGTCACAGGTTCAAGCATGAGGGAAAAAAGGAAGCTTCTCAATGAGAGTGATTAAGTACAGTTGCAGGTTGCACACATGTGCAATCCCTGACCTTAGAGACAGCCACAATTCAGCTTGACAAACCACTTAGCAGGTCAATTTGACTTCAAAGTTTGCCATCCTCTGAGCAGGAGCAGGACTAGAGGACTTCAGAGTTCCCCTGAAACTTTATTTTTGTATGATTCCATTAGAAAGTGCTTTCTGTATCGACAAGAAACAGCATCCTGGCACATGCCAATCCAGACTTCTCCTCTGTTGATACGTATGGTATGTAGGTGTGCCTGTTGACGAGGATGAGACAAAGAATCTACCTGCAAGCATATAGTTTCCAATACCTACAGCTAGAACAGATTCTGGGCACAATTTATGAATATACACTTGGTACAAGCAGTCTTAAAAGCTGTTGGATGCAACCAATTGATTTGTCCATGATCTTTAGTCAGGAAAATGTATTCTGGACATGCCACTTATGTTAATCCAAATACTGCATGTCCTAATCATATGTCACTACTCTTAAACACATCAGATGAGTGAAAAGGTTTTTCATTTTTTGAAACTCTACATGTACAAGCTTGACTAGTTGACTTCCAGCTAGGAAGGTTTTTCTAAGATAATTTTTTTTATAATAGTTTTGCTGATACAATTTCCTTAACAGACTGAGGTTTTACAGAGTTTATGGGAGCATTTGAGCTCTTGAACTGCTGACAGGCTCTTTGCATAAAGTAACAGTAAATGTCCTTTTGTGTATATAACATCCAAATTTATCTTTTAAATTGCTGGAATTTCTCTGCACCACAACCCTCATATTTTATTTTGGTATATAATTTACATAAGGGGTGAAATAGTTTTAACAGTTCAGATGCAGTTAAACCCCAAAATTCTTCCTGTCAGGATCAAAAACAGGTCCTGAAACCTTATTTTACAAGTCTTTTCAAATTTCTATTTTTATTTATATTTTAAGATAACCTGCTTAAAATCATACACAGAAAGAGACAGTGAGATCTCAAAGAAGGCATAACTTGACTGCAATAAATAACACTAATTAATCTGGGTTATTCCACTACAGTAATAGAAATTATCTCGAAAAAGGGTTGCCATAATTTGATCACACTACAGCAAGACCAGACATACTTTATCTTTTCTAAAAATAGACTAACCAAAAACTTGTGCAAAAATGAAGTCACAATAGTTTGCTTGTTTGTTTGTTTTATTTACACCAAGAACTATCTTCTATTTAAATACTCTGTGAGAATCTGTTATATTGATTTTGCATTTGGCTTCCACTGCCCTGTTATTTTGTGTTACTTTCAATCTCTTTGTACTGATATCGCTATTAAAAACACATCAGAGCTAGAAAAAGATCATAAAATGACCATGTTGCTGGACAGAATCTTGAATAACTCCAATTTTCTGTCATCAGGCTAGAGTGAATAAAAGAAATTTAAGTTTGAATTCTCATAGTTGAAACAGTCAATTGAAAAAAGCAAATCCTTCTTAAGATACAAGAGAGAGGAGGAAAATTACTAGATAGATACTGTATGATGGGATATTCTCTTTTAAAGCCACTCTATTATTACTCCTAAATGATAGCTGCAAGCAGCATTGAAAAGAAGTCCATTTAGGTTGTTATAAAAATTGCAATGATGTGTAAAATAATCCCTTTTTAGGTAAGATTTGTGGTGTAAAGTAAAAATACCTTAAGCCAATGGAATGGAGATATTTCCTTTTGCAATATAGCAATTCAGAAAGCCAGAAGCCAAATTAAATATTAGATTTTTTTTCTTTCAATGAACCATTAAATATCTTATTTAAAACATCTGAAGGCATTTTGAGTGACAGTCATCATTAATAATAACAGTGTCTTCTTGTGTTCTTCTATATTTATGCTCCTTGTTAAATGAGATGATAGAATATTAACCAACTGTATCCTAAACAAACTTGGTGAATAAGACATAGTGGAAGACAAGCATCCACTCTATCCAATATTTAGTCAGAGAAAAGACCAACTAAGAGAGGAGAACAATAAATAATCATGACCAACAAGAAAACAGACTTCCCTCACAAAAAACCTGCAAAAATCAAAACCCCAAACACTTGGAAAATATAGTGATACAACTTGCTTTAAGTTGAAACCTTATATAAGCCATTCAAAGATAAAGATCTGTAAAGATTATCTTTCTTGAGCAAAGTATATTACTATCTTCTTTGACTATTATTTTTCTATCCTGATTTTCAGCCTCCTTGCCTTCAGAATATGGTTTCACCCCAAGTCCAACTGGAAAGAGAGGAGTTTGTTGGAGTTTTTTCCTTAAATTACTGGACAATCAAAAATGCTAAGAAAATAATTTTCACATTCCAGGATTCGTTAGTTACTCAAGGCTGTGAGGATGAGAAGGAATTTTCCCATGTGGAAGAACTGTGAATATTAGTACAGGGGTTGTATACATGCTTTCCAAAACCTGTGATTTCTTTGTTCTCTAGTTCCATAAATTATAGGGATAAAGTTGATGTTGTCATGTAATTTCAGTATCAAGATTAAATGTGAAAAAATTAGATGTGTCTGCAAAGATTCAACTTAGTAATCACTGAAATACTTAGCAAAAAACCCAGAGTGAGCTGTTGACTTAATATTTTTTTCTGCTTTAATTGTATAGTATGTTTAAGTGCAAACCTGATATTTTTCCTGAGTATAAATTTTCCAGTATAGAAGTGAAATAATTATGTTAACTTAACAAAGGAAAATTCTTACTGGAAACAAACAAAATAGCTATTAGCATAACACATAATATCATAATTGTGAAGAGGGTGAGGGTGAAACAGTAATTATTGGCAGTGCTAGAGATGTTTCTGAGGCACTGTTAAAGATATTAATTTAAATCTTTAAAAATCCCTGGTTCTATCAAGACCTATGGTCTATTCTGATGAACATATGGAGTGATGTTCAGCATAGGCATTCTAATCTCATTGGTTTTTAGGCAAAAATACCATATGGAAGGACCATATTGTGCTTAATCTCCTGAGTGTGATAGTAGGTAAAACCTTCACCCTATTACACAGTCTAATGTAACCAGACAGAGTAGAATCAAAACATATGCCAAGATTCTGCAAGTGTTTCAGAAATGCCTTTCTCTGAAGTTGCTGGTGATCTTGGAATTTTTCTAATTAAAAAAAAAAACCAACTAAACAAACACAAAAAGGCAGATAAAAAAGAGAAACCATTTTCACAATTTATGGTAGCTATTAAGCAATTTAGGGAACAATATGAGTGGCCCTTCTCATGCTGTATTGGGTAGTTGTTTGTCTAATCAGATAATATACATCTCACAGCACTGGAGGCTGTGAGGTTACAACATGCATTATTTAATTTAATCACAAATTTCAGACACAGATGGAATTTTTCAATAAATTGTCAGGTGTTTTGAATAACTTCTGAATCAAATGAGTTCATTCATATCAGTATTTGTGTTATAGCCTGATATAATCTGTACACATATAAAAGTAGCTAACAAAAAATTTTGAGGTTATTAAAACAGAGTACTGACACAGAGATCATTTGTATGACAAGCAAGCACAGAAAAGGTCACACAACTCTAACTTCTGGACAATTTGCATTCAATGGTGATCAGTCATTCATAGACATGGTGGGGGTTTTGTTGTTGTTGTTGGTTTTGTTTTGTTTTGTTTTTAATTTGTAATCTTTTAAAATATATCACATGGGTAAGTTTATCTAGTACACATCAAGTGTATTTATGTAAGTCACCTGCATGCAGACCTAGCCTGAATAACCCAACATAATGTATAGTGTTGTTGGGTCAGATACATGTGACTTTTGTATATCTTTATTGGAAAGTTAACAACTGGGAGAGAAAATAAGAGAAAAAAATCCTGTATTGTACATGTCCTGTACAGCAAATTTCAAATTCCTTGATCTATTTCTTTCAGCTATTAAAGCTTTATTTCTGACATTCACAGTGGCATCACAGGTTGTGAACTAAGAACTCCTTTACTGTCAACACATTGGCTCTTATCTTTGATATACTCCTATGTTTGGAATGTATAAATTAGGCTACTAAAATGTGCTTTCCTCCTACACTTACTTTGCATTAAGAAAATACCTTCCAGAACTGTTACATTTTATGTTTATCCCTAGATTTCCACATAGATAAAATACAGCAATGGCAAGCAAAATTTTAGGTATGATCTCCAGAGGTCCCTTCCATCCCTGACTATTCTATAATTCTGTGATCTGTAAAATAAGCTCCTGCTGGTTTTTACTGTGGCAGACATCATTTTCTTCACAGTGGCTAGTGTGGGGCCATGGTTTAGTTTGATGGTGAAAATAGTGTCAAAAACCCAGTGATGGTTGAAGCATTGCTGGGCAGTGCTTACACAGAGTCAAGACCTCTGCCTCTCCCCTCTCCCCATTAAAGAGGCTGAGGGTACACAAGAATTTGGGAGGGGGCACAGCTGAGACAGCTGACCCCAACTTACCAAAGAGATATTCCATATCCTATGACATCATGCTCAGCATACACAGCTGAGGAAAAAGGAGGGAGAAGTGGATGTTTGTCTTCCCAAGCTACCATTACATGTCATCCAGTGCTGTTTTCCTGGAGACTGCTGAACACCTGACTGCCCATGGGAAGAGGGGAATTAATTCCTTGCACTGCTAGTGTGCACAACTTTGGCTTTACCTATTTAACTTTCTTTATCTCTACCCAATGATTTTTCTCAATTTTGTCCTGATTGTCTTCCCCAGCCTGCTGGTGGGGGTTAGCTGCATCTGGGGATAAATCAGAAGACAGTTGTAGACCTACAATGCAGTTTCTTATCAGAAGCACATGAGAGTGTAAGTTCACAACCTTACAGAAGAGGGAGAAAATCCAAGAGGCAACAAAAATAGACAAAATGAGACTTTTTTTGCCCAAAATTTTCAATACTATTTTAAATGTCAATCTCTATACCGATGTCCAGCTTAAAAAAAAAGATTAAAAACAAAAAACTAAATCAAATTCCAAATCTTTCCTTTCTTTACATAATTTATTAAAAAAAGGTTTCTACAACTATATCTTTGAGCTGGCATACCTTTGTTTCTTCTTTTTCTGCTCCATCAACCTAGAATCAAATTGACTCCTGTTTCTCTTGAATAGGTTAAATTAGTATGAATGTAATGGGTTCCCTGATATGTTTGGCTTACTTATCTCAAGAATTTCCATTTTAAAGGGATTCATTTTCATTAGTATGTTCTATGTTATATGTTCTATCTGCTATCCAAAGATAGATGGAATGATGAATTTTGCAAAAGTATAGAACTGCATGTCTTACTTTTCTTTTTTCATAACTTTTTTTTTTCACTTTCCATCTGTAATTTCCCAGTTTGCCAAGTTGAGTATGTGCCAAAAATAGAGGATTTGTCTCTTGTTTAACTTCTCTTCATGTCCTGTTTGCAAGATTTTACTATTCTGTTTCTACTTCTGGGCAGTCAGCCAGCTACTGCACTGCTTTACTCTGGCTTGACAACACTTACTAATTATGTGAAATACTCAACCCTCCAAGCCCACAAATGGGAAAGGAAAAGTTTCAGTAGCAAAGAATGCAAAAGCACTATAGGGCAAAGTATCTGGTCAATCATAAAGGAAAACATTTCACATGAACTCAACTCGTGCAATCCAGGACCATAAAACATATGTCACTTCTTGTTGATTTTATTTTGATCATACCAGATGCTTCTGTTGCTTTTTTCCTGTTCCAGAATTAAAATATTCCTGATTTTCTATTTCTTCCTCTTTTCCCAGAGTTCTTTTCTGTACTATCCATGATTGCTTCGATTTTATGGAGGAATCAGTTTTCTCATTTATACTGTCCCAATTTCCTGACCTGTTTCTACTTTATGCAATAGATTTTTCATTTTATACATTTCTTAAATGTTTCTCAAGAATGTGAACAATTTTTTTTTTTCCTGATGTCTGTGGGAGTGTTTTTATAGCAGGTATTGTGACCTATTATGTTATAGTTAACTTAGTGGCATCCTGGCCTGTATCAGCAGCAGTGTGGCCAGCAGGACCAGGGCAGTGATTGTCCCCCTGTACTCAGCACTGGCGAGGCCACACCTCAAATCCTGTGTTCAGTTCTAGGCCCCTCACCTCAAGAAGGGCACTGAGGGGCTGGGGTGTTCAGAGAAGCAACAAAGCTGATGAAGGTTCTGGAGAGCATGTATATGAGGAACAGCTGAGGGAGATGGTGTTGGTCAGCCTGGAGAAGATGAGGCCCAAGGGTGATCCTATCACACTCCACAATTCCCACCTGGGTGGGGATTGTTCTCTGCTCCCAGATGACCAGTGACAGGACAAGAGGACACAGTCCTAAACTGTGCCAGGGAATGTCAACACATTGGACATTAGGAAGAATTTCTTCACAGAAAGGCTAATTGGGCATTGGAATGGGCTGCCCAGAGGGGTTGGGAAGTTCCAATACCTGGAGGTGTTTAAGGAAAGACTGGATGTGGCACCAGATATGCCATGGTCTATTTAACATGGTGGTGTGTGGTCACAGGTTGGACTTGATGATCTCAGAGGTCTTTTCCAACCTGATTAATGCTGTGACTCTGTGGACACTGTGGATGACCTGTTTTTATGTGTATGTGCATGCAGGAGGGAGAGAACATGTATGTATGCAGATCTTTGGCCCATCAGTGAAACAGCAGCAGTCCTAAAAACATACTGAGCAGAAAACTGAAGAAATACAGAAGTTCACTATTTTATTCTGAAATTGGAAAATAATTTCCAAATCATATCTACTATGTGTATTACAAGAAATGAGTGACCTCCTTCAAGATTTAGTTTTCAATATCAACTCTTTCAAATGACTCTGAAGTTCTAAATGTTTTGCTCTTTCCAGATTGTCAGCTTTTCTCAGTTGATAGTAATATACACTAATCATTTTTGATTTGCAGCTCCATTTAGCTCTTTGTTCTTGCCATGTTTTAAACTCTGTACAAGGTTGAATTTTGCCAATATTCAAAATTAGAAACTTCCTGCAATATAACATGCTCATTCTGGTGACTCAGTACTATTCCTTCTGAGTCAGAACTGATTCAGCACAGTGGGTCTGTTTAAATTGTGTATTGTTTAATTCATCTTCCTGTCCTGCTGGATTTTAGCAAGCTGATTCTACACCTTGGCAGCCAGCCAATTTAAATCAATGGAAAAATAGGAAAAGAAAGGACAAAAAAGCCTTTAATGACTTTTGTTTCAGATCCATGGTTAGGGGAAATTGCTAATAAAGGTGCTTCCTGTCAAACACATGTTAATTCAAGGTCCCATATATTTATGAGCATTAAAGATCTGTGAAGGCTTTTGGATCTTTTTTTTCTGCCAGTTATAAACAGTATTTATCTTTATGTTGGAGTAAAAATGAAACACACAACTTCGTTGCACTGTAAGCACTTTTTAATTCTATGCTAAATCAGTGGTATATTAATCCTATATTATTAATTACTATGATTTTCTAAATGGAAATTACAACATATATAGATCCTGAAATATCCTGATCACACTTAATATCTCATTAAGTTTCATTTATACAGGCTTAATAGTATAAACTTATCATTTCTATGTATAAAAGTGTAACATACCAACAAGTTGGTAAGTTTACCAACTGCTGGTAACCATCACCTAGTAGGTTCCTGATCTCATACATGTTTAAAATACAGTCAGTATTCCTTGTAGATATATGACAAAATCTTCTGTTCTGCTTTTTTTCAGAAAGCCTGTGACTTTTGAAAGTGTAATAAAGCTAAAGGGTCTAGTATGATATGCATGCACATGTACCAACAAATTTTAAAACTTGCCTAAAAAGTCAAGGCTCATGTACCAGACACACATATGCAGAATAAATGAGCTTCCCTAACCATAGAAATCATCAGAAGTCTCTCTTATAACTCAATTTTCGGTTTCTTGGGAAGTAGTTCATGTAAGAAAAGATGCCCATGTTCTACCTGAAACAAGAAGAATTAGCTTCTAGTCAGTATGTAGATATAATAGGGTATTGTCTAAGCAAATAGCTTTTAAATATTTTTCCAATGGTTCAACAGTTCTGTATAAAAAGACTGGCTCATGAAAAGCAACCATGAAAATTAGTTTAATTTAAGAATACTTCATTTTTGTTCTGTTTTGTTTACTTCCATGATGCAGAAAAAAAAAAATTTGTTCATTTATAAAAGTGCATGTGAACAATGTCACCCAGTATCCCCTAAACTATGAGTTAGCATTGCATAAAGTCTTGAATAGACACCTAAAGAGGAGTATTTCAACAAACAGTTAAACAAAAAATTAAAAAATGGAGTTGTAATTCAAATAGCAAACTGTCTTCTAGATTCTCCCCTTGGTTCTTTCTAAATACTCTGAAATAATTTCATGGAAGCAAGGATTTACACCCTCATATTAGTCTGGTTCTCTGTAATTTATATTTTCTTAGGATACTTCTATGTGATTTCTTTGGAAATGGATTTTCAATTAATATGGTTACACTCTAGTTAGAGAAAACACTGTCCTGTACCATTGTAGGAAGAGGAGACAATCACATAAAAATATTATTTCTGTCATTACAAAATGTAAAATTTAACATTTTAGATGAAAATTGATTGTAGCCATATGTCTTATTCAAGCATTGCTTCAATCAGTTTTGATGTCAGACAAAGGAGTGAGAGATCACATCATTAATGCACAGTGTCTCTCTCTATTCACATTGTTCACAATTCTTTTTGGCTCCCATTGAATATAGAATTATTTTAAATTGAGGTATCGATGAGTTTTGAAATTAGATTTTGGAGAAAATATCCAGTTGCATTTGCAATATGTATCCAAATAAATTTATCAATATACTGTGATAATTTGATTTTTGCAGGTGAAAAAAAACAGGCTTTATGAACCTTTCTATCACACACAGCTATGAATGAAGATTGATTTGAAAAATCTTCAGAAAAAAAGATTATAAGTTCAGTGAGCATTTCAGTGTCTAAAAAGTAGCACAAACATTTCTGACTGATATTTACTCATTATAATTGTCATGAAGATTGACCTGAAAATTATGCTAATTATAAAAAATCAGATATTGAAGTGTAATAGGGAATGAAAACATAAACCAAAATTAGCACTACCACTGGATGTAATTTAAAATTTTTCATTTTCTTCATTTTTTTCCCTGCCAAATTGAGTATATATTATCTTCTTCTTCCTCAGTGAGCTAATGAGGTCAATGAGACTTCAAACTTCATAAAGATATTCCAGTCACAGCATTTTTCAAATCCTTGGCTATTCTGAAAATGATTCTTAGGTCTCAGACATTTTTTTCTGTTCATTTTATTTACTCAATAATTAAATTTATGCAGAATTAGACTGAGTTTACATATTAAAGACTCATCAATCTGCCCCAAGTCCTTAAGCTCACTCCAGAAGCTGAGCTCTATTACCTGGAATTCACGAATGAAATCCTCTGAAGTCATATGGAGGAAAGCCAATTAATGTTTCTGAAGAATTTTAAGCAAATCCACACTTATGGTTTTTATTAGATCTATTTTTTGAAGTTTCATTTTTGCATTTTTCCAGATCCACGTAACAAAAGATAATTATATCTCTATTATTACTGACTGATATTTGGACTGAAACATTCATTAAAATATGAAAGAAATTTAACTTCAATATTCTTTATATCAAACACAGCTATATATATACATATATATAAATGAATATATGTCCATACAGAAGAATAAATTTTAAGACAAAGAAAATCTCTCTTCCTTAAATTGTAGCTGCAAAGCTATTTTGCTAAGGAACAGATTGGAAGTTTTCTCTTTCCCATTTAATTTATCAGGTATAAAAGGAGCATTACAGTGTACCTTCAGACATCCCTTCATGTTTAGTCCCAAATTTTCTGTATAATATAGGCACAAATGGCTCATTGTAACTACCATCAAAAGTAAATAACATTCAAATATAATAAATATCCAAATTCTTCTGTTGATTTGTTGAGTTAACATGTATAATTAGGCGTTTCTACAATTTTTTTTTTTTTACACATTCAAGATGCTAAACTATGAGGAGCATTTGTGGAATATCTCTTCCTTGTAGCATTTAGATGGTCACACACAGGTCAGTTATAAATTCTTATGATTACTTTGTCAGAAAACACCCATAAAGCTGGAAGAAAAGACTTTAAAATGCTGCCAGTCTTGCAACTTTACTGTTACTTCAGCTGATTCATAATGCAACATCAGTGTTTCATTTCCTGATATTGTATTCCTGGAGCAGAAAACAGAAGATTGGGAAAGAAAAAGACATAGTGATAGATAAAGTTTGATGCCCTGGAAAGAAGGATCAACACCCTTCTGAGGATGAAGGAAGAGTACGTGATGCAGATGCTGATGTACTTTCACTTCTGACATCCTTACTGATAAGCAGCCTGTAATACCAACAGGAAAAGACACAAAGTAGGAAAGGTTTTCTCTTAGCATGGCTTCCACTACACCTGAACAACAGTTAGTTTCTTTCTGGGAAATATTTGACTGAAAAGCTAAATATGGTGCTGTTTTACATTATTACCAAATGACAGCTGAGCACATTCACTTATGTGAATGTGCATGTATATATTTTGAAAGTTTTGCTGAGATTTCATGGGATTTGGGTTTTTTAAAGAAAACATTCTTTCCAACTGATTTAGATATGGTCTTAGGCATAAGAAATGTAGGGATGAATAAAATATAGGATAAAGAACCTTCTGGATCACAGAAGCCCTGAAAATTAAAGACTGACGTCCACACTTAAGGCAGAATAAAATCCAGAACTTATTCTGTGAGGCCTCATTTATCTATTGCATTTCATTTTTTCTTCATTTCATATTTAATTCATTTCCAGATTACAATATCCTCCATTTGTCTTGCTGATATGCAGTACAGAAATGGTCAAGCCAAGCAATTAGATGTCACTATCCATTGGTCATCTGTCTTGGATGAGTAAGGTACCTACAGAAAAATTCACTTATCCTCTTCTTAGAAGATCATAGAACTTCAATAGCTCATTTTTAAGTGCTGGTTGGGAGTACTTGAAACACAAATTCTAGTACTCTATGTGCTAGTCAGTCTGCAGAAATACATTGAATATACGAATACCATAAAAATATTTTCTTCTCACCTTGAAAATCACGTGCCAGAAAATAATCATAATATAAATGAATGAATATTAAATCATAAATGAACAAGGGTTAAGAAATTTGAAAGTCAAAACCTATTCCTGATCAACTGATCTGATCTTTTATAGGGAAAGAAAACCTAGAAGAGAGTAGTAAGCAAATTGCTTAATTGCATCTTGAAAACCCCCAGGGATGGTGTATCTACCATGTCCCTGGGAACGCTGTTTCTGATTGATGGTTTTCATTGCAAAAAATTCCTTCTTGAATTGAGATGAAACCTCTCTCAATGCAACTTTTACCTGTATTTCCTTGTCTTTTCCATGTGATTTCTTGTGAAGAGAGAGCCTTCATATTCTTTGTAGCTAACCGTTTTGTACTGGAATACAGTGCCTTCTCTGGAGAGAAAAGAAAGTTAATGGCTTTAAACCAAAAAATTGCAGGTTCAGATTAGATATTAGGAAGAAATTCTTCACTGTGATGGCAGTGAGGCATCAATGCTTGAACAGGTTGCCCAGAGAAATTATGGACATGTCAACCTTTTCTAGTGAAAACTACTCCTGCCCATGGCAGGGGAATGGAACTAGGTGATCTTTAATGTCCCTTCCAACCCAAACCATTTCATGATCCTATCGTTCTTCAACATTTCATCATAGGGCAGATTCTCCAGCCCTTTGATCATCTTTCTGATTCCTCATGGTCTTATTCTATTAAGGCCAGATCTAAAATAATGCTGCTGCTACGGATGAAACTACACTGCCTAAAGTAGAACTACATATACACCTACCTAACAAGCACAGTGCTTGAAACATGCCTCTTGCCAAGATCTCTAACCTATGGAATCTCAATCCATCTTTTCCTTATTGCTTGAGGATGGCTGACTCGTGTGTTGACTTCCTACAAAGAAAATGGATCTCATATACAGAAATTGAATAACTGATTCCTTTAAGTACTCTTCAAGGAGCCCACTGCAAGCATTTGCAAAATCAAAGTCCTAGTCATTTATCAAAACAGAATCATATCCTCATGTAGCTGTTCCTGTTGCAAAAGCCCTTAATGAATAAGACCTTGAATGTTTAAAAAAAAATTAATATGATTTATAGCAGTAATCCTCTTAAACACTCGAGTCTTTGTCAGCTTTCAACTAACAAGCTCAGTTATTAATGGCAGCAGTCTTAAAACACTCAGGGATTTACTGTCTAGGCCTGCTGACAATGCATTGCTAGTGACCAGTTTTCAAAGTGCAATCTGTTATTGTATTTCACAGTCAAATCAATGTTTAAAATTGCTTGAAGCATGATAACTTGCCTCTTCTAGCAAACCCACTATTTTAAAAAAAACAACAGCATTGTATCATTCTTTTTAACTGTGATTAAAGGTTATGATTATTACCAATGTAAGTTATCTGGCAACATTTTTTAGTTTGTGGTTTGATCAGGTAAACTTGAAAAGAATATCAAGCATAAAAAATAACTTTACCTAAATATAAAAAAGGACAGACATGTCAGAAACCTGTCTACTTTCTCTTAATTCTTAATATAGAGTTTCTGACAAGCATACAGATTTGCCTTAATTATTTATTTATTTCACTGAAATTATTTTCATCTGTTTTAAATTTTTAATGTCTATTTAAATAAAGAGAAATCTATTGGGATGTTAATTTTATATTTGAAAATCCCAAAGGGTTCTCTGTGCAGAAAATGTAGGTTTGTGGTGTTTGGTGTAACATCCCTTGTTGAAAACTGAGAGAATTCCACAGAAAGATCTCTAAACATCAATGTGTCTACAGCTAACACAACAAAGGCTAATGAACATAACTAGTGCTCTATGAACTCTCACCCTAACCCTGGGGCCTCTGGAGTCTCCTAGACAGTTGCATCTCCTTTCTACCCCAAAAATAAAACAAAACATGTCTCCATATCTTGTTCCAGTTTTGTTTACCCTCAATATTTGGCAGCATCAACCTATCTTATGGAAATCCTAGTCATGAAAATTCTGAAATAAAGACATTGTCTGTTGTAAAAGCCCTTGATGGTCGAGTGGTCTTGCCTATGTAGCAGTCACTACAATCTTCAGAAAATGGTTATTAAGTCATGCATTGTATAAAGGAAGTTCAGGAAAAGGAGCTTTACCCACTGACTTAGATAATGTTCTGGTCAGGATCTACATCCCTTTCGCATCTGATTTGAAGAAAATTTAAAATTATTCTATGATTAATATTAATGAAGTAACAAGACAACATTTAGTACTATAAGAGCAAGTGTAGAATCTTACAAGCCCAGAGAATTTTTGCTGCATTGGCAATTTTTTTTTAATCTTGATATAGAGAATATGAGACATCTTTGTAAACTATAAGAGGGTATAGTTAAAGTATTTTCTTCTGGCCAGGAAGTTGAACAAGCTGCAGTATGATACAGGTGCACGGAGCATCAGGACGAGTAACTGTAGGGTATTATGCCTTGATCTAGCAAGAATGGATGTCATTGTTAATTTTAAAATGAAAAATCCTATTCTGCTGAAAGAATTCAACTAGTAATCACTATTTTAATAACTATTGGAATATTTCCTCTTTAGTGACTTAATGTATAACGTTACATAGTAGAAACATCCATTATATGTTATTGTAGTGATATGTCTGTGAAAGAATTCTGGAAAATCTGAGAAAAGAAAAAGGCAGAGAGAAGATATGTGACAGATTATAGAAATACATTAGATATTGGCTTGAAAACACACAGGAAGAAACCATTGTGATACTGATTTTCTATGTTTCTGTGGAAGAAACAAGAATTCCATCTGGACAACAAAAGCCTCAAGTGGATGCCTGTGATTTTTTTCTATGCCAGCATCGCTTATAGGAAAAGGGGCTTTGTTCTTTGTTACACAGATGGTAAGAGAAAGAGAACTGAAGGCTCTGCAAGACATTTCACAGAGACATGTCTGACAGGTGATCAAATCATTGAACACTTCTCCCTGAAAAACAATGTTCAGATGTAGTCTAAGCATACACCCTGTGACAGCAGGAACATACTTTCCTCTGTGTTGACATTCATTTTAATAATAGAAAAAGCAAGCAGAATTTCTGGCAATGACAACAACAACACCAAAGTATATGCTTTCATGTTTAAGATACAGAACTCATCAATTAATATATTTCTTTACTAGAGGATGACTATTTTAGTAAGAAACTGTAAACTTTTAATAGTATATGAAAAACTAGTGACTCAGATGTGGAAACTCTGTACAGTCTGTTTTAGAGGTAAATGGTCTTATTCAGTATTGGATTATAAATGTCGGTGAAATGCTATTAATGGTGTTAACGTGATGGCTTCCTACTAAATCATGTCCTTGATATTCAGAGCTAAACACATAAACAACATTTCAAGGCTCCTGTCACTCAGAAGCACATTTCTGCAGAATATAAGCATATCTGTCACCCTGAGATGTACACAGAATTTTTTTTAAAAATGCAAAAACATGTGCCTATTTTTAACTCTCCATTGTCCAAAAACGACTGAAAGAGCCTCCTATATGTCATGAAAATTGTAATCTTAATCTCATACCTCAAAGAAATAGATTACCAGAAATAATTTTCTTATAACTCTTGTGGCCTACATTTGTTGCTTCACTTCATGTTCAATATTAAACATCACAAATGTCACATAACCTATCTTATATGTATTAAGTACATCTACCATAAATTTATGGTACCAGAATCTATTAGTGGCAACTCTCTTAATGCAAACAGTTAACCAGTACTGACTTATACTTTGTTGAAAAGCCTACAGGAAAAAAATTCCTGAGTATTTACTTTCCTCATCTAGTGACATGTGACTTTATTCACTCCTTATAGCAGAATGAATCAGAATTTTTATTTAGAAGAAGGAATTAATTGCAAGAACTAGCATAAACACACTAACACAACAAAGCTGTATCAGCCAGCTTGTATATCTGTAAACCATGTATTTTGTTACAAATTAAAAATCATTATAAAGAAACAAGTGTATACAAGCTGAGGATTTCATCTTTCATGTAAGTTCTGAAGTGTTTTCACAAGTATGGTACTTCTTTAGAACTTTGATAGTTTATATTTGTTAGTCTGTGTTTTATGAAGAAATTCTATACAACCAGGATAAGACAAGAGTTGTCTGAACTCTGATACAAATCAAGTGATTTGCACCAAAACTGCTAGTTTTATTATGCTTTGTGCTGTCTTATACTAAATGGCTTTCTGCAATATTTGGTGTGCTTCACATAAAACCACTTTTTATTAAAAATATTGAAGTAAAATCTAACATGCCTCTCAATATTGTAAAACACATGACAGTATGGTTGATAACTCTAACTCCATCAATGAAAACTCAAACTTTATCACTGTATCACTATGTGTGTATGTGTAAATAAATAAATAAATAAATA
>VWZP01004477.1:357730-457651 GCA_013396995.1 Dicaeum eximium
AAAAATATGAAAAGAATATTTCAAGGGATAATATGCATTGTTCATTCAACATAAATAATTAATTAGCAAACATGTTTTAAACAAATGTGTGCCTTCTCTTAGGCAGTGAAAAGAACACTTAGCTGTCGTACTCTAGCAAATAGGCAACAGATTAACTGCTTATTTGAAAGATGTTAAATTAATCTATCCTAAATTGAAATTACACTTACATTTTCATCTCTCCTAAACAGAAGGGTCTGAATAACAGCTTCTAGGAAACTTTTTCCCCCACCCCATCTTTTTCAATTATATGTTTCATTCTAAGGGGCAAAGGAAAAATAGCTTTTGGATTTTTCCAGATAGGCACAGGACAGTCCTGTTACATACAAATAAATAAACCAATATAACCATAAAGTGGAAGGTGGAAAAAATTTGCAATTTCAAGTATTTTACAGAATCACAGAATGTGTAAGGTATCACAGGAAGGTGTTCTTGTCCAACCTCCCTGCTTGGGCAGGGTCATCCTAGAGCCCATTGCACAGAATTGCATCCAGACAGTTCCATTTCCATTCAGGGCTCTGTTCTAAGCTGGGCTACAGGAAAAAACACGTTTTAAAAAGTATAACATAAATAATGCACCTGACTGCTGTTCTCTTTCTCCATCCCTGTTATGCAAGTAATTTTGTAGAGTTTTGGGGTTGAAGAGTTGAATTGCTTCAGAATTTTGCTACTGGAGTCAGGATGATTGAAGGATGCAGATAATCACATCATTCCCTTTCTCTTCATGTTTGTTTAGGTCAGTTCTGACAATACTCTACATAAAAAATTGATTTTCCTATTTTTCTAGAGTTGCTTTCCTTGTTATAAAGAAACATTTCTAATGACCCTAGTCATTAGAAATCACAGAAAATTATCATCTCTCTTTTCTATTCAGAGAAAAGTTAGCTCTTCTTGATATTATAGACTACAACAGTTTGACAGTAGTTTCTAAACCTTGTAACTTTCCCAAATTACATATTCTTTTCTCTCATGAGGCTGACCAATCTCTTTAAATTTTCTCAAGTTTTCTCTACCTAGATGTAATCACTTTCAAGACTGGTCTTCAGCAAATAGTGGGAAAAAAAAGGCTCAGAGGAAGTCTAATTACCACATCCACAAATCATTGTGAATAATTGCTAAAGGTGATATTTTCTTTCCTAGTGTCTTTACTTGTCTTGTAAAATGCAGGAAACAAATAATTTTGAGAAATTGTAAATGTAACTGACACTGTGGCAAAGACTGTGTACAATTACCAGTTTAGTCAAATATATATCATGAATTAATATATTTAATTGAAAATTGATAAAATTAAGAGTCTCTGCTACAACTAACAGAAAATTATTTCATTTTTAGATATTGAGTATTGTCATAGTTTTAAAGTCATGTAACCTGATCACCTGCAGTGGTAGAAATGGAAGATTCACGAGAAAGGATTAGCAGTAACCTAATAAATGCCTGATTACTTGCCAGTTAGAAGGGCACTCAATGTGTTTTTCATTCTACATAAACATATATAGACATGTCACATATTCTATTCTATTCTATTCTATTCTATTCTATTCTATTCTATTCTATTCTATTCTATTCTATTCTATTCTATTCTATTCTATTCTATTCTATTCTATTCTAATGTTTGGAGAATGTCCTGGCAAGATAAAATACATACTGATACAGGCATTCTAATTGTAACTATTTTCAAGGTAATTCCAGGTATTGCTTTCCCATGTGATTATTGTAAAAAAGTTTGAACATCAAAATTGGGATATCTAGATGTCAAAAACTGAGCTAAGTAAAAATAGACATTGAATTTTGGAAGATACACATAGCTCCATGGATATTTTTCCCATTCAAAGGAGAATATGGCACCCATAAAAAGAATGTCCCTATATGAGTTTTAAAATATAATATTGGTATATAAGATTATATATAATTGTTAATGGCTATGGTTATTAATTAAAATAACATAATTATCTGGAATAATATGCAATTATGTGTGTGTGTGTATATATATATATATATGTATGATGTGTGTGTGTGTATATACATATATATATATGTATGATGTGAATGTAACATATGCACACACACACATATATATATAAAGATATTTCAGGAATATGTTTTTCTCCTAACAGTATATTTTTCCTAATTCAAAGACATGCCATAGCAGTATGTCTACAAAATGCATCTGTAGAATACTCAATATGATGATTTTCATTTATGTTATTCATTCAAATCAAATAAAAACATCTATAGGTTTAAATCATCACACAGAGACTTTGTTAATACCATAGTATTGATATTGTGAAGCTGGACTCCTGAAAATTAAGGAATACCAGCAATATGGGTCTGCCATACCTTAAATCTCTTCTCTTTCTGTCATAAACATAACTTGCAACAGACCTTAATTATGCAATCATCTACTACTTTTTAATTGAGCCTTTCCTCATTTAATGCATATAACAGATGGCATTAATTTTTTAGCACCTACTCAATATTTTCTTTCCCTACATCTTTCAGCGTGTGGTCCTAAGCCCCAGAAATCTCTTGCTACATATTTTGCTCTGAAGACAGTATTATAAATTTTCATCTAAGCTTTACTGTGAGGTTGTAATGATGGCACTTCCAAAATATTAGTGTTTGTTTTCACACCTTGTGAATGAAAACTGAAACATATAGAAAAAGTTTAATTTTTTTTTTCTGATGTTTTCACCTGAAATGCCAGGTTTTGAAAATCATGTGGTACATGATGCATTTAAAGTTCATTTTCTATAGTCTCAGTCAAAATTCTAGGCCATCTACATTTTTATAAATAACACAAACACCAACTCAGAAGTCCACCATTGTGGAAAGAGGGATTACATAATTAGTGGTGAAGTGTTAAGACATTGACATATTTGATTTGTCTTAATCAGTCACAAGACATGAATGAGAGCGAGTGAAAGGATCCACTTCTCTGGAGTACATTTATTTGCTTGGACTTTGAGAACATATTTGTGTTTCTTGGGTTAATCTACAATGAAAAAATTAAAATGTGGTCAGGTAAGAAGAAGAACAAACTTTGTATGTAAATGTCCAACGTTTTATCTGGTTTTCCACCTATGCCATTGAAAGCTTTCAATAGTAACAATAATATCAGCATTGAAACTGCATCATGTAGTTAGAAATACTGTTCATTATGTCTGTGGGAAGACAGCTGTGTTAAATTTGTAAATGTTTTTTTACAACATTTCCTTATATTTTACTGTTCAATTTTGCAAATGTAACAGTTACATATAATGTTCCTGCAAGACAGATGGGCATGTGTTATTCTCTTAGTTAAAAAACAAACTCATTTTAATTTTAAAATTCTAACACCTGGATTCATACTGACTTTATTTACTTTTACAGAAAAGCAAAAACTTTTGAAAAGTTTTCCATCATCTCTGTAATACCCTTGCTCTTCTCTTAGTTATGCTTCCTAGGTAGTCCCATCCTTTCCTATTCCACAACAGCTTCTTTTTTGCTCTACATCACCTGAAGTTTCTTTTCACCTGGCTTTTTCCCCCTCAAGTTTCTGTTTTGTTACTACTTGGAGTAGCTTTTTATTAAAATTCGGTGTTGTACACTTCAGAAAGGTTTTTCCCATTTGACTCCTAATTTTATTCTCAGTTTTTCAACTAAATAATTTCTTGTACTTGCCTTTTCAATCTGTGTTTGTCCTTGTATTTGTTCTTCCCTTCCAACACTCATCTATGGTTGGCAAGGGAAGAGTGAAAGGTGTCATCTACCTAGGCTTCTATAAGGCCTTTGACACGGTGCTTAACAATGGCAGGGCTGGAGCAAGATGATCCTTAAGGTCTTGTCCAATCCCAACCATTCTATATGATTCTATAACAGGGAGAGGCCTAAGGTGACCTGTAAAGTAAATGGCTTGAAATGTTTTCTGGGCTCCAAGGTAATATCAGATTCTCAAGTCTTAATTTACAGGGGAATAGGTTACTGAAAAGATTCTTCTATGTGAAAGTTGAGAAAAACTTGTAATCAGTCTTGTTATAAATTCGCAACTGTTTTGAGATTATACATACAAATGGTCTTTTTTTTTTTTTTTTTGCAGATTAAAAGGCAGCTTGAGAAAATCTTTAGCTTTGGATTTGTAAAAAGTTACTCCATTTGCCAGATGACACAGATAATTTATATGCTAGCATTTACCTGGCTTTCAGAATTGTTCCATTTTGTGAATGGTTGTGTAAGATTCAATTTCCATATATACCTTATAAACTCTGAATCCAACTGGAGGTTTAAGTAGATATTCAAGATTTTGGAGAGGAATTCAGTTACTTAAACAGAGGTTACATAAAGCCATTTTTTAGGTCATCCTATTTCATATCTAACAGCACGGTGAGATGCCTCAGCAGAAAAAAGAAATCATACACGGCACTATGATGAGGCAGCTGAAAGCCATCCTTGGGAAGAAATTAATTTCATCTAAATGTAGACACCTGCAACACAGACTTTTACATTCCAGATAGTCATTACAGGGTCATTTTCTAGTCAATGGAGAGCAATAAGTACTTCAAGAGCCTAATTTATCTGACTGAATGTCTATGTCTACTCTAGGATGAGATGAACCATGCCCTAAAGGCATCTTTTAAATATAAAGGTATCTAACATGATTAGCTGAGATTTGGACATCTATATTGTAGACATCAGCATGTACTCAGATGAATAGGATTCATGTCAGCAGAGTGAAGGAATCTTCTGGCAAAATGAGTCTGCCAGATAACAATGATTCTCTAAAACTGAAATATCTAATTATTTTTCTGAGTCTGGCACAAGGGTTTCTAGTTGTCTGGTGTTTCAAATCCCACAGCTCAAAGGTAGACTCCCTACTGACTACCTTGAAGTTCCAAACTCATTGGTGAGCTGAGAGTCCAAGTGACTAAACTTTCCCAAACTAAATAATGAAGTTACAGTGAAGTCAGGCACACTGATCACAAATACTCAAGCATTTTTCCTCTCAGTATTAAAGTATCATGGCAGGATTGCTTCTAAACTCTGGATACTGAACTGGACTGCCAACATAAATAAATACTGTCATTAATAACAGGTGTTCATTGAATTAAAGTATATGTGACTCAATATAGAATAAAACAAAACATGAATTGACTGGCATGTGCAAAGGCAGCAGGAGCTAAATCAATCATTGAATCAGATCATTGTCAAAGTTGAAAAAGACCTTTAATATCATCACGTCTGACAGTCAACCCAGCACCACCACCATGTCCCACATTAAACCATGTCTCTAAGTGCTATATCTACACATTTTTTTAACAATTTCAGAGGTAGCAACTCTAGCACTACCCTGAACTGTCTGTTCCAATGTTTTACAACCCTTCCCATTAATAAATTTTTCCTCTTATCTAAGCTAAACCTTCCCTAGCACATGAAACACACAAATACACCAATATCTTCCATTGGGATGATATGATTTACTCTATTCTTGTTGTCCAGCTCTAAGATTCAAACTGATGAGTTTTACAGTGTTTATTAAATAAATAAATTTATTTGACAGGTGAGTCAGGAAATTTTTTTATTTTTTGCCATTGTTCTGTTGGATATGTGTAAACTAAAATACAGCTTTGAAAACAATACTTGGGAATTTGAATGTCATCTCAATGATACAATCAGGTTAAATATTATTTTTGTAGATAGAATGAAAAAAATCTAAGAAGGAATGCACTCTTCAAAATGTAATCTTATGTTTCACAGCCTATGAAAAGAGACTGATTAATACATTTCCTGTGGTATTTGTGAATTTGTGACAAAGCTGCTCACCCAGAGAAAACATCAGATTGAAAGTTTATTTTAAAGCTCACCTTCCAGGTGGTGCACTGTTGGCATCCCTTATAGTATTACACTTCAGTACTGAAGCATGGTTATTAGAATATACTAATAAAAAATTCTGTTTTTCTGTGCTTAGTCAAGTTGACTATAAAAAAATGGCTGCCTTTTTAATGGTCAATTAAACACTTATGATTACATAGCCAAAGAATCACAGCTTTCCTTACAGAAGATACTTGAGGTTAGTATGATCTATAAATCAGAAACCATATTTTAGAACAAGTAAATGACTAGACATTAGTAACAAGCAGACTGAAACTATCATGAAAGCAATTAAAAATATTTATAGACTATGTTTCATGAAACCAAAATAATACTCATTTTTTCAGGAGATGACTTTTTACTGTAAATAATACAGTTAATGGCATACATTCATCATATCTCACATTAATTAGATTTTTTTTCTTTTTGTTAGGGTCTATGAAACAGTTTAAAGTACCAATGTCAACAACAGTTAACATGATTAAAACTGCATTCCTAATAAGATTTTTATCACAACTTGTATTAATGTTTATTTTAAAATGCTTCTGTGCTGTGGAACCATCTGTTTCTTGCTAGTTACAGTACCTGAGTTGTACAATCATAGGACCCAAGGGAGTTTTTCACCTATTTTTCTTCATAGTATAGCAGGCATTCACTACTGTATTCAAAAGAAATATGTCAACTGAGGTTCAGAAGTTGTAATCAACAGGAAAATATCTGCAAACTTTTAAAACTGAAACTTCTTGGAAACACCTTCTAATTTTATTGGTGAATTTTTTTGGCTGTGAATTTGAAATTGCGGATTTTCTTACATTATACTAGGAAGAAGTGAATAGATACTGTCAACCAAAATCATCCATCCTTCTGTATGGACTTTAAAAAATTAGCTTTCTATAAACATATGACTTTCAAATCACCTTTTGAAAAATATTAAAATCAATTAAGCAATGGGTAAATTTTCACCTAAAAGAAGAAATCAATCAGCTGTCATTTTTGATTGATTATTCTGGGATAGAGTGGTGTTTAAACTATTATTTTATTGCACATTATTCTACATCTATAAAAACACCATGTGAATTAGGTATGACATGCATCATAGTAAATGGACAGAAAATTTAGTTTCCCTTTTGAAGTCTTGGTTTGTATCATGTGATTATCTGCTCTTCATTTGGTAGGTCATTCCTGTTAAGTAGAAAAGTAAATTACTTTCTAATAGAGGTTAGATTTTCAAGTAATAAGAGATACAAAATCTCACAAGTTAAACTAGAATATATGCTGCATAGAGGCAAGGCTGTGCTTTACAGGTTTTGGTATTGTGGATTTTCCTTAAAGGTAAACCAGGCTTGGGATATATTACAATACAATGTAAAATATACACATATAATTTAATTAGATAGATGCAAAAATGGGGACGCACATAGAAAGGCAACAGTCAGAATTTTGTCTGAATTGGAGAAAATGCACAGTCCTTTGCATCCAGCAGTTTATAGCAACATGAATGTGAATGAGGATTTTAATAAGAGCTGGATACCAACCTCTTGGCCAAAATGCTTACTAAAATCCAGAAAGGAAAGGAAAAACTAGCCAGATCAGTTGTTAAATATATCTGATTTCTCTACTACAAATACAGTCAAAAATCAGAGTAAAGTAGAATTACTGCATCCCTAATATTTAAAATAAGGTTACACTGAGAGATACTATCATCTACACATTAAGCAAGTAATGGTGATATCTGTGTGATAAATTAAAGAGTTTAGAGACAAATTGCATTTATCATGCACTTAAGATCATCTCACCTGCAATCCCTCTACTATTTGATTGCCACTGGGACTACTTTTACTACTTTTAGATGCAAATAGGTGAAGTCAGACTGGCCATATTTAGCCTGACTTGCATAGGTGTACGTTTGTCACTTGCTGAGCAGCTGGCTTGGCATGGCTGGTGGAGAGGAAAAATAGGGTTGTCTGCTCACATCTAGCCTTTACATAGGTATGGGACATTTTGCAGCACCTGTTTCTAGTCTGTTGGGATTTCCTTCATTGCAAAAACTGGTGAGTAAAAACAGACTGAGCCCCATGCTTGCAATCATGAAGAATGCACTGAAGACAGGCTGTGTTAAGGCTTGGGACAGGGTTAACTAGATTTTAACATGCAGTCATGCAAAAGCAAGTGTACATTCACTGTTATTAAAATACTAAACATTATATAACAAAGTGTACACCCAAGGCACAGGAAGAAACATAGGAAACTAAAATTCTTCTCTCAGGTGCAGGGGACTATAGGAGTTGCCTTTTAAAATGAAAGCAGAAATGAGATTGTTATATTGGGGAAAAAAAGCTTGAAAAACCTTATCTAAAAATGAATTTGATCTTGCTTTAAGACCTCCAGAAATCTTTCCCAACAGAAAATAAAATGATGCTCTGGAAGTCCCAACAGTCTTTTCCATAGATTTGAACAAGAATATATTTTCTTGGGAATCTCTTCTATTTGCAATTCTTTCAGATTTTAGGAATCAAACATTTCAGGCATGACTTGCAAGTCATATTATAGTCATATTATATAGTAAAATAATAATAATTATTATTATTACTAATAATATTTTTTAATGATCCTTGTGGGTTCCTTCCAACTCCAGACATTCTATTATAATAATATTAGCAACAGTAATAGCAACAACAACAAAACAACAAAAATAATAATAATAATTATAAAAATAAATGCTGCATAATATAGGAGGGAAATCTTGTGAATCTGTGAGGGGAAGGGATTGAGAGAAATGGAAACTGTCATGCTTCTACTAACCTCAGCACTCCTTTTCCCTGGCAGGCCTCCAAAACCTTTCTCATTTATGCAATCTTCAGGGTAAAAAGAAGGCTGCCGGTTGCTGATTAAAGTCTCCCTTGGCTGTTGTCCTGCTTGGCAGACTCTCTTTTTTTTTTATTTTTTTCCTACTGGTTATTTAATATACTTTACTCTACAATTAGTCTACAGGGGCTTGCTAAAAGCAGACACTCCTCTCCCTGCCTTTGGCTGCATACAGTCGTATAAATGGTGCAAGATCACAAACTGAGTTATCTGGAGTAGTTCACTGGGAAGCTATGCATATGAGCTTCTACTGGATTTTTTTTTGCCTAAAGATGTCTTTTCAGATATATGCAGTGCTGCTAGAACTAAGGAGAATCATTATAACAAAAATTCACTGACTGAATTTTTGTAAAATTATTCAGCATTTTACCTTAGCACTCAAACAAAAATGAAAATGAAAAAGATTTGCTACCAAAAAAAGATGGTTGCATTTTATGCACTTTGGTTCAGAGAGTGTTAGTAGTATATCGGATCCTCTCATCTCTGTTAGGAATTTCCTGACAGCAGGAAATTACTAGTCTGTATAATCCTTAGCAGTTATGGCTATTAGTAGCATAGGTAGAAAGACACTCCCTGGTCTCACCCTTTGTCAGATCCCCAAATACTTCCAATTCCAACTGCAGAGTTCAAATTATTCCTACTTAGGAAAGTCACTTTGAAGAAATTTTGATTTTTGTATGGGCTTAGAGAATGTATTAGTCAGAGCAGAACAGTTTATTCTCCATAATTTTACCAGATGAGGGAAAGGTTCAGATGGGAGTTCAGCTGTGGCCAGATATGGTTTCAACAAGAATCAGGCTACACGAAAGATGTCTCCTGTTAGTGCCTCCTGTACACTCAGGAGCTGTGTGCTTTCTGAGTCTGCAACTCACTTTGGCTGCGAGTCCTGTCTGTGTCCTGCCTCTTAGAATATGTGTCAAGGGCATGAAAAAGTATGATGCACAATTAAGAGAAATTATTTCATTATCTTTGTCACATTTTGTGATATCATGATGCAGGACTTTCTGACCAAGTGAAAGAATAATTGATAAAAATTACTACAGTCTCTAAAAGTTCTGAAAACTATAATAAAAAGCCATGCTATAAATCCAAAATTACCTGCAAAACTCAGGGGGAAAGTGAATATGATCTCTTCCCAGTTATTCTAGCAGAGACAATATAATTTTTGAACTTCATGACAGCTCTATTGCTTTTTGTGCCATGATTTGGCAGTATGTTATGGGTTCCTTCATCCAGAAATGCTCTTTCATCCGAGACTGCAAAGTCAAGACTTTTCTTGTCATCCTTTTATAACATTGTAACTTGAAAAAGATCCAGCACTAAATACAACAGAGAAAATGAACCAGAAATCAGCACTATCTGAAGTGCATTTAATTCTGAGTGACCGAGTAACAAATTAGTCATTATGGCAAGGGCAACACTTTTGTATATATTTGTTTTTTATGAAAATAATTAAAATCAGACTTTTTAAAACACTTTTTAAAGAAAAATTTTATACTAAAAGATTAAACTAATTTATTTGAATGATCTTTCTTTGGTTACAGAAATAAATCAATGGTATACAAAGAAAAGGAAGAGAGTGAAGCTTTCTGTAATGTTATGTTTGGGATTTACCACACTGGAAATATGAATAGCTAGATATGAAATGGAATATCAAGGTCTAGCTACTATTAATTGCTTTTATAAGTAGTGGAGAGAAATAGGGCTTTCAGAAGGCAACACATCTATCTGAACTTTGCCAGATGCCTCTGTATATGAGGTACCTATTGCTTCACATGGAGTACAACTAATGTATATCTACTCTGGGATATATAGATATATCTATCTATATAGCTATTACTAATTTATATATCTATGCTTGGGGCTATTTATGACAGATGAATTCACATATATCACTTAAGTACATGCATAACTCAAACAGGAGGCAGAGAGACAGCTCGTACTCCAAGGAAACTGCAACCCCCAAAATTAGATAGAAGATGACAGAAATATGAAAACCAAAAAAACCCCACCCCTTACTGTCCGTAAATAACCAACCAAACAAAAGAGCCTGTCGAGGGGTATTGTCATCCTTGTTTGTCATCACATAGTAAGCAAAGAACACCTTCACTGGTGGCTTGTTTAATTCCAATTAAAAACATTTCCAGGAAGGTATTGGTGTAGGTTTATGGGTGTTTTAAACTATCAATGCAAGCATTAAGAATGATTATCTGAACATTTTAAAAATTAATCACATAGCTGCATTAAAATGGTGGTTTTTTAGGACTAATAAGCAGAAAGAATATAGATAGGCCAAATATAAGTGTCTGTAAAGGAGTTCAGATCAAAGACAATGTTCAATTCCCGGACCTGAAACATTTCAATAGCTCAAATACAGCAGAAGGGAGCTCTGGAAGGAATGAACAAGACCTCTTTTTCAAAAACATTGAACCTGAGCTACTGACAAGGTTGCCATGAGAAGACACCCAAATTTCAAAAACAAAACTTACAGAATGATCCGAGATCAACATTTCAATGAAAATATTGATGAAGATCACAGTTACACACACAGTTTAATCAGTGGATAGTCAGAGAAATGATAATAGCAAAATTTAGTTATTGATGTTTTCATGCTTGGTTACAGTTAGAAATGTTAAGTACACAATTAAACTTTACATCAGATGTAAGATTATTTATGAAATGTTTCTTAAAATGTTTTAGCTTTATTAAGCTAAAGATATAAAAACCCAGATAATAAACATGATGTATGTTTTAGTTATCAACAAGCTTGTATAAAAAAAAATAATTGAAGTTCTAAAGTATGACTATATTGACCTTATTCAGTCATAGTAAATATTACTCTTTCAAAATGTGAATTGCTTCCATAGGACTCCTGGAAGAGTAATGACAGAACAGTGACAAAATTGAGCTCTGTGTGAAGATGCTGCCTTAATCAAATTGCAAGTAAAAATACAAGTTTCATTATACACATTTTTACAGAGAGGAAAGAAGCTGTAACCTATCCAACCAATGTGGAAGTGTACCCACAAAAAGTAAGCCTTGGCAAAATAAGTTAATGCACATTTATGGTAAGTGCTTTGTATGTTTTGTTTAGAAAGTGTACTATGCAGAACAATTAACTTAAAAGGATCAAGTACGTGTGGGAAGGGAGATTAGCAGAGGAGACTGCAACTAAGGAAATGTTTTGCAGATGTACTGCATTTAAATTAATAAAATCTCATTAGGTTTTATGTTTGCCAATAATGGCTGGAAAAGTTACCACACATTGTAGGAACAATTACCCAAATCTTCACTGTCTCATTAGGTTTGTCATACTGTTTTCATTATAATACATTAGAACTTGCAAGTGAGCCTTCAGTAATGACATATTGTTCCAATTCTCCTTTCAGCAGGCTCTAAGATATTTTAGTATTTGTGTTATAAGCCAGCAGGTGTCTTCACTTTGGTTTTTTTCTCAATCGGTTTTATACAGACCTCCAGACACAGAATGGAATGCAAAAGAGCTTTCAACAACCACATAAAAATGAGTCTGATTAGAGGAGAGCAATGCACACCATTTTTATGTTATGATAATTCAAGGTACTAAAAATGTGTATCTTTAGAGTATACATCTATTCCTTTAAGTCCTGTTAGTGAAAGCTGTATTAATGTAGATAAACCATGTGATATATAAAGTTTGCAAATCTGCATAACAAATGGAAGGCATAAAGCTGATTTGAATATCTAAGGCATTATAAACTTCAATGAGAACAACCAACACTCTTTGAGCTTGTAAGGAACTTGCATTCAAATGAGTTAGATTTTAAAAGCATATAGTTTTTAAAACACTTTGAGGCTTTCTGCTTCAGGTCTCAAGAAGCTCAAGGTTAAAATAAATACTGGATTTAAGCAACAAGGAGAAAAGGTTTAGGAACAAATTGAAAAAGAAACCCCTTTGTATAAATGTCACATGACCTTAAAAAATGAGTTTATTTTTGCGCTGTCCATGAGAAAATAAAAACTTTAGAAAATAAAAGTTCTCTTAGACCTGCAATCTTAGTGTTGTTTATTTTAATTATATAATCAAGTAAAATGTTTAATAACACATTAAGAAAGATTCTTGGGTGTTCTGAGAAGGATATTATACCTACACCATCATAATAGCTGGATTTTCAACTGCTTTAGAATTGGCACAAAGTGAAAGCAGAATCAGACAAAATACTGAAAAATGTCTCTAAGTGGTATTGAGGAGCATTTACCATTTTCTCCTGTGTGGTCTCTACAATGAAAGAATGTGAGGAAAAGAAACATGTGACACATGCTTATTATAATTTTTCATAAATCAGCTTAACAATTAAGTAGATACAGGGCTAGTTGTCTAAAATCAAACAGCTTATTAAAAGTACCATAGTTCAAAACTAATTTTTGTCCTGATTTGATTAATATCCATTTCAAGTGATTTCTGAAAATGTCTGTATATTTTATTAAATCATAGCCATCTATTTGCATAAAGAGAGCAGCTGTATTAAGGGCAAGAATTTAACAGAGACTACAAAATAGTTTCTGATCCACTCCCTATTTTGCATTTACCACTACAGCTCACTACAGCTGCTGTCACCACAGAACAGGATGACAACTACAGTGGTGATAAAAAATTGTTAATATTAATTGCTTGAAACAGCAAAGTTTCATCAGTTTTCCATTAGCATGAAACAGCATGAGATTCCTCTCAACGAGCATCAGGAACAGTGTAAACATCTCTAATGAACCACCTATTACAGACAGAAATATGTATACAGGAAAATTAAATGACCCAAATATATAGTATATTTCTCCTCTAGAGAGAACTTATGGTGAATATCTGTGGATTTTACAGTAATGGAGCAATATAGTCAGGTCACTCATGATTAATGCCAGGTCCTGGACTTGGGTGCCCACACGGCACTACAGGCTTGGGGAACAGTGTCTGGAAAGCTGCCCAGGGGAAAAGGACCTGTGGGTGTTGGTGAACATCAGGAGTGTGCTGATGGCATCCTGATTTGTATCAGAGATAATATGGCCAGAAGAACTAGGGAAGGGATTTTCCCTCTGTACTTGGCACAGTTCTGGACCCTTCAGTACAGGAAGGACATGGAGATGCTGGAGCATGTCCAGAGAAGGGCAACAAAGCTGATGGAATGTCTGGAGCACAAGCATTAGGAGGATCAGCTGAGGGAGCTGGAGTGGTTTAGCCTGGAGAAAAGGAGGCTCAGGAGAGACCTTATTGCTCTCTACAACTGCCTGAAAGGAGGTTATAGTGAGGTGAAGATTGGTCTCTTCTCCAAATCAACAGAATTTTTAGAGAGCTTACAAACTGGGTTCATCTTGCTGGATAGGACAAAAGGGAATAATTTCAGGTTGTGTCAGGGGAAGTTTAGATTATCTGTTAGGGAAAATCTCTTCACTGAAAGAGTTGTCAAGCATTTGCATAGGCTGCCCAGGGAAGTAGTCTAGTCTCTGTCCCTGAAGATACTTAAGAAATGTGTACATGTGGTACTTAGAGACATGGTTTGGTAATGGATTTGGCAGTGCTTGGTCAATGTCTGAATTTGATGATCTCAAAGGTCTTTTACAATCTAAACAATTCTGTGAACTTATTGGGGCTGGGGGAAACAGTGGGGAGGGCTGGAGGGGGAGCAGGAAAAAACCTTGCCTCACTTTCTTAAGAAAATGAGAAAATCTTAAAAAAGTTCTTGGGAAAATGTAGGGAATCTAGAAGATACAAATCAGAGCAGTTTTTGTGAAGACTAAAATATAAAAGCATCCTGCAAAGCATATTGTCTAATGAACTCTAAAGTAAAATCTCAGAGTTTCATAAATGCATTCTCTTCTGTGTAACAGAATACTGTTTATTTGTTTTACATTAAATACAAACATTGTTTTTTATTTATTAAATGGATCTGAAAGTCTAAGAAAAGTCAAGCAAGAGTAGTGCTGTGAAAAAGATAAACAAAAATCATTCTGAGCTCAAACAGATATTCTCATGGGACTTTTCTTGGCACAGGTAAAGGATAACTTTTCCCACACAGCTCCAGTGCTCCAACTGAGCACTTCAGTGCTGTTCTTGAGCCATAGGCATGGACTGCATAACAACTTTACACCTGGACAGCTTGCTCCCTTACCCCATATTACTCTATTTTATCTTCTGTCTGATGGTCACCCCTGCTGTTACTTATTACTGTACTGATACCCTTGGGTCTGCTCTTTTTAAGATACAGGTTTTCTTAATTAATGCCTTTCTTGCTGCACTATTTTTTTCACTTTTAATTTGTCCATGAACTTTAATTAAGCTCCTTCATCACAGCTCACAGCTTTGGCAAGCTTCATATGTGTGTATATATATATCTGCTCACCCAGCAAGATGACCCAGGTTTGCTAACTCTATAAAAATTCTATTACTTCCATTGATGTTTTGCATAAGAAAGTGAACAAAACTAAAAATGGAACGAACAGATTGATTTAGATTTAATTTTTTTAACATGGAAAGTTAGTTATTTATCTTTTTTCTTTTTAACAGAGAAAATGTAATGTGTACAAACATAAACTAGATGAAACTAGATTGTGCATATTCAAATAGTTAACACTTACTCTGAATCAAAAAGTCTAATTCTTCTCTAAAAATGTTGGTCAACAGAAGAGTGCACCCTTTCACATGTATCTCCTTCACCCTTCTTTGATATTTGTCCTTTTCTTTTACTTATCCATAGTTCAATTTACTTACATTTAAACAAAAATTCTATTAAATGTGATAGAAATTTATCTTGATTTAAAAAACTGAGTGAATTTGGTCTTATCTACTTGGATTTTTGAAGTTCCTCAGGATTTAAATTTTATCTGTTGAACTATTTACTTGTTTATTAATAAATTATCTATGAAAGCACTTTATTTTCTCATCTCATTCGCTTTAGATTATACTGTAAAAAGCTTCTTGAAGGTTCTTGGGAAATATTCTCATTGTTGCTAAAAATGTAAGATCGTCCTATACATTAAGCTAGTTTATGTATTGACTTAAGAGAGCTGCATGCTAGGTTCTCTTCAAGCTAGCAATATCACAAATTTTTTTTTTTTCCTCTATATAATCTTTTCTGAAATCTCCTACGTCCCTACGAGTTTATAAATACTAAAAACGCAACCCAAGTCTTGATTAGAACAGACAAACCTTTTGGACATTTTGTCCCTGGTTTCTCAGGAAAAGCTTGTAGTATCCTTGTTTCCTTGTTTTTCAGTAGGAGCAAGAACAGCTTGAAGGATTATTCTAGGCAAAGGACAAATGGCACCTCAACTCAGATGGGTTCCCTCTTGTCTTCTGGAGAAAACATGGCAGGCTGGATAGAAATGGCCCATGCTTGGTACCTGATTTATTGAATTATATTTGGTCTTTTCCAGATGCTCTGTGGCTGATACCCACCTTCTTTGGCCTGTTATGTGAACCCTTACTAGATGGCCAGTGTGCCTTGCCTCCGCAAGGCGTGCTAAAAATTAAAAGCCCCACTTCTGAGCTGCACATTGTGTCGTCTGGGTCATGTATTCCTTTTTCAGAGAAGGAGCTGATATAAAACTTCTTTATTCCTTTGTCAATACATTTTTTTAAATCATGTAAATCCTTTGAAATGTACTTGATAACAGTGCAAGAAATCATAAGCTCTTCGTCATTGAAATGTAGGACAAATGACCACAACTAGAATAAAAATGAGAAGGATGAGAAATTCCAAGTAACTCAAGAATATTTTGAAGTGCTAGGGAGGTTTTGCACTGATTTAGTTCTACAATTTGGCATTTCTTGTTTTTCTAAATTATACTACTGAAGTACAGTAAAAACAAACAAAAAACCCCAACCCAACAAAGGATAACTCAGAACTTGTAGTAGAGTACGGCATGTAAAGTCATGTCCTAATAGACTCTCCTTCCCAACAACAATAAAACAGCAGTAACAAGAACTACCTGTGTAATTCCATATATGCTTTAGATTTCCTTTCCACCATACTGAAATACTTAGAATTGTAGTGAGGAGAAATTTTTGTTCTTGCCTTAGAAAAGCTGAAATTACTGCTCATTATTCTTTTTTTCATTTACTAATTTATAAATAATGAATTATTCCACTGGGGCTATTCTTTAGCAGTTAGCTGAGGATACTAAATACATACAATAATGTACAGTGAGTGTTAATGAAAATTGAGTCAACCCATCTTCCTTATAAGTATTTTAAAATCTGTTTTAATTATATTTAAATATATAGTATTATTTCCACAGAAGAAATTTATTATACAAGTGTCATCTTCAACTGTAGCCTAAAAAATATTATAGACAGAATAAATATAAAAGAAAAGGCCACCCAGAGGTAGGGTACACCAGGATCAGATGTTTTTAGATTTCAGAGTGTCTGGATCACAAATTCATGCCGCTGAAAGAATTAAGACAATCTTTTAGTTGCAGAACAATATCCAGGTCTTATGAAAGCCACCATTCATCTTGAAAATTTTACACTTTTAAGAAATCTTGTAAACTTTCTGGAGTTCAACTTAGTCCTCCGTTGAATTAAAATGAAGAGAAAGAGAAATATTTTCTTGGCTACATAAAGAGTAATGTAGGTCAGTGTATTTACATCAGCCTTACATTCTCATATTCATTACTGGTTTTCATGCATCACTGGTGAAGTATAAGAAAAATTCTCAAAATCTGGATACCATCTCTAAGACTGAAAACGTGCTGAGTTAATGATATTGCTCATGGCTTAGAGGGACTTACAATTTTTGGAGGCTATGTAAGAGTAGTGTGACATAACTCATTATAGCTTCTGGTACTAATAACTTATGAGGCACTCATGTGTATGAGATAAACCCCATGAGTTATTGTAGTCTTTATCATCTCTCCATTATAACTACAGACATGAAATAGCCCAAATACAGCCCATACCCCCAAAGTTCCATCATAAAACTGAGTAGATCAGCATGTCTCTTGATTCTGCTTTTTCTATTTTAATTATGGTTTGTTATTCTTCCTTTCCTTTAGCTTCTGTATTCCTTTAATAATTTTATTCTTATTTTTATTTGCTTTATTTTATTTATATTTGTTGAAAAAAATATTGAGACAAAATTTCACTACTGTTTACAGTAATCACACTAGTCAGACAGATTCTTGGAAAAATTTTTTCCATTAGAAAAATTTTTTCATTCACTCCAAGGGCAAAGCAGCTAAAACAGATTAAAAACTCCACTCAAAGAGAGTCAGATCAAGCTTTTAAACTTAGCCCTGTGCTAGGATGAGCCCAGGGACATACAGAAGCAATTATTTTTTTGCTTTCCCTTTGCTATAGGGTGATGTAATTTTACTGCCGCCTTCTAAAATACATGGCTTATCCTTCCCCTTGTGAATTGCCCTGTTTGGCATATTATAGACAGCAGAATTAATGTTCCATATATGCCTTATGCATATCCTTTCAATACCCTAGAATTACTCACCCCAAGTGAAAATCTAACTTGCCACTCCATGTTCTTTTCTAGGTCTCAAGATTCATTATGCTGGCACTGAAGGACAGAGGGTATATGGTTATTCATTCATTTCTGAGTCTTACAGATCACTGTGACTTTTCTTAGTCACAGTTTCACCTGTAACACAACAATTAAAAGACAGAGAACAAATCATTACAATGTAATTCAGGATGTTTTCAGAGCACATTAAACAATAAAGAGTCTAAACCAAATTCATAATAGAAGAACATTATTTGAAGGCAGAGATCAGAGGTATAAATTATGTTGAAATAAAATACTGTGAGGTAACTTCATGACAATTTTCTGTTACAGCACTGAAAGAGTTTTATAAAATACACTTTGTCAAGATAGATAAGAACACAAGTAGGTGTACATATGCAGCAGTCTGGTTTATGAGAAAAATTCTTCTAAAAATAATTGGGATGCAAAAACTCTGCATTCCTCTGTGCAGATAACAGCAAGAAAGATGCATCAGAGTGGGCTGCTTAGGACTGCAGATATTCACACTAGCTAAGATTCTGTCCATGTAGTTCTAAGGAGAGAAACACAAAGACACAGAAAATGGAAATACAATGCCTCCCTTTTCTCTGCATCTGTGTAAGCCTTAAGCATAATGTGCCCAAACACTCAGTTGGAGACATTTTGAGAATAGAGATGTAGCCATCAAGTGGGAGGAGGGCAGACTCACTGAACGTTTCAGTCTCTCTATACAAGCTTTTTGTTCCAATGATTGCTTGTCATTCTGGGTCATTGCTGATAAAGATCCCACTAGAAGGGAGTAAAAGATTTACCCTAGATTAGGCAGTGTCCATGTCATTACGAATTCTGCTCTCAGATTCATGCAGGTGGCATGAAAGTTTATAGGCAGCACATACTGTTGTCTAAACAAAGAATCACATTTGTTTAGAATTTTAACAGAATTTAAAAGGTAACACCATGTCATATAATGCACAATATATAGAGCACATTTTGGGGAAATGTTTACAATTTTCAAAAGATACTGAGATAGCTAATCTAATTGAATCTGTGGTGCCTGCAAAATGTCAGTTCAAATATCATAAAACATTACTACTGACTTATCTAGAACAGGCTTGCTCTGTTTTTCAGAGATTCATAATAAGCAGTAACATCAACTGTAATGCAACGATACATATTTTAATGCATACATAAAACTCTCTTTTGATATTTTTTTGTTGTTGTTCAAACAAGCCTTAAGAAGCAGCAGTCTTTCTAGACAAGGATCCTGTTGGTGATTCACCATTATCTCATTTTCTTGAAACTGAAAAAAATATTTCAACAGCAACAAGCCTTTGGAGAATGGAAAAGCTTGGATACCCATCACTGTGTCTTTACACCCCTTTATTGAGACTTGCCTGTCACAGCTTGTCCAGGTTTTAATTTCAAGGCCCAGATCCATAGAGGAACTGGCTCTGTATTTTGCATTTTGGGATAAAAGAAGTACACAATCTTAGAACTGTGATAAGATTTGCAGATCAAGTTTCAGGTTTCTGATCATTCTAGCCTGACTAGTCCTCACTAAGCTAGAAAGCTCACTTGCTCTAACTCCTTGCATTTGGTAGAATGAATATTTATATCTATAGCTGGTAAAAGAAAAGTGAAGAATGTGGAGAAATTGAGAAAGTTCCTCGCATTTAATTCAAATAATCTCAGCTTCCAGCTTGACAGTGCAGATCTCCAATTTGAACTTAAATCCACACGGATTAGGAAAAGGTCTGTACTTGTTTGTCACTTTAGTTGAGTGATTTTAACACTACTTCAAAGTTAGAGCTGAGGTATATAATTTCTACAGTGTTAATTTCACTAAAATACCTTGAGATATCTACAGGAGACACATCTGCCTCTAAGTTAGTCTAAACTGCTTTTATAGATAGGCAACAGAAACAGGCACATTTTGGGTCAATTCAGCTGACCTATTTTAGATATTTACATCAGGTCAGGATAAATCACTTCTTAGCTGTATAAGTTCTTCTTCACTGACTACAAACACAAGACAGCATAAATAGTGGAGATGTTGGTGCCTAGAAGTTAAACTCCCAGCTTTACTCAATAAAACCTGCCTCAACAGATCTTGGAATGGATGAGCCAGTGCCCATTTTCTGAAGCATGACTTGTCTTCCAAAGTTTTTAGATTAATAAAAAAAAAATGGACAGTTGCCTCTCCTTTATTTGGTCTTATTTAGAAGATTTTTTATTAGCTATCAGGTACTCAGGAAGAAGGATTTTCTCATTTATACCTACAGCATCCACTTTAAAAGCCTCTTTTTTTAAAACTTTGAATGTTTGGGTAGATCTTAAACAATAAATAGTAATGATGAGCACTAATCACTCACTGACTATAAAAAAGCCCTGAAAAGCCCTGTTTGTGATGCCAGTATCTTCATTACCAATGACTACATTTGGTCAGAAGAATTAAATTCCCAGGAGGTTTGTAAAAAATATAGTGGATCATTTACAATACTTGGATGCATGGGTAAACTGCTTAGAGGGAAAATGGCTCCATATTCTACTAATTTATAGATGCTTCCACTTTTGCAGACTATATTTTGGTTTTGTTTTTGGTTTTCTCTTCCCAGTGTATCAACCTGTGCTTCTTTCTTGTTTTACCAGCCTTCTCCATTCTTTTTACTTTCCTCAAGAGCACCTGAGTGTATGCTCAAATATTTTAAAAATGTTGTTAAGTTTTAAAGATATTTTTGTCATGAGCATAAATCAAGCCACTGAAACACTACTGAGTGTCAGAAATGAGCACCAAGATCAGCTGATATCTCACCACTTCTTAGAATAGCATTGAATTGCACCCAAGAGTATAATGCTCTAATCTGGTGTTGATATAAAGGCCGTGCTACCCACCATTGACCTATACCTGAAGTTTCACAAATGGAACAGTCTTTGGATATCTCTGTACTCTTATCATTCTCCCTGTATATCTGTGCTAAGGTGGAGTAACAGAGACAAAAGTAAAAGCTTCTTTACTTAGATGCTGATAGATTCCAGTTGGTTTCAGTGGGGGCAGAGGTTCACAAGAATCTCTGCACAGCTTTGACAAAGCATTGCTATCTGCTCCACCACCTACAAATAACTTCAGGGGGTGACTGGCAGTCATGGCCACTAGCTCTAAAACTGTGTATGATCAAAAAATAAAGGAATCTCTATTGTTAATGTGCAAGATTTTCATCAGGGTTTGTGAGGAACTCTTAATGCCTTTTAATACTTCAAGAGAACCTATTTAGGTTTATGATGGAGATCATTGAAATATTTCAGGCTCTTTGGTGCTCAGCTCTTGACAAGTTACAGAGACTTTGTATATCTTGGTGTTCTAAGATTGCACTTCAGGGAAGATTATCTTTTTCTTTTTACATTCTTTGATATCAAATATAATAGCTACTAGGAGAAGTTAGGAAGTATGTGGAAGTAAACCACTTTATTAGTGACTTCTTGTCCATATAGAGGTGCCAGAAGAAAGAGAGAGGAAAATGGAGAAAAGGACAGATGAAAATTCAAAAGCACTGTTATGTAAATATGTGTTTTGATTTGAATTTTTTTTAAAATACATGGGGAAATTAATAGATATAATTTTTTATTTGACATAGTAATCTTTTTATAGGATATTTTCTTCAGCATGAAATTCTCAGAAACAAGTTCAAAGATTAAATGTATCTGATAAAGTCTAAATTAATCTGCTGAAATACATTGCCCTATGAAAAATGGGCATTGTTTTAGTAGTCTTACATCACCGTCTGAGCAAAACAAAGGAACGACACAATGACACAAAGTCTTATAACCTAAGAGTAACACAATTTTATTACTGCCAGTTTCACTTGAAAAATCATGTACTTTCAGTTGCATTTCTGTTCTGCCGATATAAAATAAAACCTAGTGGTATCTGCCACCATTTACATTTATTCATCGTATGCAGATAGCTTGCCAGTAAAAGTTCAGTTTCATATTTGATGAACAGTGATTCCTTATAATTTCTCCATTAAGCAATATTTCTTAAAACTAAAATGGGCAATCCTAATGGAACTGTTGATATTCTTCTTGTTAAGAATTTTTCTACTGTGATTGGTGTTAGTATTTCTTTTCCTGAAATGAAATTCCCATGAAACATTCTGTGCATTTTAACCTTCAGATAAACCTTCTAATACACAGACTTAGTATCATTATGGAGTAGGTGAGGACATTAGCTCAGAAAACACTGTGTTACCACTATATTTCTCTCATAAGAAAAAAAAGGTAGTCATTAAGATTTCTGTTCATTTTATCATCTATTTCCTCAAAATTTGGAATCTAGAACTAAAACAAAAACATGAGGGACATAAGTTTATTGAAACTGGTCATTTTTCTCTTATGAATATGGTTTTCAGAGTTTCTTCCTGGAGCTGGGGGGAACACAACACCGGTAGATTCAGATCTGAAGGCCAGGCTGCACTCTGCCTTTCCTTCACCCCATATTCATGCAACCACTCTTCTTTCATATTAAACTTCAAACCATATTCCTTTCTTAGAGATACAACTTACTTTTATGCTCCATCCACCCTCCACTGAAAGTGTTATATTTAGGCTCTTGTTACTGCTGTTCCTGGACATTATAGGATTACAGATGAGGGGGTTGAGCTTTAGAAGCAGCAGAAGCCATGTAGGACTGCATCAGGTCACAGTAGTGAGGGAGCAGTGGGGTAACTGTTCAGCTTGTCTGCACTATATAAAGAATTTCTCCTTGTTGTCTTTAAAGAAAGAAAGTCAGCCACATGGGAGCTTACGACAGATTTGGCTTTTCTTCAGACGTTGCAATTCTAACCGGTACTTGCTCTACCCAAGTGATTGTGCCTTCCACCCTGTGTGCATCATTAATAAGTTTAACGTGTTTGCCTCTTGTTAGCATGAGTTCCAGATCCCGTGTTTGAAAATACTTGGTAATTTACTCTGCTTTCTACCTTTTTTCTTTAGGAACCGCATGATTTCCGCCCTACTAATTTTGTTTGTGATCTGTACTTCAAAAGTTATTCCAATTTGCAGTATTTGTACTTCTCTTTATTGTAGGTTCTGAGTGGATATTTTTGGGATAAGTAAGCTGTTTTTTCACATTTTCTCTGTCTAAGGAGATGTGTTACTCTTTTACCTGTAACTTCATGTTCTCCCTTGTTTTCTAGGTACTTAAACCCCTGCTATTTTCAGTACCCTCTCCCAAAGCGACTGAGGTGATATCTTTTCATTCTTTGAGGGATTTTTCCTCCGTCTTCAACTCCTTAAAATATTGAGAGAGGAAATAAACTGAATTGCTTTAACTTTATATATGAGTATTGTTTCTCACTTCTTACCTCTTCATATTTTAAAACCTATTGGGTATATCTGTTTATATTACCTTACAGTTCACAGGGCATTATGCAACAATAGGACACTGTATAGTGGTACACATTCAAAAATGCTATCAGAAAGCTGTTTTGATCCCTCTAATCTCTTTAGACCTTTGAATCTTTTAACAAAAATTGAATCCTTGTTCAAGCTGGCTTCTCTTAATAGTTTAAGAAAAAAAAAAAAAGAAAGCAGATTTGTCCTGCCTCATCCAGAGGTATACATCAGCATTAAACTTGCCTTTCTTGCTGTATTTTGAAGCCAAAATATTATGCTTGCTCAGTCTTCAAAAGTGAAGAATTCATAAATTCAGTACATCAGAAAAAGGTTACATTCTACTGAATTTGGCTAAAGCTCACAGACTGGCTGAATATATGACTTGTCTAAAGAAAAATTATTTCTTTGCTTCCTCAAGAAGTTCTGAAAACAGATAAATCCCTTACCACAAGATAAAAACCATCTAAACCAAAGTCTACATTACCTGAATCCATTTTTGTCCCTGAGATTCATTTCTTTCACTTTCTGTATTTATTTTAGTGTAGTATTATAAATAAAACAAGCAGCAAGTCAGTGGGGACTGTAAGGCAGTCTGAAGAGAACTAGTCAGATGACTCCCAACAAACTGTAGATCATGCCTACTGAACCATAAATGTTGAAAGCAAATGTAAACAAAAATTGGGAGAGGCCACTAAACAATTTCGAGATGATAAAGTACCTAAACTTAATGGCAGATACAGCATGTGCCTGAATACAGCCCAATTATATTAAGAATGGTTTTGAAATGCTGCTTTTCATCATGTTTCTTCCATTCTTCAGCCTGTAGTGCTGACCAACATCAGCCACTATTAAAGAGTCTTCATGCATGTAAAATAATATGATTTCACAATGATTACATATTCACTCTACAGCTGGCTGAGTTTTTACATCTCCATTTGTCATTGACTATTGTGTCCAATTAAATGATTAGCTTTTAAAAACTGCTGCACATTATGAGAGTGAACTTGTGTTCCATTGCACTGAGTGATGCAGAAACAAACTCATTACAGCATGTAATTCACCCATATTAAATAACAAACAGATGGCTGCTGTAAATGAGAGCTGCTTTTTCTCTTCAAAAGTGCCAGGAAAAAGGTGTTTTTATTTATCTTTGTTTCCAGCTTCTTTCTGTTTTCTTGACAAGTGGGCAGCTGGTTGCTGAGGTTTTCAATTGGTGCAGAAGAATGAAAAGCCTGTTTCCATTAATTTCCCCATAAAATAAGTCTTTGAATCATTCCTGTTATAAATGCATGTGCAGTAGCAAGCTGCTGCTTGATTAATTCACTTATTATGAAGATTTCATCTTTTATAAGAGGGCCTGCAGGTAATTTATCTTGTTTAGTAAGATTAGAAAAATGTAATTATCTTGATACCTTTGGACCCCTCTCATTTTAATTGTGTTCCCATAAATTTCAAACATAAAGATGGGATTTTTTTTTTGTGCAAATGTTCCAACATGTGGTAGAAAAATGTGTTGTAAGATCTGCATAAAAACTTATCAAGTAAAATGCATTTAGATTATACTATTAAGGGAATGCATACCAATAAAACCAGTATACGTCTGTGGAAGCATATACAAACATCTGAATCACTGGTACCTCAGTCACAGGATTTTAACAGTTGGAGCTGGATGAGGAATGTTAGGATTTAAGTTCTTTATTCTTCCTTTTTTTTTTCTAAGAGATAATGCATTTCACCAGGTAAATATAAAATCTGTTCTATTTTCACTAATAAAATTTAAATTGTGCTAGTCTCATATATAACACCAACAGTAAAAAATAAAAAGGAAACATATGAGCTGACATGTATATGTAACATCCTCTGTCTTCAACATCCTTTGGAAGTTTTCTACCTCCTCTCTCTTTTACCTTCTCTTTTTTTAAACAAATTAAGTGAAATTTGAAACAAATTAAGATGCAGAAATCTTTCTCTTCAATTTTTTTTTTTGTCTTCCTGAGGCAGTAATTGGCATATTTTGTTTGGTTTAGGTTTATTTATTTATCTCTTTTGCATATTGCATTTTTTCATTAATTTCTTTAGTTTCAGTTTCTGTGGTTCCAGAAGAACTATTTTCTTTTTTTTTTTTTTTAACTTGGTTTCTAGCAACCTCTTGATACTGTTACTCATCTTAAAAAAGCTTAACAATTTGGCATGTGTTCCTTTTTAACATTAACTTTAATTTAGAGTGGTTGTGATAGTCAATTTGCATAAAAGAGATTAATAGGAATATGGGGCAACTGCACCACAGGTCACTCAGCTCTGGTTTGGACTGGGATAGAGTTCATTCTCTTCTTCTTCTCCTTCTTCTTCTTCTTCTTCTTCTTCTTCTTCTTCTTCTTCTTCTTCTTCTTCTTCTTCTTCTTCTTCTTCTTCTTCCTTCTTCTTTTTCAGTTCCCCATGCTCTGCCACTGAGCAGGGGCACAAGAAGCTGTGAGGGACCAAAGCCAGGACAGCTGATCTGACCTGGCCAAAGGAATGTTCCATATCATAGGACAACAATCCAAGTATATAAACTTGGAGGACTTGACTCAGAGGCATCAACTGTGGCTCAATACAGGGACAATACTCAGGGGCTGAGTGTTGGTCAGCAGGTAGTCAGCAGTTGTATTGTGCATCACTTGTTTCTCTTGGATTTTATTCCTTTCTCTCTCTGCCCTGCTTTACACTCCAACTATTGCTATTATTATTGTATTTAAGTTATCTTAATTTTTTTTTTCTTATCTCAGCCCAGGAGTTTTACTGTTTTCTTTTCCAGTTCTCCTCCCCATTCAACCTGGAGAGCAGGTGGGGGGGAGAAATGAGAGAGCAAGTGGCGCTGTGGTATTTAGCTGCCAACAGATCCATTAAGATTTGAGTGTCATAAGTCTTGTAACATGAAAATAAAAAAAAAATTCTTCTCCAAGTGTTCATAGTTAAGTATTTTCAGGACTCTGCATGCATATCTTCTCAGCTCTTGAGGGTCTCTTAAAGCAGTGGTTTGAGTGCCAGTGAACTGAACATTGTAAGGGACATAACTGTATACATCACATACAGCAATGTGTAAGGAAAGAAATTTTACAGAGTGAGAGTTCAGGTAGTAAAGAGACCTATAAGAATATGCAAACTGTACAAGGTTGAAGCCATGAAACTGAGAAATGTGTACAGATGGCTGAAACATTTCAAGTCAGGTGAGACTAGCAATTGTGACAAACCCTGATCTGGGAGACCTGTGTCAGCAGCAACACACATGAATGCTGAAAAGGCTGAGCAGCTCATTAGGGAAGATTGACGAATAACCCCTAATAACCTTGCTACTGTTTTAAATTGCAGTTCTGCATCAGTACACTGAACCCTGCAGTGGTCTTTAGAATTTGTTCACACCAGGTCATATGAAAACATCCTGGGACATACACTAACTTGTGACATTACTCTTCAAATCTAAACTTAATTGAAGAGATAAAGAGATATGCCCAATTATAACAGATTTTACCACTGCAAGAATATTTTTTATTTTTAAGGAACTTTTTTCTCTAAAATCATGTATGTCAATTGTTTCATATTGCTTATATGAATAATATATAAGCATTGTGTTCTAATAGTCATGGAGTCTAATTAAGGCAGAGATGTAATTTAAATATATATCTATTTCATGGTACAAAAGACACGGTATTCTATGAAGAAGATATAAATTCACTGAGAGTGTAAAGGTGTTTTTTCAGTGTAATGGAGAAGATAGTTAAAAACTTACATTTCTCCAAATATTTTGCAGGTAAATTACCATCTACAAATATGTGTTCCACACATTTTATCAAAACATAACTTAAACTGCTGTCAATTCTAGAAGCTTAAAAACTATATTTGAGTCTGTCTGATGTATATTTAATGGAATACTTGGTTTCTGGTGGTGTGTGGTTACAATACTTTGTAATTGACAATTACAGAAAGGATGAAGGTTTACTTACAATTAAAAGTGAATGTGTTCTTTCTTATCTCTAGAGTTAAGAGATAAAAGCCAGTTGATGCAATTATTTAATAGAGGACAGATAAAAAGTCTGGCGTGATACTATATAAGATGCTATGACAAATTTTGTACTAACAAAAAACTGGAATGCAATTAATCCTTAGAATACAAAGAAGCCTCCTGGATCACAGCAAGTCTTAGTCTTCCACAATGTATAGTATGCACTTCGGGGTAAAATCTTGCCTTAACACCAAAAATTTACAGACCATTCTCTCTGGAGACCAAAACATTAATATATCAAATCAACTTCACATGGAGAGGACCAGAGAATTCCAAGAAATATGTCTTGCAATCATTGCAGCCCTGGGTGTATTCAGCCTTTAGAATAAGCTTGTGGCATAACCTCAGTTTTAACGATTTCTTTTCAATGGCCTAAACATAGATTCTATTCAGAGTAATAATGAATAGCAAAGCTTGGATAGCTAAAGAAAGATATTGTCAGAAGGAAAAAAAGAAAGATAATTGAATGGAACATTATAAGAATGTGTGAATACAATAATTTTGTCCTATTCTGAAGGATGAGAGCTGAGTATAGACCTGTGTTTTCTAGTATTGTCTGGAGTTAAGCCTGAAAACTTGAGTATGTTTAGAGTTTAGGCCTATATTTTATATGTTTAGAGCATAATCCAAACTCAACCTCACTTTCTGGAAATGCTATCATTTAGGTGACATTTCTATGACTTAGATCTGCAGTATTTCAATAGATTGTGGAAGAAATGTGGAAAGTCAGCATTTCATTACTGAGAAGCTACTTTAGATATTAGTCTGTAATCACTAATAGTATGAAAAAAGTCTTTTCAAACTTTGCCCACAAAATGCTGCTTCAGTAATTCATTAACTTGTTTTAATGAAACAACATCTCATTGCTATTTGGGAAGAAACTAATCTCCTTTCCAAAGGGTTTGCATAATGTATTGAAAAAAGAAGTGACTGCAGAATCTGCTGATCATACTTTTGAGGATTCCACATAGGCTGGCTAAACTTTTATCTAACACTATTGAGAAAACTATATACACAAAATTGCCTGCTCAGGCATTTATTACAAACTAAGAGCAAAATATGTTTAGGTTGCAACTTGCACTCCTGTGTAGCAGACACTGAAACTTTAAGTTTAACTGAAGAAAATTAACACTTTCCCTATGCTCTCAATTGTCACCTATCTTGTCCAATACAGATGTTGTATCAAATGTGGGGATTATTCAAAGTCTGTCATAAATATCTTTAAGAGAGTCTGTCAGTTACAGGGAGTCAAACTACCTGCAGAGAGACCCTGGCAAATTAGGGGACTGGGAGATCCCAACCATGTGAAATTTAGCAAGGGAAAGTGCTAGATTCTGCACCTGAGATGGGGCAACACTGAATGTACAGTGTTGGGGAATGAGATGCTGGAAAGAAGTTCTGCAGGAAGGGACCTGGGGGTCCTGCTCAATGGAAAATTGAACATAAGTCAGCAGTGCCCTGGCAGCCAGGAAGGCCATCCCTGTCGTGGGGGTCATCAGGCCCAGCATGGCCAGCTGGGCAAGGGAGGGGATTGTCCTGCTCTGCTCTGAGCTGGGGCAGCCTCACCTCCAGTGCCGGGGACAGTTTTGGGTGCCACAATATAAAAAAAAGATATTAAGCTGTTAGACAGTATCCAAAGGAAGGCCATGAGGCAGGTGAAGGGTCTGGAAAGTAAGACATATGAGGGTCAGAATAACCCCTGGTATCAGCCCAGGCTGGGAAAAGAGCAGATGGAGACCAGCCCTGCAGAGAAGGGCTTGGGGTCATGGCAGATGAGAAGCTGGACATGACCCAGCCATGGGCACTCCCAGCCCAGAGAGCCAAACGTGTCCTGGGCTGCATCCAGAGCAGCGTGGGCAGCAGGGACAGGGAGGGGATTCTGCCCCTCTGCTCTGCTCTGCTGAGAGCCCACCTGCAGGGCTGCATCAGCTCTGGGGTCCCAGCACAGGAAGGACATGGACACGAAGGAGAAAATCCAGGGGTAAAAAGAAACTTACATGCATTCAAACCCTCAAACCTTTCCAAAATTTAGAATGAGCCTACCTCCCATTCTGTGAAGAAATTTTTTTTTTTTTAACAGAAGTCTTAAGCCATCTGTATTGTAAAGTAAATCTTAGCACAATTTTTTGTTAAGAGTGTTAATTATATTTTGCTATATATTGAAACTGTTCTCTGACAAAGTGAAATATTGTGAACTCACCTAGAATTTATTTTGGGTAGAGATCATATAACAAGACCATTAAAGCTGTCTTCAAAATTTTAGAAGCTCATTCAGGCATAAAGTTCAGTTCCGAAGGAATTAATTCTGTACCATTTTTTTCTTTTTTAATGTGTATTATCTAAGCAATAAGAAAATCATAAGTTTAGGATATATAGGTATAAAGAGTATTATTATCATTTGTTAGAGTGATTAAGATGACAGAGATATTGAATATTAAATTCCCTTTTAGAAGATAATTTTCACAAGTTTACCATTAGAATTATAATGCAAAATAGAAGGAAAAGATGAATTATAAATATATCATTCTATTAATAAAACATAAGATACTTGGTTTTCTCACACTAAAGTGTTTTTAAGCTTACACTGATTTTACACTGAGAACTAGTTTAATTAATCTGATGGTTTTATGTTTGAAAAGTATTATGTCAGGTTCTTCCAGGTTCATATATTTCCTTTTTCTATGTCTTACCAATATATTTTTCTTCAGGCATGGTAGGACTGCTGAACTACAGTAGGAATGAAGACAAACTCCCCATCAGAAAGACTCAATTCTGCAGCTGCATTCACATGTGCAGGTCTTCTACTCCCTCGAACTCTGCTAGGATAAATGGAACTCATGCAAAGCTGCAAGGTGATGGCTCAAGATTTCTCTCAAGATATTTTTGAATATCCTGTATTTTCCCTCTCACCAAAGCACTTCTATGTTTCTGCTTGATGAATTTATTTATTTTTTAGTGGCTTAAAAACACACTAAGTTTTTTCTTTTCAAGTGGCCAGTAGCATATTGCAACTTTTGGCTGAAAAAGGGTTCTGCTTTTAAACATGAAAGAGGATCATTTTACTATAAAAGACCAGTTATAGAGTCCAAAAAGAAAGCACTGGTTAATATTTTTAAGACCATTGATTTTCCCCAGTAGAGTCAATATCCACTCCTCTAAAACTCTATGTAAAATTCTTTTCTTCTCCACTCATCCAAGATTCGGTGTGCAGAATGATTTCTGGAAACATCTGGTCTGGTTTTTACAATTACAAGAAGATAAAACTCATCCTTCATAACAAGAGCAATGTTGTAATCTTAATTTTAAATTATAAATTTGATTTTAAACTTCTCTTTGGCTTAGTGGAATGTTCACTCCTGAGAATTCTCATCTGCAGTGAGGATGCAGGCATGAAAAAGAGTTGATGAGTTTATTTTGCTCATCATATCAATTTCATAAGATCTGTATAGGAAAGAGAATGATTTGAGTTATTATTTCATTATTGATTCCAAGCAAAGCCAATGATAAGGGTCTGGAAAAGGAGAAGTTTCTAGTGTGTATGGTTCTTTATTTTGCTGCAGTTTGTCATACCAGAGTACTGCTCTTGTCCTGCTGAGCAGTGCAATACAGCAGGACATTAACTTTTAGCTTAACACTTCATTACTATCTGGGGATATGTTTAACGTTTTATTAAATTTCATAGGGGTGATTTTATTCACTAACTATTTATTTTCCCCTAGGGCTGAGCACAACAACAAAATACCCTTAAAGGCACAAAAACAATACACTTGTGTTTCAATGTGTTAGTTGAAAGCATTATCTAATGCATTTCTTAATGAAACTTCTACAAATGCGTTAATGACAATGTGATTTTTGGTATCTTAAAAACCTAGCTAATGTTCAACTGTATCTCTAGGAATGGGACAAAGTTTCATAAATTGTGTAAAATAGCTAAAACAGTTGACACAATCAAACCTGAAATCCTCTGAAAAAAGCATGAAGTTCCAAAGGGGATCATTGCTTCATATTAGAGATTTTTCTTTTCTCTGGGAGCGAACTAAAGAGAATCACTGCTGCCTAGGACACCTGCAAAAGAGTGGACTCAAAAAAATTATTTTCAGTTACACCTGATTTTTTTTATAATTGCTTCTAACAAATACTGGTGTAGTGCCTAAATTAGCCTTTACAATGGATTAGCCTTCTCAGATTAGCTGGAAGTGAATGATAAGGGAGACAATTTAAAAAAATAAAAAACAGAAGTAGGTGCAAACAGTCAGAAGAAATCTAAAGAAAGAGAAGTTTTAATGTCCATAAACTGTGAATCAGGCATGCGCGAAGCCTGCAAATATTAGTATATTTAGCTATTAATTCACACTAATATCCTTAACTTTTAATTCATCTGTAGTTAGAATTATACTGGTATTAATTTGTTTTGGTTTTATTTTTATTTGCAATTTTTCTTTTTCTATTTGGAAATTTTTAGCTAAGCATTACTTTTCTTCCATTTGTAATCCCATAACTAGGCATGGGAAATGTCTTTAGATATACCTAGCAGGCTCATATTTCGTGACATGGGCTACTGGGGTTTGTGTTTGTTGTTTTATTTTTTTCATTTTTGGGTGTGACAGTTATTATAAAGGTATTATTAACTTTATATTATAGTACAGAACTGCATAAGATATCTTTAAAATGGATGCCAGTCATGAATGATGTGCAGCTCAGTTTATGAATCACATGCAAGGCACTACAGACTGATTACTAAACATTCATTGTCCACCACTTCCTTTGCTTCATGACTGCATCACAATGATGCTGCACCACAATGATGCAAAACTATTTCAGTTTTCCCATCCTGATTTTCAAAATGAAACGGATGAAGATCAGTAACACATCGTCAACTTGCACTTCACTGACACTACAGACCATACCCATTATGGTATTTCAGGTCAATAATTCCCGAACTAAGAAGGATTAATAGGATTTATGACCCTCTTTTCAGCTGCATGTAGCACAACCAGTACTAATTATGTTTTCATTAACCTCTGTGGCTAGCTCATGTTCTAATAATTTAGCCCTGTTATGGCTTAATCCAATGTTTTACATGTTCAATAAGGTGAATACACAAACAAAAGCTATATAAATAAATCCTCATGGCCAAATCATAGCTTCTCCTTTGAAGGAATCCTTGTAAAATAGCTACTGCTTCTAGAATCTCCCAAGGTCTGGCCCATGCACCAACCAGCTTTATCTTGGGTCTCTGAGTGAATTATTCCCCAATCACAGAGGCATTCCTCCATCAGAGGGCTTAAACATTAGTTAAATACAATTTAATTTCATAAAATGCAATGCTAAATGAGTCCTATACAAGTTGCCTTACAATGGTGAAGTCTGTACTTGCATTTAAGGAGATGTTAGAACAAAAATTCCAAGAGCTAGTGTAAGCATATCTCCTCAATACTTGTGGAAAGCTGTGTTTCTGGGACATATATCTGCACTACATTATGACCTCCACTATTCACTCCACTATCCACTGAGTCACTCCCAGGTATCTATGCTGCCAGAGGGAATAAGGAGTACACAGGAGCTGTAGTCCAGCTGCCAGTAATAACAGGACTATTCAGCGTGATTGCCATCTCCTGCCACTCTCCATTCCTAAGCAGAGCCAGAGCCAACAGGACAATCAAGGCTGAATGCTGGTTCTGCAGTCAAAAGAGGAGTGGAGGCTGAATTCAGCCCAGATTACATCAGGTTCCAAGAAAGAAATGCTGTCCTACCACCCTTCTCTTATTCTGTGCTTTTACTCCTCTGCAGCAGTTGAACATCAGCTCCTTAATAGTTGTGTGGCTTTCTGTTATTTGACTAAAATCAGAGTCATCTAATCTAAAAAGGGTAACAGATACATCCCGGAGTCCTGATTAACCCAGAATATGAAAATAAATTGACATGGCAACCATAATAGCTAAATTGATATGGAATTTAGAATTAATGTTATGTGAGAAGCACTGAATGCATTATGTTATTTGTATTTTGTAATTCAGTACTAATATCTAACACTGTCCAACATTAGATTTTAATATATGTTCGCTGAAATAAAATATAGTGAAATATGCAAATAGAATACCAAGACGTATTTTGAAGAAGTTTTCTAAAGTATTTTCCCATTTGATGAGACACAGGGGAAGAAATCTCTCTCTTGTAATTTTGTTTGGTAAGACAGCAACTTCTCTTGCTCTCAAAGTACATGGAGTAAGTTTTTCTTGAAGGTAAATCTAGATATAAATTGAAATTTAAGATATACCTTTAACCTAAGGATGGAAGCACAGTTTCAGTGAAGCTTTACAAGAGTGAAGTCATGCAAATTCCCATTCATCCTGCCAAAGTTTTGTAAGTTTAAAATAAGAAGTTTTATCTTTGCTAAAATTTCTAGGACAGAAGTCATCTGCCGTAAGTCAACTGCTTTTCTAGGCTGCTAATTATTTTAGATACAAAATTACTGTTCAGTCTAGATTGTTGGTAATTCAACTCAGGTACCGCAGGCAAATCCATCTGTTTCCTGAAGACAAAAACTGTGAAAGTTGGTAGGACATGATAAAATAGCAATTACATTTTGTGAAACCAAAGGTACATTTCATCTAACATAAACTGTTTGATCAGACCAACATTTGGAGTCTCTTTTCTGCTTCTGACATGCCAATGGAATCCACAGTGAAATAGGGCCTAGAGTAAATGTGAGCACAATCTGTATATCACCTTGATTACAGCTTCCAAGCTCTCCATTGTTTTTAGAGGATACATTATTTTTGGAATAGCTGCCCCAATTTCTTCCTTTCTTCACTTTTCTTGGATGAGTTTGTTCAGTGTCTGGTCATTTCAGTGTCTAAATCTTTTATTGCCTGGGCTTTCTTACACTTTGGTTTCTATCTCTTTTGAACACTAGCTGCTGGGACAGTATCTACAGTTTCATCTTTTCTAACTGCATACCTTCACCAGAATATACACTTTCATGGAGACTGAAACAAAAGATTGCTGACACACAAAAAACCACCCCAAAACCCATACAAGAACCAATACCCAACCAACCAACCAAAAACCCCAACAAGAAAAATATTCAATGGAATAGAACTATAAAACCACAGATAACTCCAGTGCAGTAGTCCTTTATTCATAGAGATATTGCAACAAAATGATCTGCTGGTTACAAAACCTGATTAGTCAAAACAGGAACTGCTTTATTTTTGTCACCTATTGGTATTAGAGAAATGTCCTATGAACTGCCATGGGTGAATAACATTCTCTGGCAGTCACATACATGTTGACATGAGCACATATATTCTTTTAACAACCCAGAATTTTTTCTGATATCCTCAAAGGAAATAAATTTACCCTTAAAGTACTGTGCTAAAAATCATCTTCCATCAGACAAAATAGTGTATTGAGCCAACAGATTTGGATAAATTTGGAATTCATCAGCTTCTGCAATTGAATATTATTAAGAGTCAACGATGAAACAACCAGAATATAAGTGTTCTTCTATGGAATTTTTTCTATTTTAAATTTTAAATCTTGATATGCTCATTTTGTTCTTTAGAATTTTATTCTCTATTCTAGTGTTCCAAAGTATTATGGTGGCATAGAATAAGTGAGTGAGTAAATCATCTTATATGCCATTCAAATAGTTCTGGTGCTACCTGTATTTCATTAAGAACCTCTACTTTCCTTTAGCATGCTTTTCTCCCTGTAATTTCTTAATTTTCAGCTGATATTATTTGTTGCAGGTAGACTAAAGGAATACTTCATTTAACCTGATTCCTCCTATCAATTTTATCATATATATGCCTTAATATTTTAATGTCATCTGCCTAATCTAAACAAAGAAAATACCTGAAGAAAAACTTGAATATAGTACTCTGAATAGTATGTGAATATACTCAATATTCTGGATATCTCAATGGTGGTTGAAAGCCTGTTTTTACATTCATGAATTTAAACCTGGTTCTTTACTTTCTGTCATAGGAACTTGGACACCAACCTCATATGCTGTGATCTAAATTTAGGTGTTTATACTTTGGAGCTACATAATGGCCTGAATTTATTCTCTGAAACTTGAATCTAAATAGTTACTCAGATAGATTTGTATTTTTACATTCACTTTAAGCTAGCACTTATTGAAGACATAATGAACTTGAAAAAGCATCTTTTCTTCTTTTTTTTTTTAATAATATTTGAATCTGATTATTTCTCCTTTACTGAAGTCCTGTTGCTAAAGGAATTTCCTGTTGAGTTCATCATAAATTGCAGTGTGAAAGTATATAGATCTTAAATATTTAGATAGCATAAGCAGTACCCTATTTCCATGATTATTTAAATGCTTGGTTTGAACTAGGTTTTTTTGGTTTGGTTTTTTTTATAGTTAAAATTTTGCAACAAAATTATCAGTTTCATGGTAGAAGCCTTCCTTTTAGCTGTTACACATTAAAACAAGAATATTACCAAATTGTCCCTTTTTTTTCCCTATGGAAAAACTGAAAAATACTTTACTTTCTCATTATATGTAGTGTGTTCTTACTTTAGATTATTTATGCACATGTTAATCTTTTTGCTTCTGCTGTTGAATTATAATAGATGCTAGTGGCTTCACAGTTTATCAGGCTTTTCTATCTTGTACACAAACACAGCAATAACTGTGAAAGATTCTAAATATATGTGAAACTGGCAAGTATATTTCCATTCAATGGAAATTGTGCAAAGCAAGCAAAAACATCTGAATTCTAGAGATCTGTCCCACTTCTTTAATATTTATTTTTCAAAATTACTTCATAAAAGGCCGTTTCCTAGTACCACAGCTAAAAACATGGAACAGTTGCAAGATTTTGCTCAATTACTGTTGTGCTTGCAAATGAAACTATTCAATGTGTGAATACATTTATAAACTTTACAATTAAAACACATGAGAGAGACACCCTTTTTTGGGATAGACAGGCAAGTATACTCTAGATAAGAATGTCTAAGCATTAGCTTTGAGTGCTTAAGCTTCCAAAAAAAAACTCCAGATAAGAAATTTTGTTTTTTCTGAAGATTACTACTTTTCATAAGGAGACCCTCAGGTCTCATAAGCCAGGAAATTACTTAAAATCTTTAGAAAAACTGAGGCACAAGCAGCAACAGTTTGCATGTACGTGCCTTCAGTGAATTCCTGAATTGATCACTACTTAGCAGAGAAGCTAAACCATTCTCTTTATTCGCTTCTTCTCTCTACTGAAATAAAAACTGGTTTGTTGTTTTTATGTTTTGTTTTTTTTTTTTAAATAAAAGTCCTACTTAATCTCCTCTCTTATCAAATACAGTATCAGGATTAGGAGAGTTATTATAATGAATTTCCTTAAAACTGAGCAGATTTCCCCCTGAATTTTTTGGTGTGTTTAGCTCCTCAGAAAGGGTGAGTGATAGACAGAGTGAGGGAGACAGATTTCTGTGTTATTTCTTCTCACTGGCATTTAAACCTAAGTTTATATATAAAATTGACATTTATAACTATATGTATCTATATTTACTATTTAAGAAAATGATCAGAATTCTTTTTTGATTTTAGATAATTTCTTATTAAATATTTTGTTGAAAACATGACTGAAAATCAATCTCTGAAATTATGTAAAATCTGTTATAATCTAACAAAAGTGGTTTCTCTCTTATGTATTTCCTGTTCAATACTTTAATATGGACAAGAGCATATCTTTATTTGACCTAATGTCAAAGAGACAAAAAAGCCCGAGGAAGTTAAAATGTTTTCTGGTACTAAAACTCCAAAGCTTCAGGAAGTTTCTTTATTACTTAGTACTGTATGTTCTAATCAAGCATAAAACAGGAAAGTGACTACTATCAAAGGACCCATAAAAAGAGTTTATGATGTTTCAGATTCAGACAACATAAAAAAGGACATATTCAAATTAGAAACACTATTATAAAGTGTGATTCTATAAGGAATCTCCATAACAGACTTAATAACCTGATTAAAGAGACAAAGTAATAGCAATATACACAAGTACTAATTAGAACATTGAAACTATTACGCCTCATGTGGGAGACAAGTAATAAAATTCAAAGAATATTTGTAAGAAACACTATCAAACTAGCTTTTAAGTTTCCTACTGCCTCAGGCTGATTATGTGAACTTGTGGCATGTGTCGAAAATGTTTAAGCCAATCCATTTGGCCTGGTAATGCTCCCTTCTCTCAGTGCATTTTGCATCATATTATACTATATATTGTGATTTGGCTAAACTACTTTTCACAATGGGCCTGTTTGGTGGTGTTGAAAGATACAAAACATGTTACTCTTATAACCCAGAAAGAAATGTTGCCTTAGTAGTATCACAATTCTTTAAAATTACTTGCCTTGTTTTTACTCTTCAACATACAACAGCTTTGGATATCTAAGGTAAATAACTATGAATGGAAATATCTGAATGAATATTTAAAATAATAAATGGTAGGTGAAATATCTAATAATCATAAAGTCTCACTGAGAATAAAGTGTATTGAAGACTTCCTAGTGTGTTAGGAACAGTAAGCATCACAACCTGAATATAGTATGTTTCAGAGCTGCTGAGTGACCAGTATTTGGCTTCACCAGTGTGAAGGATATTAATCTGAATTTGTTAATCTGTAGTTATGATGTATCAGATCAAATTTACTAAAGCAGAATTCTGTAAATATACCACACACAGAAAAATGCAGGTACTTTCTCCTTTCTAACACCCTGAAAGGGAGCAAAGTTTCCATGAGTATTACTAGGGGAAATTTCTAGGTATTACTCTGCACTTTTTAGTTGAGCTCACTCTTTGCCTGTCTTTCGTAATATATAATGAAATTTTCTGCTAGTAAATGTCTATAGCATTTATGTCAATACTAAATTACTTGAACTTACATAACACTTTCCCACAACTGTTTCCTTTCCTTTCCACATTTTTAGATAAGAAATCAGCTTGAATTCTTAATCTGTAGTTCAGTCTCTTATGGAACACAGTATTTCAAAAACCTTCAAAGCCCTTTATACCTGTTCCTTCTAGTTCACCTCCAGTTAAAAACAACTCTTACTGGTCACAACTGAATGAAACATGAGCCCCAGATATTCAAAACACAATTTATCACAAATTATTTGTATGAGCTGTGGGAACTGGAAAAATTGCCCTTACTACAGCCCCATAGCCTCAAGTCAAGTGAATTACATTCACTTTAGAATTTGCACACTCACAGAATATCATATTTATGCAATTAGGTTATTTTTCCTGTATTAAATAGTATTTTATTGATCAACCGACATTTATTGTATAAACTGATACTCTTCACATCACCACTAAATTTGACTCAGTTCTAAGGAAAATGATCTCTTTTACTATAAAATGTATTTGCCCAATTATTTTTAAACTCCTTCTGTGGCACTAATATTAACAGGTTTAATAAATCTCAGTCCACTATCAGAAACATTAGCACTAACCATTGTACATGTTTATTTTAGCTCTCTGAGGGTTTCCCACACAGTATTTCTGCTCAATTCTTCCTTCACCATTTATTATTAAAATACATTACTGTTGTATTCAGCTTAGCTGTAGGCAAAATACTTCCATTCCAGGCACCCATCAACTTTTTAAATCAATTAAGTTAATTGACAGCAGGTTTAACCATTTTCTTCATTATAACTGCAAACACATTTTTAAAACACCTCACATCCCAAAAAACCAAACCCCAACCCTTTATATGTAACAAAACAAATGAACAAAATAATAATAGAAATTCACAGAACAGAAACCTTCCTTTATTAGTTATTAAAATCTCTAAGGAAGAAATATATAAAGAATGAAATCCAGGGACAGAACAAATCTCTGCTTTTCTTTCTAAGTCACTTTTGAGCATTTTATCAGTTCATTTCAAAGCTGAAAACCACGTTTGAATTAGAGTCAGCTCTAAACTACATTAGTGATGATTCAGTAAATGGCATTCTTCCTCCTGGGTAAATTCAGAGCTGGGGTAATGTTAAAGAGTAATGTTGGCTATCCTAGGTACAGAGAAAATGATGCTTTGTGTGTAGTGAAAGAATTCTTCTCAGGATATTCCAGTTCCTTCCTTCATTTCTTTGCCTTTCTTCAGATTTTTCAGCACTCCCCATTCCTACATACTGCAAGGCTCTGTATAACATAGTCCTCCCTTCTGCTGGGTGACAGTACCCCAATATGTAACAGCAGTAGAATTTATGTTTAGTTTCTTGATTAGGGTAGAATGTATTTGATTAAATTTGAGCATTTGAGAATTCTGGTGTAATCAGGAATAGTAGGATCCAAAAACCATATATTTACGTACTAAACAAAATTTTAATATCAGAAGAGCATTTTCCTTCAAATTTTCTTCTCATTCAGATGAGAAATGTACTTTACTGAAGTGAAACTCAACACTTTTGCTTTAGTTTGAGTTATTATAGGCATTTCTTTTAAATACTATAATTTTAATTCATAGAGTTTTATATCTGAAATGAAGTTCTAATACTATAGTAGTATAACCAATATTGTATTTTAGGAACATAAGATCAAAAATAATGTACACATACATCATCATTATTAAATAAATAAAAATAGAACTGTCAAAATGTAGCATTTTGACTTGATCAAAGCATTGTATTTTGACTTTGTGTTGAGAAAATTCCTTCAAATTAACAACCCTCTGCAGATTATTCAGATCCCATTGAAATTGAGTTTTCTGATGGAAGATTTCCATCAAAAATGTTATCAAGCAGGCGTAGTTATTAAGTTAGCAATGAGGCAGCACTGTGAGGTCAATCAAGTGCTTAACAGAACTTTCTAGTGCTAGGTTGAAGGTGCTATATACAGCGTGGTTGAGAAGTGACAAAGAGCTATGGGCTGTTCTTATTTCTATTCCTCTCCTCTTAGCTGGCTCAGGCAGAACAATAGTGAGCAGAAAATTGGCTGATTGAGACGCATTTCTGTAGTACCCACTCCTCTGAGCAGCCTCAATGCTTATGCAATCTAACCCAGCAAGATCAGAACTTTGATATTCCATTTCTTTTGTGAATCACAACAGGGAAGATGTCCATTAAATAAGGTAATTTTTTTTATTGGATCATTAAAATTCGTTAGCATGGTCAGCTGCATGGTGAAATACTGTAATTTGAAAGGAGTGAGAACATTCATGTCATAAGTGTTTATCTGGATAGTACTTATAAGAGTAAGGAATGCATGGTAAACTCATGCACATGTGCTTATATGTTTTTCAGAGAAAAACACTCTTAGACTTCACTCAATAATACTACAGAGCAGTGAAGGAGAACCCACAAGAGTTAACCCAAAAATATTGGTTTTCGCTAAAAGTTGATGAAACAGTTTTGCAGAAAATAATTTATTGATCAGAGCTATGTCTAAATTGACTATCCGTCCCCGTAATTTTATGAGAGAAATTGCAATAATTTATTTTAAAAAGCCTATGGAATCTTTCCAACAATAACTGAAGTATGTTTAAGGAAAGGTTTATGAGAAAAATTTTTACTATGAAACATTATTACTGCAACTCAAGTATTACCTCCACATTTTGAAAATAAGAGAACTAAAGGCAACAAAAAAGATTAGGATTTTGTTTATTTACTTGTTCTTTAAAACTTACTCTATTTAAAACTTTAAACTTTAGAAAACTTTAAAACTTACTCTAAAGTTTACAAACTTTGGCTAAGTACACTTTTCATGTATTACAAGTTCATTATAATTTAAACTGTGAGTATATGGTTTTTAAAGATGCCCTAAACAGTAAAACTCAAATTTTTTTTCAGAATTTGTATCAGTAGGTGACCTTTTATTGACTATAATTTTCCAATTTCTAATGGCAGAAACTTCATTTATCAACCTATTTTCTAGTGTTAAATACTTAGGTTTTTTTCTTGCTTTTTAAGTTGGTTTTTTGGAGGTGAGAACAACTAAACAATCTATAGATTTACATATCAGCTTGTGAATAATTAATTTGCTTAAGCCAAAATTCGGGTGAGTAAGGTTGTTTGTTTGTTTGTTTGTTTGTTTGTTTGTTTGTTTGTTGGGTTTTTCCCAAACAAAATGTTGTTATTATAAGCATCATAGCCATTTTAAGTAAGCTTAATGAAAAAAAGCAGAAGTCTTGTTGGACTGACAGTAAATTATCTTACTCGCTATTCAGTCATGTCTTTTTGCATTTTCACAGAAGAGAGGATTTGATCTGGCAGATTCCACAATCTGAGTCCCCACTGAGTTTAAAAGGATTTCTGTAAGCAAAGAGACTACAACTGAAGTCATATGTTCCTGAAGCTTAAGGTATACATGAAAGGGAGGGGAAACAACAGTAGCCAATATTTTAAAGGAAACACGACATACGTTAAATACTGAATATTGAAAAGTTCATTGCATTAGTCATTCATCATTTGTGCCTCTAAGGGTCCAAAAGTTAGCCATCTAGTTTAAGTCTCTCATTTAAATTTCTTCTGTTTGCAGAAAGAGACTGGCCCCCTTCTAATATGCCTTAGAAAATCTAGTATAATAGTAATGTCTGAAGGAACAGTTCCATGCTATTTTATTTTACTAATTGCAAAGCTAGCCCTCTCTCATATATGCTTGCTCCTGGTTCCACAAAAACATTTCTAGTCCCCAGAATTGTGTTCAATGAAGTATTAGGGGAGGACTCACAAGGAAGTTGTCTTTTATTTATAACTTTCATCACTCTTAGTCCATATTATATCATGCTTGGACATACATTTGATTCAGCTGAAGTTGTGGATCATGGTAGAAATGCCAGGACAATCCCAGAAGCCTGGGAACGTCTTAGGCTGCCTTTGTCACAAGAGAAATGTGGAGCTGAAACACGACTTGACATGAGAAGCACACAGTGCTACGTCTGCCCAGGCCATAGAAATTTACTTTAAAAAATTTTCTCTTCAAAGATGATGAAGAAGCCACCTACCATGTTTTTGTCGCAATGACCACTGCTATTGTCAATAGGGCTAATAAAGAAAGTACAGAACAAATGCAGTATACTCTAAGCAGAAGTTTTTTGTTTATAAACTTTATTTTTCCTCTTAGGTCAGTCATTTACAATAAAAAAAGTGGTTAGTAAATATGAAAGAAAAAAAAGTCCATTGTTAGTTATACTGTGAATAGAATGTGACAGAACTATCTTATTGTTTCTGAAAAGATCTAAAATTGGCCAGTGTTTAACTAGAAAATCATTTCCCCCAAACTGAGACCTGCTTTACACTCCTGCCCACCACCACTACAAAATCCATCACTGACAATGACTGCCACTCTGCTTCAGCTCCAGAGAGTGATAGTAGAACCCTTCTTTTTATTATACCTCTACAGTAAAGCCCTCTCATTTTTTAGAGACACTTCTATTTCCACCAATGTAAATTTTAAATTTTTTTTTTACGTGCTTGCATCATATAGGCATGACAAACACTAAATAACATGTTAATGTATCAATTTATATTTTGCAAATGCTTGACATTGAATGATCTAAAAGATTTTCTGCTTTCAGGTGCATTACAAACTGTTCCAAGAAAGTTGGTCAGCTGTGGCATTTAGCTCTTCATTAAGCAGTCATTGAGATTCTTCAGGTAGAAATTCCAACCCCCTATCTTTCTCACAGCATCTGGTCTGTAGTGGAATCACTCAACAATTTCTTACAGGTACTTTTTTTTTTTTAATTTATCAGGTTTATTTGTATAATATGAGTCAATTAAATTTGCGTAGAGCAGATCTCCACTATTGGGATTCTCTTCTCTGAGTCTTTCAATTTCCCTGTAGAGTTTTAATACCTGATGATGATTGTTTTTTGTAATTAAGATTTAAGTACCCAATCCCCCAAGACTTGTCATACAGAGAGCTGCCACTCAAGTATTCAGCAACCCTTTCAGGCACACCCTCTTTTTGTCACAGGCTTTTCCTAGCACCCGAGAGCTCAGAGGAAAGCCTTTGGTTGAGCAGTGCTGTATTTCATCCCCCATATTTTGCTAATCCATGCCATACTCTTACTGCAGCTTACCTAAAACTTCTAAAAGGGTAATGTCTCTTTTAGCAGCTGCCAACAGTACATCATGGGAATAAATAAGGCTTCCATTTGACTGAGTAAAGTGAGAGACTGCTCTGTCAATCCCACATCTTATTCATACTGTAAAAACTAAAAAAATCTAGTCACCTAAAAACCAGACTTATAGCTACAGATTTGGTTCTTGCATAGGTTGATAATTCATAAAACAAGAAACATGGGTTCAAAGTCAGAATGTTTACCTTTGGGGAATTTTTTTTCCCTATTGTTTCAGTCAACACATGACGAGAGGCAGGGCAGACTCACTCAAGAGCAGCAATATGCAAAGGGAACTAGAGGTCAGTGAATCTGTATGAAATCCTGATCAGTGATGCCAATCATGTTTTTGTACCACATAATTTTGCTTCTGTTATGTCAAATAACAGTAAAATGCTAATATAAGATGCGCAGAAATGCACCTCAGTTGAAGCACTTTTTTAGCCACAAGGATAACAGAGGTCATAGGCATCCAGGAATAGGTTTCATCCTTCCTTCCCTGAGGTCCCCAGCTGTGCCAGGCTATCAGTGAGGCACATCAAGAGTTTATCACTAAGCAAAAATAGGGGACACTGAGGATCTGGTATGCCTTCTGTATACATCTTGGGAGGTTTTACTTCCCATTAGCTATAGCAAAGCCCTACAGACTAAATACCCACTAGAGTTTGTATCAAGTTAATCAGGCTAATCTTTAGTGTGCAATTCTTGGTTTACTTTCATCCTAAAGGAAGGCAATCTTGTAAGGTATTACTGTATTGTGGATTGAACCAAACCCGTAAGTGTAATATTATTTTCAGAAATGCATCTTCATCAAAAGTGAAAAGCTGATGAAGGCACATTCATAGTGTTCAAAAGGCTAAAGAGCACAAATAGCAAGGGGGGAAGAAAAGTGCTATATTTTCAAATCTCTTAAACTTGGATCCCCACAGACATTGTGGCTGTGCCTTCAGCATCAGTCTCTTAAAATTTCCAAATAGAATATTAATAAATAATTTCAAAGTAGCTAGATTGATTTAATATATCCCTTACTGTTTTACTTTTAATTTACCATGCCACTAATCTATCAATCTAATCCTGCACTCATAATTATTTGTTGACTTTAGTAGAGAGAATTAATTCTTTACATCTTTCAGGCTCTTTAAATGATAATATATTTCAAATTTAAAATTACCATCAGGGTAGCAGGGCTCCAGGGGAATGCTTGAAAACACCTCCTTTTGTTTGATAGAACCTTTAGACATATCACATGCTACTCATAATGAGTTGCCTTTATCCAGATTAGATTTAGAAAAACACTTTTTTTTTGTCACAGATTTTGCAAACAGAGGGTATTTAATTAGAAACAAGTTATATATTCAGCACTTAGTGTCAGTGCTTTAGTAGCAATGTGATAAAAACTAAGAATAACCCAGGGGAGATCCAGAGAATCTGTGCCAACAGTGTTCATGGCTTCACAAAGCACTCAGTCATAAACTGTCAAAAAGAAAAAAAAAATGTATGTAAGTTTGTGTATAATGTGCTTGGTTGAAAATATGCTAAATAACATAGTATATGATTTATCTTAATTGTGATTCCCTTCAATAGAGGGTGTCATTTATCTTCCTTTTCCTCCCAATGTGTGTAACTTGTCTTTGTTAATTTACTGTGTATTAGTTGTTAGCTTAGTCCTAAGTTCATACCTGAGCTATTGTAAATGCTGTTTACAGGTTCATTTAATATAATGTACAAAGCAGACAAATCAGAACTGCAGATCCTTATCTTTAAATTGATGTGGTGCTCCTTCAGCTATCTGCACCATGTCCTTCAGGAAACTATCCAAATCAAAATGATTTGTTTCAGACAGCCTTTATTTCATATAGGCCTGTCCACTGAGGCAGCAAGAATGGAATTTTTCTCACCTAACTTTCAATGACCAAACTGTCTTCTTCTCCTAAACAGCCTATAGAGGTTTGGACGGTCTTTTTTCATTGTTCCTATTATGAATGCCTACTGTAGCAAATACATGAACTGCACCCATTACTCTACATAATTATATTTGTAGGAACAAGGCCTCTCATTCTCATACCAACCTGGAGATTTCTAAATTTAGGACAAATGAAAACAAGCCAAAAATCCATCTCTGAAGTACAGCTGCTGCAGCAGTAAGGCTTTGAGTCACAAGTAAGATCAGAGCAAACTCTAGATGTATTCTAGGTGTAATTCAGTGTCAATATAATTAAAAATAATTTGGTGATTTATTTAAAAAAAGGAGAAACAGGAGAAAGCTGAGATTATTTACCATGAAATGTATATTTTATTGAGGTCTTATTATTTTGGTTTTAGATTTATTCTTCTTGAAGAAGTAAATTCATATAGATGACGATTTGAAAAGATCACCTATAATCAAAAAATTGAAAGCAATCATGGATATGTAAAAATACAAAGAAAATGAAGAAAAAAACATTTTTGTTAATGAATTTATGGAAGCATATTTTCTATTCAATTAATTAAAACTCCACGACTCAAAGTGACCACAATTTTTATTCATCATTTTTAAAAGCAAAACTTAACATACATATTTAGCATATGTGACCCAAATTATAGATGCTTTTTTTATTTCTGCATAGGTAATGTATAAATACAGTAAGTATGGAAGTACTATATTCAAGATATCTACCTGAAGAAAAGGAAAAAAAAAATTGCTTTTTAAAATACATCATCTAAGGTAAATTGTGCTTATTTCACTGTTCAAATTATTGATAATTTCATATTTCTTTAAAAAAAGCCAACATAAAATAAACATTTATTAGTTTTTGTTATCGAACATTTCAAATAATTTAGCAGTTTATGCTGTAGATTAGAAGTATCAAGTGTTTGATCCTGTATAAAAATGTCTATTTTCCCTGTTACACATTTGAAAACTAATGTAGCACTAAACCTACTGCACACCACCTGGCTGTCCATTTCAGGTGATAGGATGGCAAAAAGTGAATGGTAAATACAAAACATATTCATAGACTTCCAAAAAGTCCAAATAATAGTCTCTAGTACAAAATGAAAATTCTCTTTGTGAAAACCTCTGTTTAGTGTGGAATATAGGTCTTTTATTGTACAGATTGTATGGCTCTGGTTTGTTGGTTGTTTTTCCCCCCTACAGATGGTCTTTATGAAAATATGGTGAGACTCTAAATATACGATGCATAAAGTTAACACTCAGTTCCTACAGCTTCATTTCCAATCTTCTGTAGCTCCATTGAAGAGTAAAAAACTAATGAAACAGGAAAGCCTCTTAAATTAAAAGCATTGCTGTTTTGTAGCTTAACATATCTTTTCACCTCAGTGTAATTCCACCATGTGAAACATAACAAAGAGCTATAACTAAAAATTCCAATGTCATATAACTTAGTGTTATGAGAAAATATTTGAGTTTTCTCTTAGGCAATACAGAACTAATTTGCGCAATGAAAGTCTTGCTAAATTGTACTGAAGTATGTGAAAGACTAAAACTGCACAATAGATAAAAGCATGCCAAGAAATTTAATTTAGCAAACACTATAAATTAAAATAAATGTTAGAAGTGCTTAGGCACTACAACAATCTGCAGGTGAAGCATTCTGACAGAGCTACTCATCTAAGAAGCAGAGTTAATCTTACCAGGATATTTTAAAGATTAAGAAAGGTTCAAGAAGCTATTCTAGGGCTTTAACGGGAAAAAAAGTTATAAATGTTCAATGTTTTTCAGCTTATATTTTCCAGGAAAGTCTTAAGGCTGTTGATGATTGAATCTACATATTCCCCAAACTTTATGAGACCTCAAATCTAAATTTTGCACAGCTATGACAAAACAAACAAGCAAAGAAGCAAACAAAAACCCCAAATCAACAACAAAAAAAACCACACAAAACCCGAAGAAAAAAACCAAAAAGGTACAGTGAAATAAATGCTGGTTAAGTAAATATTTTCGTAAACTCTTAAAATATTTGGGCTTCATTTTCTGCCAAAAGCTGAAGAAGGAGACGTGAGAGATTGGACATGAGCTGGTTTATTCCTCAGGAAGAAGAGCACTAGAAGTTTTAATGTTTGTTCTCTTTAGACTTAATTTTTCTTTTGGGTACTCTAAAAGAGAGACACTAGACTATAGAGATTTTTAGCTTCAATTAGAATGTTTATCCACATTTCTTTATATTCCAACCACATTTTGGATTTTATCAAGTGAAGCAAGATTTTGTATCACCAGCCAATGTTTTCGGAGTAGAAGATGTAGAACTTTGAAAAAACATTGGGTACACAAGACCTTCTTTATGATAGCTTTGAAAAAGCTTTGAGTACTCAAAACCTTTTTTAGCAGCAGATAACTTCAAAGGAAATATAATTTAAGAACAACTATTCTAAGTTGAAAACAGTGAAAGTAGCTGAAGTTCAGGGATAAATTAGACAGGGAAGAGTGAGAAACTAGATTAAACATTAGTGACCTAGATGGAATTTATTCAAATATTCCTTTCCACCATAAACCATAGGGGCATCTGTCCCAGGTTAGGCATTTAGTTATTTTGATCTCTCTTATAAGGACTTGTGAATAAATGACAATACAATGACCTATGTTAGGAAGAGGTGAAAGTACATCTGATTATATACAACTAATTTTTAGACTGGAAATTGAAATATCTCTTTTAAATATGCATCTCATTTGCTATTCTCAATTCTTTCCTTGTCACAACAAACATAAAAAAGCCACTGAGCAGCAAAGAAACAGTTTCCCAACCTATTTAGGCCTTAATAGAAATTTTTATAAGTTCTGTATTCAGAAGGTGAAGAATTCTCCAAATCAAATAAAAATAATTCTTGTCTTCTGTCAGGATAGTCTTTGCTCCTACCATAAAATAACTAATGAAGAAAAAAAATTAGGAAAACAAGATAGAAGTTTTTACTTTATAGAAATCGACCTGAAAACTTGAGGGGTTCTGGGTTAGTGGTTCTTGGAGAATGAGTACAGCTATTTTTTTTGTAATTAAGTTCCCTGAGAGAGTTTTTTACGGAGACATGTATTTGGTATACTGAAGTCTAAGGCACTATTAAAACAGAAGGGACTTTCAGATTTGCCAGGGCTTTGCAAAGGAGGCAGTATGTCTTCGTAAGCAGCAGGCCCCTGGCCAAGATCAGAATACAGAGGTTCCACTGCTAAAGTTTCCTCCTCTAACTCTTACAAATCATTACAAGTCAGATATAAATTTTGCCATCTGTAAATAGATGCTAGAGATTCTGACCTCATCTAAGTACATGGAAGACTGTAGTAGCAATAATTATTCTTGTAATTTCTTGTAATTATTATTCTTGTAATTATTATTTTTGTAATACTAGTGAAAAAACGATATGCCATATTTCATTCTAGGATATTATTGTTTTGATGTCCCTGACAACAGAGGTGTGTAAGATAATTTACCTACTACAATAATAAAAATACAAAGTGTTTTCTTTCCGAGGCAGTACATTGATTGTCCAAGCTATCAAAGAACTGACCCAGTTGATTGACATGCAAGTTTGATACAATTAACACTGTGCTCAAAAACTCAATTCTGCATAAGAATAAATATTCTGCTTTCAAACAACCTCTCTGGTATAACATATTACTAGTTCTTATGAATTGGAAACAGGCAAACAAATAAATACATAAATAAGGAGGGGGGGAAGGAAAAAAAGAAAATCTGGACTTTTCATTTCTCCACCACACGCACTGAAAACTGTTTGAAGCAAATAAGTAAATTCATTTTCAGGACATTTCAGATTCAACCTTGAAATTTCAAAAGTTTAAAAGTCTTAGGAATAATGTAGCTGGTAGTACTCTCATGAAAACATTGGGGGGAAAAGCATATAAAAAATACTCCTGTTCTTATAGAGGACTTCCCCAATTCTTTCTCCCTTTAAAACATGTGTAGATTTACCTTCATCAGCACTCACAGGAGACGGCAGCAAATTTGTGGCCTTTGAAACATGTGATGTAAATACTTCTAAGTCACCAAAGCAGACGCTAAGAAATATAAACAAGCAATTTCCCTCCCTCCCTTACCTGCGAGTCAGCTTAGTGAATACTTTGAGGAGAAAAGGTACTCAAGCATGATGGCAAATGATTCAGACATTCTTAAACACTGGAGACTTACATCTAATTTCCAAAGTTTGTCACTCAGAAACTTTAATTACAATGTTAGGAAATTAGCACTTTGCATACTGTAACATAATTCCCATAGTACTGTGAAACTATATCCTGACATTGATCTGGTCTGCACGTGTAATGATGGTGGAATATGTTATTTAATAAGTGAATATTTAATTGTTTACACAGTAAATATCACATTTTAGATGCCACTATAATATAAATATTTATAAAATGGTAGTTAGAGAATGGTAGTAGCTTAAAAAGATCAATCTTTTTCAAAACAGGATGGCATAATATTTCAGTGGTTTAGTAGATCTTTATAGTTGTAATGTGCTAAAATACATTTTGTTATTCAAGAAAACATTGCATGGATTTTTAAAATTAATTTTTTTTTCTAAAATAATATAGATATGGTCAAATGTAGCACTCAATACAATTTATTTAAATGAAGTATTCTGTCATTAGTATATGAAGCTAAATTATTTTTCCCCCAGTTCTGCAGGTCTTCCTAATATATTCCTAGGTCTGTGCAAACAGGTTGAACTTAAAACTATTTTAAGATACAAGGTAGACACAGTTTCCCAAGCACTTCCAAAGAAAATAAAAAATGAAAGCATGCATTAATAATGCTATTCTTACAATTCAAAACACATCTGCAAAACAGTGGTATTATTTAACACTTCATACAGTCTAAAATTCTGTGCCTTTTTTCTTTTGGTCTTTTGTCCACTTTCCTGGAAAAGGTAATAAAAAAGCATCAGAGGTAAAACTGCAGGAAAAAATATAATTAACTTGCTCACTGCAGTAATTATGGGGAAGTGACCAAATAAATGTAGAGACAGTGTAATGAAACCAAAAGCTATGGGGAAATGATGAAAGACCTTAAAAGCTTTGACACAGTGGGACAAGGGTGGGGAGTCAAAGATCTTAATGCTGGAAACACACACTTCTAAACTATAGCAACACTTCCACACTGCTGCAATTCATTTCCCTCATATTGTTTCACTCTTCATAGGAGAAATTACTTATAGCCTTTTTTTATGTTATGTAAGGCATCACATCAAATTACATGTTTGCGGGTTCAATTCAAAAAAAAGACCTATAGTTTAATGCTGCTTGGAAAAGACTGACAGACATGTAGGTGGAGAACATGTGGGAAGAAAGAGGAACAACACACATGCACACAAAAGTATATTTGATGTATAAGCAACATTCAGTTTTTGATTCAAAACAGTTCTGTTAAGATTGCAGGTGACAAAAAAGGGATTGTATGGCTGGGCAAACACTTCATTATGAATTTTATTTGCTATGTTTTGTAGTCTTGACTTGAAATAAGAATAAAGTTATCAAAAAGAAAAGAAGGTAGAGCAATGGATGAAAGTTTCAAGAATGTAATCGATTCTTAAATTTTCATATAGCCATCTTTTGCCTTATGCACACCACCTGAGAATAAAAATATTTTTGACTTCTTCAATATTATTATTATTATTTGCATTATTATATATTATAATATTACTAATAATAGTAAAAATTATAATATGTTTTAAAGAAAGTTTACTGGAATTGTGTTTTATACTTTTTAGAATACAGGAAACAAAAGCTTTCCTTAGAAATATCTTTCAGAAAGAATCAATATTGGAAAATTCCAGATTAACCTGTAAAGAATTCCAGGTTCTTTCCTCAGTCCATTTTTTGTTGTGGTTTTATTGATGAGAAAAAAATATCCATTTCTTCCTTTGCTTCTTCAAAAGTGACCATCTACGTGTATTCAGAGATAAGTTACAATGTGTCATATAAATATTCATTAAACAAGTAATAACAGGTATGTGTTGACATTAAACAAGAACAAGTAGTGGATTCTGTCCCTGGGATGGTGTAATCCTGGATACACATGTAGACTGTGAGGCAAGGTGCTGGAGTCCTTCTCTGTAGAAAATAGATCTGGGGTTTTTGGTCGCTCATAGGCTCAATATGAGTCATCACAGTGTTCTGGAGGCCAACAGGTACCTCTGTGTCCTGTGGTGCACCAGGAACAGCACAGACAACTGACAGAAGATTTCTCCCACAATACTGAACACTGGTTGGTCTCTCCTTGAGTTCTGTGGGCAAGATTGGGATTAACAATAGAAGAAATATATAAAATATTATAATGTGTCCAGAAGAGGGCAAAAATGGTAGTGAAAGAACTAGAAGATATTACTTAGGAGGAGCTGCTGAGAAGACTAGGGTTATTCAGCTTAGAGAAGAGACTGAGTGATCTCACTGCTGCCTACAACTTCCTTATGAGGGAGAGAGGGCAGAGAAGTGATCTCTCCTCTCGGATGTCTGGTGATAAGACACAAGTGAATGTTTAAAATTATGTCAAAGGAAGTTCAGGTTGCATAGCAGGAAAAAATCATCACCTAAAGGATGGCCAAACACTGGAACAAGTTCCCTGGGTTGTGGTCCCAAGTCTGTCAGTGTTCAAAAGACATTTGGACAACTCTCATATGATTGAACTTTTAAGTTGACATGTGTGAAGTCAGGGGTCAGATTCAATCCTTGTAGGCAGCTTCCAACTCAAGATATTCTAAGATTTAATGAATTATTATTAGAAAAATATTAGAGGAAATTGACCTTATAAATCTGATCTTGCAAAACATGCCCTGTGCTTATGGATGGCGTATTTTCCTTTCTATGAAGAGGAAAGAAATTGGTGTAACACAATAAATCGTCAGACAATAAACCAATTTCATTCTTGTAGACCTAGATACAGTGAAATTTAAAAGTAGGTAAGATGTTTAAAGTGACATCAGATTTACTTATGTTATCAGTCACTGATGGTGAAACTGACTGTGCAATATTTCAAATTCCACAACACTTTTGTTTACATGTCTAAAAACCATAGTATGTTTGCAATTTTAAACATGAATTTGAAGAAAAGTGTAACAATTGAAATAATACCCTGTGCATTAAGTTGTTAGGAAAATAACATAATTCAAAAAATTCATCTTAACTGCTGTATTTCCATTTGCAGTGATGATGAGAATAATAAATGTAGCAAAATATTTCAGGAAACAAACAGCTAAAAATATTGTAAATATATTTTTTAAAAGGTAAAAAATGAGACTAAGAAAGGTATCAAAAGAATAAGATAAATTCTTCTAAAATTTCATTACAGGTAAAGTGAGAATATCCACTGAAATTTGCCTAAATTTCCTCCACACTAAGCACAAGTAGGGGTATATAACTTCTGTTAGTCCTCATATGGGTACCTATGAGCCTCTGTGAGTTAAAGCAGTACCCACTGGCATGGCTTTGAGAATCAGAGCGATAAATCAACCCTTGGCAAACTTTATTGTCATTAAATCTTGCCCATAGAAAAATAAACCACCTCTCTACCTTTCCTGAATACTCAGCTTTTAAAATGCCTGTAAAAGTTTTTAAATATGGCTGTGTAGATAATGGAAAATATTAATTTCTGAAGTTCTTTTTCTTTTTGGCAGGCAAAGAAGGGGAAAGTCAGTTAATAACTGATAATTAATGATGATGTCAAAAATGGATTTTGGCATTGAAAAAAGACACAGTGAAAAAGGCTTTACTGGGAAGGGGCAAAGAATATTTTTCTTTTATAACAGAAACAGGTGTTCTGTACTGAGAGAAAGTAACTCAAAAATTGTACTTTCTAACCCAGAGATTAGTGTTTTGTCAAGCTGACGACCTAAATAGCAAGAAACTTTCAACTTTCAAACTGAGACACCAGCAAAAAGCAGATATTAATTGTCCTGATTTCACAGAGGACTCTAGAAAAGCCATAAAATTTTTACATGGTATTAAAAAAACCAAACTTTTTATTTTACCAATTCTTTTAAATTATTTTCTTTTCCCTCCCAGGATCCAACATCCTGCCAAGAACTTGCATGAGATGCATAAAATTATTTGGAGGCTAGAAAGAAAGGAAATTCAGTTTCATAAATGAGATTTCTACTTTTTTGCTTTTAGATATAGAAATCAAAAAGCAGTTAATACTTTCCCTTTTCATGCAATCCCTGCATCACTCGTTTCTCTACTTAAAGTGACAATGCTCAAGAGATAGGGACTTATTTCTGTGACCATTACGTCAATAAAGTCAACGCAAATGGAATTTTCTTCCTTGCATTAAGACTGAATTTGGTTGCTACTATTTAGTTCTGTCGAATGTAAGCAATCCTTCCATTTTTTTGGTTCCTCATACATTAAAAAATAGCTTAGATGAGGCAAGACCAACTGAAATAATCTACCTGGATCTGTGCAAAGTGTTTGATACTGTCCCACAACACATCCTTGTGTTTAAACTAGAGAGATATTAATTGGATGGATGGGCCACTCAGCAGATAAGGAACTGGCTGGATGGTTGCACTCAAAAAGTTATGATCAATAGCTCAGTGTGCAAGTGGAGACCAGTGACAAGTGGAGTGTCTCAGGGAATGGTACTGGGACCAGTGCTGTTTAACATTTCTGTGGGTGTCATGGATTGAGTGAGTGTTGGTGACAGAGGGATTGAGTGAGGACAAAGAGACAGCACTTACCAAGTACTGTCATGGCAAAGCAAATTATAGACATTAATTCAATTTATTGCTAGCAAAATCAGAGCAGGATAAAGAAGTAAAGAAGTAAAAGAAATAAAATAAGACCTTAAAAAAACCTTTCCCCACTCTCTTCCCTCCTCTCCAGCTCTACCTCCTACCCCAATGTACAATGAACCAGGGAATGGGGGCTACAGTCAGTGCATCACACATTGCTCCTGACCCTGCTCAGGGAGAAGAGTCTTTCCTAGCTACAGCATGAGTCCATTCCACAGGAAACAGTCCTTCCACTGCTCCTGGTCACTCTTCCAGAGGATGCAGTCCTTCAAGGATGGGCTGCTCCAGCACAGGTCCCCCATGGGGTCACAAGTCCTACCAGGAAACCTGCTCCAGCATGGGTTCCTCTTTCACAGCTTTGCAGGTCCCTTTCAGGATCCTGCTCCAGCATGGGCCTCCCCATGCTCACAGCCTCCTCTCAGGCATCATCCCTGCTCCAGTGGTGGATCTCAACATCCCTGTGGTCCTCCATATATTGCAGGGGCTCAGCTGCTTCAACACGGACTTCACCACAGGCTGCAGGGCAATCTCAGTGCCTGGAGCACTTCCTTCCCTTCCTTCAGTGATGACCTTGGTGTCTGCAGGGCTGTCCCTCTCACATGTTCTCACCCCACTCTTCTCTAGTCACAGTTACAACTAAGCAACCACTTTTTTCTTTCCCTTAAATATCACAGAGCAGTTTCCATCATTTCTAACTGGCCTCTCCCTTGGCCAGAGGTACAGCTATCCTGCAACCACCTGGCATTGTCTCTGACTTGCAGGAAGTTTCAACCCTGGAGCCCTCCCACCACCAAAGCCTGGCCATCCAAACCCAATTCAGACCCAATATAACAAGGGCACTTAACAAAGGTTAAGGGTGTTGCACTGAAATGATTAATTTAGATATTAGGAAGAAATCCTTTACTGTGGGGGTCATGAGGCACTTAAACAGGTTGCCCAGAGATGCTGTGGATACCCCATCACTGGAAGTCTTCAAGGCCAAGTTGGATGGGGCTCTGAGCTACCTGGTCTAGTGCAATGTGTCTCTGCCAATGGCAGTGGGGTTAAAAGGATATGATCTTAAAGGTCCACTTTACCCTACACTGTTATATGATGATATGAAATTACTTACCAGTAGCATAACTTTTGGGAAAGTTCATTGGTTTTATATTGCAATTATTCCAGCTACAATTATTACAGTTAAAGCACATGAAAAATTGTGAAATAACATTGAATAAAAATAGGGTGGTTTATTAAACAATTTTTCTTTTTTAATTTTTTTTTTAAATTCAAAATAAACCATTTCTCTAGTACACTTATATATACACATGCCAATTGTTTATTGTATAAACTCCATTATTTTTCTATAGGTAGGAGTATGCATTTCAATCTAAAGTAACCCCAATCTGTGCAGTTATGCTTGGATTATTTCTGCATATTGTCGAGTTACACTGCGAATATTGTGATATTTGAATTAAATAATAAATTACGAAGGTGTAATATTGTTGCCTATTGATATAAACTTTTATTCAATGTCCAGGATATCCTAGATAGCAGCCAAACAATGCTCTATACTTTCTAATTTGAACACTGCATACCACCTGCCTTCGATATAATTATTCCACATAATTCTACATAATTGTTTCTGTCAAGAATAAATGAAGCCTTAAAAGAAGAACACAATCATTACAAGCAACAGAGCCTGAGTTATACACTGCTGTGTTCCTTTCGCTCTCCTTATATCCAAAGTTGCTAATAGTAGATTGGGAAGGTGACAGAAGTTGTAAATTATTACACAGGAAAATACCTACATGGGTAAAGTACTCAATGCAATTTGAATTTTTTTCTGTTACTATTCACTGAATGGTGTTTCTTTCCATTTAATTTGTTCAGCATGAGTGGAAACAAACTGCACAGGCTAAGCAGAGGCGAAGCCAGGAAGAGATCCAGAAGTCAAGTAACATGATCTTTAAGCAAATACTACTGTTCATTTAAGGAAAAAATCCAGGGTTGGTTTATTTTTTTAGACATGCTTATCTGACTTAGACATGTCTGTGCCCTTTCTTCACTTTCAGGAAATAAAGGAAATAACACTGTTTAAAGACCCAAAGGCATAATCTCAGATCTTCATGTTTTCTCTGATGTAGAACAATTATGTGTGTATGTAACATACATAATTGCAATTCCAAAGTAGAAGTAATACTTCACAGCAGTTACTATGCACCCACCAGATGGAGATCATCTTTTTGTATACAAATGGATGATGACATATGTCAATACATCCTCATCTCGCTGGAATCTTCCTGGTCTTTTTTTGAGGAGATTGTTGCTTTAATAAAGCTTGTAACCCCTTTGTTGGGGCAACAGCCCCATTATAGATATCATTCACTGCTGACAAGGTGCAGGCTTGATTCTGCTTTTTTAAAACTTTTTCTTTTAAATTTGTGTGTCTCATTCCTATTTTGTTTGGGTTTTTGTTTAATAGTTTTGATAAGGCTACAGTCACATATAATTTTCACTATGTTGAAGAGGCCGCTCCATGAAAAGCAATCTTCCTTTAAGTACTATTATTTTCTGTTGTGTATCTAATGTCTGAAATGGTAAATCAGAGCTTCTGGTTGCAATTGTCAGCTGTATTGTCAAAGTATGAACAGTAAATTTGCCATATTTTATGGTGCAGTTTTAAAGTTGTAGAATTTTTAAGGGAAAAAATTCCAGAAGAAGAATAGTAAAATTCCCACATGGTGATACTCATCTACTTCTAAAATATTGCTATGTTAGAGAAACCTGAAGTTTGGTAGATTTTTTCATGATGGAGAGAAGGCTGAATTACCATTCTGAGAGTGGAAATCAACTATTATAAATAAAATTACTAGCCTGTAAATTTAATTTAAATGGTTGAAAAGTATTACCCATCCACTCAGGTAGAATATCTGATAATATCTATAAGTGTTCTGTCCTGTTCATTCACTGGACAAAGTTACACAGAGTCTTATACTATAATTTCATATATGTCTTCAAAATGCAATTTCATCTTTCTGTGAGAAGTGATCATGATTTTTCATAGTATGTATTACCTACACAGTCTGTAATCTTTTGTATTAACAAAGCAAAATAGTGTAAGATGATATGAATATTTTTAAGGAACTGAATTATTAATTTTGTGTTAATAATGTTCTCAAGATTTTTTTACCATTTAAAATGAGAAGCAACAGGACTCAATGATAGGCCTTCTCATTTTAAAGAGAAAATAATGCCATTTTTTCCTAAATATGATTACATAATTAATGTCAGAGGAAAAAAAGTCTATAATTTAACATTACAATGGTAATCTTTTTCCAGGAATAAATCCTGCATTCCCTCATGTTTGCTAAACATAATCCCATATTAGTTATAATTTTCTCTGAAACATGAGACTTAATTGTATTTGGAAGAAATAGAACTGGGGAGTGGCTTGGGTTGGAAGGAAGCCTAAAGATCATCTTCTTCCATCCCCTCTGCTGTGGGCACGGACACCTCCCAATAGGCCAGGGTCCCCAGAATCCATCCAGCCTGACCTTGAACACTCAGAATCCAGGGATGGGGCATCCAGAGCTTCTCCAGGCAACCTGTTAAGGTGCCTCATGACCTTCATAGTTAAGAATTTCTCCCTGATAGCTATTCTAAAACTGTCTTTTTTCAGTTTAGAGCCATTAGCCTTTGTCTTATCACTACATGCCCTTGTCAATAGTCTCTCTCCAGCTTTTCTGCAGGCCCCCTTTAGGTACTGTAAGGCTTCAACAAGGTATCCTCAGAGCCTTTCTTCTCCAACCTGAACAACCCCAGCTCTCACAGTCTGTCTTTACTGGAGAGGTGTTCCATCCCTCTGATCATATTTTTGGCTGCCTTCTGAATTAACTCTGATCATATTTTTGGCTGTCTTCTGAATTAACTCCAACAGCATCTACTCACAGAAGATGTGGAATACCAAATGTAGCTTGTTCGTATTAATATTAAGACTGGAAACTCATTGCTACTAAAAATACCAATTCTTTTGAAGCATTTTAAAAAAACACCAGAATCTAATTCACAATGTCTTTACTAAGCTGTTTTATGGTAGAGCATACCATTGGAAATGTGATGAGTCTTCATGTAAAAATGCTGATTTGAATTAGATTTAGAATATATGTCATCCTCAATTAGCCTTCCCTTCATCAAAATGATCTCACAAACACGGAGAATGAATCTTTATTTCCTCCTTTGCACATGGGAGGTCATTTGTCAGATTTAATATACTTCTACTTATGTCTTCCTACATGTTTGGGTTCAATATGGATGACTATGGACTTTGTGGGAAAAAAAATAAAGAAAAAAAAAAAAAGAAAAAAAACCCCACCCAAACACATCTGTAAGACCCTGAAATTTCTGAAATTTACTTTTATTAAATGTTGATTATGTTATATATAACTATTCTGTAAATTATGGCAAAACTGATAAATGAATGATACGTTGTGTTGGAATAAAAAATGCAAAAGGTTTCGAACACTTTTCAAGAAATCTTTCTGCATCATAAGTTGCTGCTGGTGCTTAGAATCTGGCAAGATATAAATTTTTTGAAATTAGCTATCTATATTTTTCTAGATTGATGGTTTTTATTCTGTTGTTGAAGTTTAACAACCCAGCAATTACCATTTACTTAAAGAGACTGTGCATGTTAAAAATCATTTGATATCATGCACTTCCACTGTATATTGAGGCATGAGTAAAAAATTAACCATGAAATAAAAACACTTTTAAAAGTGTTTTTGTTAGGTGCTGGAACAGCAGCTACTTTTAACTTTGAGTAAGTTATGTCCTTTAAAGACTTGTTTAAACAAGAACTTTTAAAAGAAAAGTTGCCTAAAGGAAGAATTAGAAAAGGAAATAACCAGTAACAGGGAAGGAAAAAACAAACAAACAAACAAACACACACACACACACGCACACATGCACACACCCCCCAAACGAAACCAAAAAGTGAGATCCAAACTCAAAACGTGGAAGAACAGCCTGTGGATATGTGAAAATAGAGGAATGACATACCTAGCTTGTGCACCCATCTTATACTTTGGCTGATCTGGAAGGAGTGGAGAGACATTGAATGACAAACGCCAAAGATATGAAAATGGTAGATGTAAAGGAATATCAGGATGGAGAAAATAATTTCTATATGTGAGGAATTTTCATACTTCTTAGTTTTTAACAGGATTCCTCAAAATAAAAAAGTGTTCTTAGTCATATTAGTATTTGCTAGTACTTTCCCTCCATTCTCTTCATGCCTGATTGAAGAAACATCAGACCATTGAGATTTCCCATATTATGAATGTGTTTGCATACAATAACTGCATCTCAGGGAAGCCAAAATGCATCAGCAATGTGAATTAAATGCTAAATGTATCTGTCCCAAAGATTTTAATTCACTTTCTGCTATTCCTGTATATTGAATGAATATTAGACAACTGATATTAAGAAGGAAAATAAGGTTGTATAATCACACTCAAATTTTATAGGAAAAAATACAAAATAAATGTATAAAACTGGTTATTTTAAGCCTCTGCCTGATACATTTAACAGACACCTGTACAAGTTTTAGACAATAGTTAAGATATTATGTTTGCCTTTAATAGGTGCTTTTAAGATTTTGCATTTATCCATGCTGAAATACTTATATAGCTTGTAGCATCAGAAAAGCAGTGCTGTTTCTACAAAGAGTTGTAGGTTTCATTGTTAGTGTATATGGGGAACATTTTGCTAAATAATTGCGTGATTTTTATATTTAGATAGATATTATTTAATCAGATATGCAAATATTATAATTTGTAGTGACAGTTCATTGTGAATGTAATTATTTTTAGGTATAATAATGGTGGTTTCTTATATTGATGAGCAGATGATGGAAAACATAACAGAGTATAAAAAATGAAAATAAAATATAATTTCAAAAATTCTTCCCAAAATTATTTTTAAAATCTCTGAACTTTTGATATATAGTCCAAAATCTAAACTGAATATTCACTTCGCTCTGTTTTTCTTCTTTTGTTAGGTTTCTATGCCTCCATGGGAAAATAAAGAGGAAATGAAAATAGAAACATGAACAGCAGTAAGATTAAAACTAAACCCATTAGTTTTCAAATTTACTTATAATGATAATAATGTTATAATACATTATATTAATTATGTGTGTATATATTTTAAAAAATCACAAAAATTGGTTTTTTAAAGCTTTTCATTACTATTTTTTTTTGGTGGAAAATTAAATTGAAAAGTTCTGGAAACATAGCAATTGCATAAAAATAAACTTGAATGGGTATTTAGGCTTTAAGCAACTATGAATTCTGGATTATGAACATGTAACCTCCTACTTTTATCCACTGCACAAGTAGTCTACTGAGGGAGTTTCATTTGCTTCATCTCTGCCTAAACAACAGCTGGAATACTCTATTGTGAGCTCACATCTTTGTTATCTCTAAGAGGTGTACTAAAAAGAACTTTGGATTCCAGTGATTGTGATAAAGTATAATAAACAGCACATCTCATTTAATATATATCTTTTTCTAGGTAAGATCAAATTTCAGCTCTTAAAATTACACCATTGAATTAACCTTTGTAATTTCTAAACCTAACCACAAAACAGCTTTAAAAATCAGTTGTCCAGCCCTCAGCTTGTGGAAATCAGCAAAGTCCCATTGAAATGTTGGTTTTGTAGGTCATCTTGTCTGATGTGTATAAACTGGACATGACAAAATGAACTTATGCCTCAAGTGACTTCTATATTACTATGACCTGTCAAAAACAATTGCTTAAATTATAAGGCTGTGTTCAACAATAATGTTTCTGTAGGCACAGCAACTTTCTTTGCACTCTTGCTAGCACTGCAGGAAAGTTGTCTTCAGGAGTACTTCCAAAGGCATAAATGCCTGAGTGCTCTGCATTATTCTATTCTGAGTCTTTTAATGCATATTTAGGAACTTATATTTGAGTTTGTGAATGATTCCACTTTAATTGCCAAATATTAATAAATCCCACATTTAAACTGCCAAATTGCAAGCTCAGCACTCTGAAGAATCACAAAGTCATGGAATAGTTGGAGCTGTACCAAACATCTGGAGGTCTAGTCCAATGCCCTGATAAAATGGGGGTCACTCAGAGCAGGTTGCACAGAACTGTGTCCAGGCAGGTTTTGAATATCCCCAGAGAAGGAGACTCCATAAAGTCTCTGGGCATCCTGTTTGAGTGTTTCTTAATATTCAGATGGAGCATTCTGGGTTTTAGTTTGTGCCCATTGCCCATTGTCCTATCAGTGAGCACCACTGAAAAAAGTTTAACCCCATCCCCTTAATGTATCCACTTAAGATATTTGTATGCATTTTTATGATCCATTTTCAGTTTTCTCCAGCCTTAATTGCCCCAGCTGCCTCAGTCTTTCCTCGTAAGAGAGGTGGTTCAGTCCCTTCATTATCTCTGTAGCCTTCCACTGGACCCTTTCAAGTAGTTCCTTGTCTTTCCTGAACTCAGGAGCCCAGAACTGGACAAAACACTCCTGACGTGGCCTGACCAGAGCAGAGTAGAGGGGGAAGACAGCCACTGTACTAAGATAATTAATCTCAATCAAATTAATTAAAATAATCATGTGGACAAAGATAAGCAAGATTTAGTGACCATTCTTGACACTGTCTCTCTTAGTTAAGCAAAATTCCTGAAGATTATTGATGATACTGAAGCTCCTCAGGGCTGACGCAATCATTGTTGTGTAAGAAAATTGTGTATTCTAAATTTGGACAACATGATCTTATGTATTGAATTTCCAGGCCTCTTCTGGAACACAAGGCATTTCATCAGAGAGCACAAGAAACACCACGTAGAGCTCATCTTTATTTCTGCACCAGATAATTTCCCCCCCTATTTTAGATTATATACAGCTGTTTGAGGTTTCTACACTGACAATTGAGAAAAGTGAGACAAAGGCATAGATTTGAGTACTTTCTTGGATAGAAGTCTGAATATATCTTATGGAGGAATTACAATATTCATGTCAGTGTAACTGAATATTTGAGTAAGTAAATGTTGATTAAGGCTTTTAAATTTGATGACACTTACCACTCCCCCTCCCACTCTCCAGTCTTCAGTCTGAAACTGTCTTGAATCCCCCTGTTTTATATATCAGGTTTCCTTTTTTTCTCTCTCTCTTTGGTGCCTCCACTGGTTCAGGAAAGACAGCAGAGAAAACAGCAGTAGAATAGAAGGCAGTGGTGTCCCATGGGGACTATGTTTCATGGCCAGTGAGAACTCAGAACTCATTCTTTCATTTCCCATGTGCTTTCTTTTGTCTCCATTTTTTTACTGTATCTTTTTCAATTTACCAGCTGACCATAATCTCTATAAGAAATTTTCATTTCTGTTGTGCTTTGCACTGCAGGCATAGTAGGCTGAACTGTGTGCTTTACCATCATATTTCCAGAACCAGTTATGTTTAGTTTAGAAGTAACTTCTAAAGGACAGAATTTTTTATTAGAGTTTTCATGATAAAAACTAGTACTGGGAAAGATTTTCTCATTCACTGAATTGATAGGACTTTCTATCAGTAGAAGATCTGCAGGAGATATTTCCTACTCTGTAGGTGTAATTTGGGTTAATATGATAGTGACTAATCTTCCAAGACCACTGCACTGTCTGGTATTACACTATGCTTTGTTAGATGGAGTACACCTCATGGAAGAAGTTGGGATTAATTCATATTGGAGAATAACTTGACTGCATCAGGTTCTCCAATTATTTTAGTTAAAATTTTCCTCTTGTCCCCATAGCAGAACCAGGATGTCATTAGCTCCTGGATAGCCCACAGTGTGAGGAAATAAAGTGAATGAGCTGTCAAACTGTAATCACTCTTCAAAGAAAAAAATTAATGTATGTTAGAAATGCAATAATCCAAATTAAAGTAGTAAACAGTTTCCCAAAGTTTTTGACTGAATAAATATTTTCATGTTTGTTTAAAATTTAAGAACTATGCATTTATAAGCTAGGATACATTTTCCTTACTTTCTGAAATGGATTACATACTGCAAATTTTCAGCTTTTATAACATCTATTAAATAAAAGCCTACACCCAGGCATTTTACTGTGGGTTTATGTCCTTACATTTTTACCTGTTACTCAATATAATTTCATCAGGTCTGTAATGATAAGGTTGGAAAAAATAACCTTTATGATACCAGATGGATTCTAATTCTCAAAAATCTCCGGTGATGGCACATTCTTATTGACATTTATACTGACTCCATTTATGACAGACTGAAGGTGATGAACAGGCCCATGCAAGAGGTCACCTTGTGTCAAAGCTGGTACACAGTCTGTCAAACACGGTGAATGTAAGGCTGCTAATGAGGAATTAACTAGATAGACTGTGGCCATTTTACTATTTTCATGCAATCCAAACCTGTTAAACAATGCTAATCAGGTGTTTATTAAGTGAAACCATTATGCCAAACTTGCTGCAGACCCTACCACATGTCAAAGAGGTTGTAAAGTATTATTCATCAGATTTAAAGCTGATTAATGAGTCATTTAATAGTGAACCTTTCTTTTCTTAGCCTCTAGCTAAGCATATGTACCAAGGTTAAACTAACATATACATGGTTTTGAAAGTAAAGTTTCTGTCAAGGGGAAAAAAAATTCTCAACTGCTCCAAGAAATTCTAATAGTTGTAAAGTTTTCTGGAGAAGGAAGCTTATTTTCTGTTACTTTTAGATAAAAATTTAGCAAAAGAGTGGCATAGTAATAAAAATTGAACAAGACCTCTAGAAGACTACATACATTTTCAGACAGAGAAATAAAATTTATAAATACTAAACATAATAAATTTCAGCCTTCAAGCTCCCATCCATTTTATTATCTTTCATAAACATGTTATTTACACATTATTGCAACAAAATTGATGCTGCAGAACCATCTTGACTATGGTGAAACAAAAAATTGGTGAAATATTTGGCAGAACTGAAACAGCTATCAAAAATCTGCTGTGTCCACATCAGGGAGCAATAAAGGTATCAGTACTGAGGTAGCAGTAAATGCTAATGGTATAATGAATAGTGAAAGCCTGAAGAGAGAACTAAAATTCATACTGAGAGAGTGACAGTCAGGTTCAGATAACCTGGAGATGATAACAAACATTTCTTCTGTAAATAATCACTAAACTATCAGACACTGATACTATTTTAAACTCCTTTTAACAGTAAGAAAGGACATTACAGAAAACCTAGCCATAAAATCTTGTATTCACACTTAATCAGGTATTAGTTTTGCTTAAATTAGAAGGCTGAATAAAGGTAGAACTGTAATTAATAGTCTCACTTCCAAAAATGAAAAATACCTTGTAGTTCTCTATCAGCTGGGCATAACAGCAAAACACTTAAAGGTGAACATGGCTCCCAGCTATGAGAAAAATATTGCAGTGAAGGCATTCAGATATAACCAGATAATAAACCATCTATAAAAAGAAATTTTATGGCTCCTTATGCAGAACAGAAAACAGAACTGATTACTAAGAATGAAACATTTCAGAGAATAAGACATAAAAGGATAAAAAACATTTCTAAAAGACAAACTGAATTAAACTTTTGGAAAAAACCAAACCAACATTGCATCACAAAACACAAGAAATCAGAAAATGTGGTCACTTTGCAGAGAACAAGAGTTAGAACTTAAAGTTAGTTATACTGCAAAGACAAATGCATTACCTCAGCTTAGAGAAGTGGCAGTGATGTGCAGTGTGGAGGTAAAGGATTAACTGATAATGTTGATGGTGGGTATGTAACAATGCCAAATCTACCTGGACACAATCCAGCACACTAAATTTCCCCATGAGGCTTTGTTACACTTGCAAGCCAGCAATACTACAGGAGTCAGCAAGGCATTTGAAATGACAGTGAAACAGAGCATCCTTCCTGTGATGAGATAGAGTGAGCTGTTAAAGTACCAGGCTGCAGACAGGCTGACACATACTTTGATGTACATTTCATTGCAATATAAACTAAGAGCTTCCTAATGAAATGTGCCAACAGTATAAAGCTGGGAAATATTGCCGATTTAGGATCAGATTATCATATGGCAGGAAATAATAGCAGATCAGATTGCAGTAATAGAAATGGAATGGAAGAGTTCGAAGTACTTAGAGACTAATAGCAAAAACGACTTCCATAAGCAGTAAGTTCATCAGCTGATAAAGCTCACCTACACCACAAAATACATGGCATTTGGCTTGGCATAAAATAAGTTTTCTCAAAGAGAGATGAGAGTCTGGACAATGAAGAGCTAAGATATTTTCATCTCACTCCAGAGCCTCTTCTCTGGAGCTGTTACAGACTAGGATCACTGAGTTTAGTTCTTCGCATGTTATACATGCTTCTCCTTTCTGTCACACCGACACTATCAAGCACTCCATGTGCCTTCATATCAGCTCTTGAGGCATGTAGCATGTCTTCAATATTTCCTCTTGAAAGCATTAATCTTGTTGACAATCATATAACCATAATACCCAGGTGTCTTGGGATGAAAAAATGCACACCTCCACCCCACTCTCAAACAAGGAAATAATAAAGACACACATTGTGGGTTAAAGAGATTTCAGTATGAGCATGCAAAATCCGTAAAGAATTAAGAATTAAGGTAAAGAATAGATCAGCCCTGAACCCTTAGTCTGGGTATAAGGGCTTATTTCTTGAAGGAGATATTTTTAATGCTGGACATACAGCCATTGAGATCTAGTTGTATTATCTAGGCTTGGAATGCACCAAGGAAAATTTTCTGATGAAGATAGAGAAAAATTTATTAATATATCACACAAGTGAGTATTCTTCTGGAATACTTGTTTAGTTCACTTTCTTTAGAAACAATGCAATTGAATTATTGTTGTTCTAGCTAAAACCTACTATAAGAAAATACTGCAGAAAAATATATATGCTAATTTTTCATACGAAGGAAAATGGAAATAGACACAAAAATTGGGGGAAGGAAATTGTTTAAGATAAAGACTCTTGTTGCCTTAAGTATAACTGATTATATGCATGCTTTTGAGCAAGATGTATTGGGTTACCTTGCCAAGGTTTTGGTACCACCTGTGAGCCATTAACTACATTTTAATTTCCCCTGTCCAGCTGAGGAGGGGGAGTGATAGAGTGACTTGGTGGTTACCTGGTGTGCAACCAGGATCAATTCACCACACAAAGCTGTTCTGAAAGTAAGGTAAAGACTTCTAACCAACAGAAGTAATAGAGTCTTCCAGTCGTGGCAGACAGAAACAAAGCGCCAAATGACTTTCAGAAAAAGTTGCATCACCTTATAAATAGGTTTCATAGAATAATAGAATGATTTGAGTTGGAAGGGATGTGACTTGTAAAAACTGTAAGCACCCCACACAATTTATCTATCTGCAGTTTCATAGTTGTTAATTAAAACTTATGCTGTAGTAATTTTTTTAAATATTTATTTTTTCATACAATTAGTTGGTACATTTCTATCTCTGTAAGGTATACAAGCAGCACTCACACCAGTAAAAATAGGAGGTGAAGGCCCAGATTACGAAAGGTTTATTCTAGCAAACTGAAATGAAGGATATTAACTAATGGGTTTTTTTTTCTTTTCTTTCAATAAATAAAATACTACTGACTTATTCCGTGCTGTGTCATCAGTTATTTCATAACAAAAACATTAATCCAACTCAAATTCTATTAATTTTGTATTATGTTTTCAGCTGCATCACAGAATCACAGAGTATCTTGACTTGGAAGAGAGCTGTAAGGATCAAGGGCAACTCCCTGCTCCTCACATGATTATGTGAAATTAAACCATATGACTAAAAGCATCATCCAGACACTGAACTCTGGCAGGCTTGGTGCCATGACCACTTCCTTGTGGAGGCTGCTCACAGACTGTGCTGTGGAGGCTCCTCCTACAGTGGAGGCTTTGCCAGCCACCCTCTCAGTGCAGAACCTTTTCCTGATGTGCAATCTGAACTTCCTCTTGCCCAACTTGCCCCAGCAAGATCAGAACTCAAATTTCTCTGCTCCCTCTCTCTCTTAAACCTGAAATAATATGGACAGTAAAAAAAAAAGTGATTGTTTAGTCTTCAGATTAATCTGCAACTTCAACACCACTGCAGATTGCTTTACCCCTTATATTTTGTTAAAAATTAATTTTTCACTTGATCTTCACAGGGAAACTTTCAGCTATTCCAGAGAAGCCTGGACAAATGGCAATGTCCAAGGAGGCATAGGTAAGGGTCTGAACCCTCCAAATAGGAAAGTTAATTGGCTCTGTAACTCCCCAGATCCAAGTGAATATTCCTATACAAAACTACTGCTAAAAATTGGACTTGCCTCTGTTATTCTATACCATAAAGTAGAAATTGCTGCTCCACTTTGCAGAAGCCAAACTCCTGTGCAGAGTCTATGACATAGCAAGAAGAAATGTGGGCTGAGCTCAAGATGTTGTGCTCTCAAACTCAACAGGGTATAAACCAAAGCACAGCAGGAAACCCAGAAGACTTTTAAAGTGTTTTTCAAAGTGCTGTGGTTGTTCATGTGAAAAAAATAAAATAAAGGTTAGTTAACACCTTAGAACTGAAATTCTTGCCAATTCAATTTTTACATATGGAGATTCATTCTACAGTTTTTGCTGACTCCAGTGTAAATCACCAGCTTGGAATCTGAATTATTTTTCTGACGTATCAGTCCAGACAATGTAAGCGCTTTTATTAAGGAGATACCTAAGCAGCTATGGGAGGAGTGGTATGACTTGACATACAGGTTTTGGATACGTATCACTGCTGTGATATCCCTTCTCCTTTGACAGTGTGATGAACACTTCTCTTAACACAACACAGGCTTTTAACAGGTACTGAATCAAGAAGAGTGTTTGGATGTCACAGGCAGATGAAGAGTGTGCTATTTACACTTTTTTACAGATTTTCATACAACACTTTCTACTGGTTTTGTCTGGGACACAGTTTATATCCTTCATAGCTTCTGCAGTACTGTGGTTATTTGGAATTAGTAAGAGACTAAAGCTGATATCCTTATGATGTTTTGGCTGTTGCTCAGCAGTGCTTCCTTTAACTCAAAGACTTTTTGGTGTCTCATGCTCTGCAAATTAGGAGGTGCACAAGAGCACCCAATAAAGCACAGCCAAAAAAGATGACCTGAACTGGCCAAAGAGATATTCCACAATGAAGGACATGCCGAGTACATGAACTGGGAAGAATTGACCAGGAGATGCTGATTGCTGTTTGGGGGTGGGCATTACTTTGGTCCGTGGGTGGTGTACAATTTTATTGTGTATTGCTTGTTTCTCTTGGGGTTTCCTGCTGTTTCTCCCTCTCCTTATCATTACTATTACTATTTTTGTCGCCATTATTAATGTTATTATTAATTTTCTTGTTAATATTAAATTAAATTAAACCCTTGTTTCAATCCACCAGGTTTACCTTTTTATTTCTGATTATTCTCCTCACCAGGGTGGGGGGGAGCAAGTAAGCTTTTGCATGGTGCTTGCTTGACAGCTGGGGTTGTGACCCACCTAATTTTTACACTTAATGTGATTCCAATCTGAGGAAAGAATTTGTCAGAAGGCATGGAATATAATTTGCTTCTATAAGCACATACAGTTAAAGTTCATGACAGTATAAAAATATATGCTTATTTACTATTTGAGTCATTAAAAATTGCAAACATATTTTTATTTTAAAAGTCTGGTGTGTTGTGTATTTATTGACTCTGACATAATGAAAAGAGCTATTCATGAAGAAAGGGTTAAACAGAGTAAAAACTGAAAACTCCCTACCATTTTTCCCGAAGAGAGTGTCAACACAGCTATTTCAGAAGCACAGGACCAGTCACTTGTGCTGAGTAAGCAAATGCATGACCCACTGAAGTCATGCTGTACTGGGAAGAACAGAGGCAGGCAAACAGCTGCCTACAAGCTGATCCATTTTGTCACTTTTTGTGCTTATTATGTTTGCAGTACTTCACATCTAACAGAAAAACCAGGAACATGAAATAATACCATACAACAACAGATAGAGGTTTATACACAATTTTTCTCACAGAAGCTTTTATATCTGTCAGAAACTGTTAATCTTAATGGCCATAATTCTCCATCTTGGAAAAAGTTAGGGACTATTTATTTTAAAATAATTTTTAAAAAAAGAATAGAATGAGTTAAGACAATTGCACATGTATTTTTATTGTTATATTCGCCATGCAAGTGACATGACCTGTAATGCAGATCTTTGTAAATAAAGAACCCTTTGGTGCTAAAATGAGTTTGCTAATCTACAGGGAAGGGTAAATGACAAATTATCTGACATTTAGGGATATGAGTGCCTGAGGACTGCAGTATGCCTCAGTTCCAAAGAGCTGTCTGAAACAAATCCAGAAGTGTCAGACAGTAAGACCATAAGTTAATGCAATTTATAATGAGTGTACATACTTCCAAAGTTCTGTACTAATATTGACAAAGTAATCAAAATAAAATTTACAGCTAATGTATACTTTGTTCCTTAATAAACATTGAATTATTTAAGTGGAATACAGTTATGAATACTATCATCTTATATGATTTCACTTTCTATCTAATCTTAAAGTCTGTAAAGGCTAATAGAACCTGGCAATTTCTAATGAAGTAAATATTATTGTTACTAACAAGTGATCTATAATCATTACAAACACATAAGGATTTATATTGTTTAAGTTTAACTCTTTAATACTTCTACCATGCTATCATTGCCAGAACTTGCCAAATAATATAACCAATATGCAGTGGTGAAGTGAACTAGTCTGCAGTGTTCCATGTATTAAAGAAAAAATCTTTCTACGCAACTCTGTTTTTAATTTACATTTTCTGAAAAGGCATCTCCTAGTGCAGTTATCAATGCAGATAAAAAATGTTAAAAAAAACCCTGGATTGTGGCCAAATCCATCAGGTTCATCTTCCAAAAGATAAATTCCAATAGTCCATCCCTGATGACAGTGCCTTGAATATCTTTAACTTTTCCATCAGAACCATTTAGTGTAACTATTGCTTCTCCACAGCTTAAACATCACTACCATTGTCAGAACCAGGCAAACAAATTTATGATGATGTTCCTGGGAATAAGGAACTAATGCAAAGGGGATTTCTCTGTAGTTCTTCATTAACATTTTATTCATTACAACAAGGGAGTTATAAGAGTTTCCTTTTACGCAAATTAGGGCACAGGATAAAAAATACACAGCATGGAAACACAGTGTATTACTACGTAGAACAAAAGATCTGGTTAATAAATTATGATAATGGAATTAGTCTACTGCTAATGTTGAGAGGCACATTTAAATATTATGAAATTTTCTTGGAGAAGGAAAAGCTGTTGCATGTATTCATAAATTGTTTTTCTCCTTTGTGCCTCAGTTTCTGCAGTCCTTTTATATGTTATTTGCCTCTGAGGGAATGTACATATCCTACTTTAAACATTTGTTTTGGTTTGTTAAAAGGAACATTTTGAGTGAGTAAAAGACAAATTTTTACTTTCCTGTTTTTCAAATGAATGCTTTAACTAAGTTCAGAGATCTCCTGCATCAATTCAAGCAGATTCATTCTGGAAATGATAGTGTGTAGAATACAGAGACTGAAAATAAATTAGGTTAATTAAAAAACCCCAAACCTTTAAACATTAATGCCAAAAAGATAACCATTAAGGAAACATGTGGTCCTTGCCACAGATATCTAGTATCATCAAAGTTCTTCGGTTAGTTTGTTTATTTATTTACTAGTGTTATTTGGTTTGTTTCTTTCCTTTGAATTCAATTTATTTCTAAGATTTATTTAAACAAAATAGGCTAAATTCAGACCTGGTTTAAGTGGTCTAACACAAGTGAGCTAATTAATTTGCAACTACCTCATTAATTCAGTGATTACCTTCAGTTTATTCATTACATTAACTTAACTCCTATTTTTCCATTTATGCAAGGTCTGAATAGACTCAAAGGATGGCAGAATGAAGACTCTTAGAAACTATTTTTTTTTGACAAGAAAATAAGGAAAGATTCTCCCCTTCCTACAAAGCAAAGCAATCCATTTTAACCATTTTTTGGGGAATGTCAGTACCCCTGCCAGCTGACAGGTACTTTTTGCATTACTTTTGCCAAAAGAGCAGGAATTGAGCTGAGCAATATTTTGTACAGAGCAATATCTGCTCTAAAATCATAATGTCTGTTCTGTTATTAATAATGGTGTGATTAACAAAACGTAAAAAGGAAACCAAGCCACAAACAACTCACCTAAACTCATTTACTTTTCATTTAAAAAAGGTATTACTAAAAATTTTGTATGTACGTATGATCTCACTCTCTCTTCATTCCATCTTCTTAAATGACAAAGTTATTTTTTACAGAATAAACTAAACAGAAATGTTATCTGTGGAAATCCCAGAGTGTCTTTCAATCATTTTGAAAGAGTAAAGAATGACCTTTGGAAAGTGACATCCATTCATACCATCTCATTTCTTCTAAATCATCATTTACTTTTTGAAGTCCAGCACACTTCTCTTCACATCTTAATGTGGCTTTCACACTAAGAGCTACCCTGGCATAGGTAACATAGATAATTGTTTCTGTGCAAAAAACTCATCCAGATGGAGTCAAATCAAACAGAAGATATTGTCATGTGTGCTGTGGTTTAGGCTTATGGTAACTTTAAGGACTGCAGAGAGCTGTCTGCATCTTAATGCTACTGAACCCTCCCATCCACTGGGGTCCAAAAAGAAACATTATCAGATTTGACCTTACATAGGCTGTAGTTGTTATAGAGGATGTTTCCAGAGAAAGAAAACAGTGCTTCTGTAAACCATTGCTTAAGCACAAACTTAGCAAAAGGCCCGCCTTGTTACTCTGTTTCTTCCAACCCCTCTTGGATTTGAATGTGAACAGGAAAACCCAAGTGGCAAGCAAACTCTTTTTCTACTACTGGAAATCCTTTATATAAAGTCCTTGGTCCTGAATGTGAAGTATAAAAAAAGTTTCTCTGTATTTCTCTTGCCCCAAATCTTATTTGCTCACTGTTTTCCAGATACCTATCCAGACAGTACTTTTTTAATAATTTTTTTTTCTACATAATAATCATTATTACTCAATACCACCTGGAAAAATTCAACAAATAGTAATTCTCAATCACAGTAGGTATGCTGTTAGAAGCACACACTGAGAACAAAGACTGCTGATTCAAGAGCAATCAGCCTTTTCTGAGCAAGCTAATGTGCATGTCAGAGCAACCCCTGCACAAGCCAATGGTGAATTACAGGCCATGTATAGTAGATAATCCAAACTGGAATTGACCTTGGCAATAGTCCAGGGATGATATTTTCCCTGGGAGGAGCTACACTTGAACATTTTTGACAAAAGATTTAGGCACTAGCATCATTAATAGACTTTTTTTTAGTTATTTAAATTATAGCATTTTATAAAATTACAAATCTGGTGCATTTCCTAGATTTATACTTAAATCTGCAAAATGATCACTAAGCTTAATGGTGAAAACCTTGGCCTTCCCCATTTTACAAAATTTGATGGCAACAGTAAAAATAGTACCTATTGTTATATAGAATTGCTTTTCTAGGAATTTAGTTTAGCTGAAAATACTTTTCTTGTCTAAGTGCCAATTTAATCCTTTAGAGACAGTATATGTATCAACCCTTCATTAGACACCATTTCAGGAGAGAAAGAAAATTTAGAAATTTTTAAACTTTTGAATGGCATTACTTTTGTTCTAAAATCATCGCTATTTGCTCTAAAACCACAATAGCTTAGTAATCTGTTCCAATAAATAACTGCCCAAAAGCATAAATTTTTGGGGTATGTTTGAAATGGTTGACATCCCCACTGTGAAATTCTCTTATGTGCTAAACCACAGCAGCAAAATGTCTAAAGCAGCTGTTCTGAACTGTGCCTGCTACCTCTCAGAGAGCAGCGTACACTTGTGTCCTGAAAGTCTCAATGCTGTGTGGGTGACAACTGCCCAAACTTCTCAGTTACCAGAGGGAAAAAAACAGGGATACTATTCTTTTTAGCCCACAGAGAAGATGTGACTGAGATAACTCTCAGAGACATCAACCAGGGCTGTGCTGGCTGTTAGCTGATCTGGCTTCTTTAAAGGAAAGATGGGAATATACACACAGGGCTACATCTCTGGACTTAAAAAGAAGGAGGGGGAAGACAATGGAAGGTTAATTGATTTCAGAGGAAAATATGTTGGAATCTCAGGGAAAAACTAGCCCCACTATGCAGTCAGAGCATGAATTTTGGCCAGAGGCCCAGCTTGCTGGGAGAAGAGTTTCCCAGTGACGTCAGTGCAGATGTTACCTACAGCTGTTCCGGCGTCCCCACCCTCAGAGCCAGCCAGTGGGATGGTGGGTGTGGGTGGTAGACCTACTGTAAGTTGGAGGCAGGTCTAGGTTGTGGCACCTCAAAAAAAAATTTATTTAAAAAGGTGAAAAATTATGTCAGATGAAGAACACATTAGTTTTTATGAAATACAAATCAGTGTAAGTAATACCAGAACTATTCTGTTTCTGAGGGTTTTTGCCCTAGGTCTGATCAGAACTTACCACCTCACCCCAGATTCTCATAGGTATTTAAACCCTTTATTGTAGCTGACAATAATGCCATAAGTGCCTATGTACCTCTAACAATTTTTTCATTATTTCTATAGTAATCTTCCATCCTCAGATGGAGGCTCAGTAGGTGAAAATCATCATCATTATATATATATTACTTTATCCACAAAATGATTCATCACAGATATACTTATCTTCCCTTCCATTTTACAGGATGCCTAACTTTCTTACTTTCACTGGGATTTGACTTAAAATACTGCAATTTGTGAGTGTAAAAGAGTATAAAATACTCCAATATTTCAACTGATTTTTTAACAAGAATACTCTCTTCAAAACTGTCCAATTTTATAGACTTTTTTGTGTGATTTTATTACCTTTTTTTGCAGACTATCTGTATTTTTAGTTTATGGTCATTGATTTTATGAGCTTCCTAATTTTGAGCTAGATGAAGCTGTTGAGAAGTTCTGTGTGCTTGTAAGTGTAATCTACACTGCAGTCATCTTTAGGAAAGCATTAATTGCAATCACTCTACTGCACATGAAACAATAAAATATTACATCTATATTTCCAAGGACAGAGATCAAGTGAAGTATCTTTTCTCATATATCCCGTTTTCCTATTTTCCTGCTTAAAGAGTACTTCATGTCATTTGTAAAGAAGGAAGAGCAATATATTCATTATCTGCATGTATTCTTAGGCATCTGTTTTTTTCTAGAAACCTGCGTGTTTGGTTAAATTACCAAACTACTACAAACTTGATAATTCTGAATAACAGTGTTTTGCATACCACAGTATATTCTACCAAATATTGAGGTATTGCAACATCCCTCTTTGTTCAGGAAGAAGACTAATCTTTATTTGTAATTTTTAGTAGATATCCTCTTACTATTAGTCATGCTTTTGCTTTTTTATAAGAGTAAGTGTATAAGACTTCTGAGTTAAAAAACTTTAAAACTCTTTTCCTTCTATTCTTACTGTCTTTGAAGCCAATTTGAAGCAATTCTTAAGATCCTCTCTGGACACAAGGCTTTAATGTCAGTGAGAAGATTCTTCGGAGGACTTGTGTATTTATAGTAACTTCAAGACCTTTCTCTGCTTACTTGAAATAAAGTATTTCTTATACTATAAATTTGAAACATGTAATCCCTGCAATATTACAGTGAAATCTGAATTATCATTTATTCTATGTTTTTCATTTGCAGTTCAGAAAATAGTATTTCTAGAGCTTTGTTCCTAATAGATTGATGTAATCGTTCCAGATAGATTACTGTTCAGAAACAATTTAAAATTCATTTTGAATATGTTATTTTCTAGACTTAAAGTAAGAAGTTTAAAACACTAGGCTATTTCTAAATGAAGACAGAGAAGTGGATTAAAGGCTTCAATAGCACTACTGAATTAATGATGGCTTAGAAACTGATTTCTCTAAAACATATGTCACCTAGTGATGTAGGATTGGAATAGTCCTCAAGATTTATAAAGTCATCAAATTCATCTTTCTTAACTGAAGCAAGAATACATGTACATTTGTGTTTTTTTTAACCTATTCCTCTGATCGTCACCCTTTCTAATTGTCTTGTTACAGGGTTTGGCTATCCCTTACATTTGAGGTCATTACTCTTTCAGAAGATACAGCTACGTGCTCCCTGGCTGCATGGCCAGGCCCAGAGAGGAATAGTGAAGGGAATTACGTCAGCTGGCACCTGGTCTCCAGGGGTGTTCCCAGGGCTCAGCATTGGGGCCCGTCTTATTTAAAATCTTTATTGATCATTTAGTAGAGGGAATCGAGTGCATCTTCAGTCAGTTGGCAGATGACACCAACCTGGTTGATCTGCTGGAGGGCAGGAAGGCTCTGCAGAGGGATCTGGACAGGCTGGATTGATGGTCCAAGACCAAGAATATGAGGTTCAACAAGGCCAAATGCTGGGTTCAGCCCTTGGGTAACAACAACCTCATGAAGTGCTACTGACAGGGGGCAGAGTGGCTGGAAACTGCCTGGCAGAAAAGAACTTGGGGATGCTGGTCTACAGCAGCTGAATATGAGTCACCAGTGTGCCCAGGTGGCCAAGAGGGCCAATGGCACCCTGCATCAGCAGCAGTGTGGCCAGAAGGACCAGGGCAGTGATTGTCCCCCTGTACTCAGCACTGGTGAGGCCACACCTCAAATCCTGTGTCCAGTTCTGGGCCCCTCACTACAAGAAGGGCACTGAGGTCCTGGAGAATGTCCAGAGAAGGAGCAAACTTGGTGAAAGATTTGGAGAACAAGTCATATGAGGAACAGCTGAGGGAGCTGGTGTTGTTTAGAAGGTGATGCTCAGGGGTAACTTTATTGCTCCCTACAACTACCTGAAAGGAAGCTGGAGCCTTGTGGGGGTTGGTCTCTGCTCCCAGATTCAGGGAGATTCAGGCTGGACATCAGGAATAATTTCTTCACAGAAAGGGTGACTAAGCATTGGAATGGGCTGCCCAGAGAGGTGGTGAAGTCACCGTCTCTGGAAGTGTTCAAGAAATGACTGGACACTGCACTGAGTACTATGGTTTAGTCGGCGTGGTAGTTTTGGTCAAAGGGCAGACTCTGGTCTTGGAGGTCTTTTCCAACCTTAATGAATCTATGATTCTATGATAAGTTGTGAAGGTTGTAATATCAGTGTGTTTCCACATGAGTGTTTTACGAAAAAACTCTTGTACCTTGTGAATCAACACCTATCACTATTTTCTACGAAAACTTCAATATTCATATTGCTGAGGTTAATGGAGATTTTAATGTTAATTCCGCTGACTATATTGCACGAATAAAGCTGGTCAGAAATCAACATTTACCTTCTGCGTTTCATATAATCATAAATAATAATAATATATTTAAATGAAAAGAAGAATAAAAATCCACTTCAAGAATCAATAATGCTGGTAATGATGTTGTAATAGAATATGGCTAGCTATGACTCTCAGAGCTCTGCACAAGCAACTCATTCTGATTAGTAAGGCAAGCAAGTTACAACATGGAAAATACATAGACAATTGTAATCCTAATGTTAACATGCCCAATAATATATGGAATTTGATTACATCGGAAAGTTCTGCTGATACCATGCACTGCCTTCAGGACAGAATTACTGTCTTAGTACTTAGGAATAATAATTTATTCCAGCAGTGTCCCTTGTTGCTGCTGAATGTAACACCCTACGTTTCTGGTTCAAGACTGAATTTTAGTTTCATCTAAAAACTACTTTTTTACTGGTTTTCAAATACAATAATTCAACAAAATAGAGATTTATTGTTCTATATTAAATATTGCTTGTACCTTTATGTTCTCTGGCCTATATGTGATGGAATTTTATTCAAGGAAAACTACAGAAAGATATTGTATCTTTGGTGGAAAAAAGGTTGAATTGTTGAAACTGAAATTATTTATTCACATTATTATTATTATTATAATTCACATTGTAAAAGGGTGTCGCTAAAGACTCTTCATGTTAATAGTTATAGAATTTACACCCTCAAAAAAAAATTGTAATTAGTAATAAATCCTTGGATATCTAGATTTTGCATGTGTCTTATTAAAAATATTTTTATTTCCTCTTTTGCAAATTACTGTCCTTTCCATACATGAAAATAGAAACACAAAGCCTAACTGATGAGTAGATTTTTGTGCTCTATTCTTGAATCCAGAAATAATTTCTTTTTTAAAATTGTTATAAATTGCTAAATACTCTGAACATATTCTGTCTTGTTTACACAAAATTGCCTTAAATTAACAGGGCCTTACAAATGAGGTATTAAACATTAATATAAATGCTATTCATGTATCTTAAATGTGGGACAACTGTAATGCTGAGCTGTGCCTAGGAGATCATGAGTGTCTGTTTCTTCCTCTTCTTTTCTTTTCTCTTATTTTTTCTTTTATTTTCTTTTTTTTTTTTACATATGCTTGTGATTTTAGGATTCCAGTCCCTCCAATTAATTTCCTCTCAGAACAAAGCACCCATCATAAGCATAAAATGCAGGAGACTTGTACGGCTTCTGCAGGTCAATAGCCAAAATGGACAAATTCTATACCTCAGAACTGTAGCTGACATAATTCTGTAACTTTTCTTTCAAGATGACAAGAAAAAACAGACAGAATAGGGAATGAAATACAGCATGCCAGTTCATGAAGGCAGAATACAATTAGGAGAGCTCATATAGCTATGAATGTGCTAGGTAGAGAACTTAAAAGGAATATTTTTCACAAATTAATCTTTATTTTCCTTACTAATTAATAAACGCCATGCTGTGAATAACTGGTGATAATGTTCTAATAAGAAAAATCAATAAATTTACACCCAGGGTCACTGTAATTGATGCTGCAGAATAGAAAAATGTATTTTCCATTGATCCTTTAGCAATCTTCTAACTAAAAAGGAGAGGAAAGAAAGCCAATTACTGTAGTATGCCTCTGAAAATGATAAGATTAAAACAAGCTAATTATGTGTTCTTGAATAACTACAATTTTTGATGAAAGTAAGTAGAATAAGGGCATCCTGCATCTCTAGTACAGAGATATTACTTTTTACTAATTAAAAGATAGTAATTTTACATTTAACTTCTCTTAACCAATAGGCAAACAAATGGTTAGAAAAATAAAACTTTAAAATCTCCCAGGATAAAACCTTTTGATGTTGCTGTGAACACAGGATTAAACTGAAGAGTGAAACAAGCTCCTGTAGCACTGAAGCTAAAGGAATTTTCATACTTGAGCAAACCGCATTTAAGGAGAAAGACAGTGACCACAAAAATAACACCCTATGAATATATGTCCACTGCTTTCTGTTTTGCATAGAAAGTATCAAAGATTTCACATAGTGTCACATATGCACAACAGTGATGCCTTCCATGGCAGGCTTATCCATATTGGATACAGCGTGGCTGTAACAATGAATAAATGATCAATACAGAATGATGCAGAAAGTCATCTGCTGCTCATTTTGATCTCATTGTTCACAAAAGTAATTGGAAAAATCAGATTTCTCTTTCAATGGTTAACAAGTAAATAACCTTTCTATAAATCTGTTAGTAAAATTCATGAAAATATTTGGAAATAACTAGATTTTCCTTCTTCCTTTTATTTGCTGCTGTAGATAAAATGAAGCCCACCATTAATAAGGTAAAGGCATTATTCAATGTGACTTGAATGCACGTGCAAAAACATGTATCATTATTTTTACTTCAAATACTTGATTTCAATTTGGGCTATAACATGCCATTTTGAAAACTAGATTTAAACAGATTCTTTTCTTTCAGATATTCATGGAGGTGCATGGTTTAAGCCTGGTACTTTCCCACACAGGCATCTCCTATTGAGCCTATACAGAAAATTAGGCAGTTTTCCTTGACCTATTCAATTCCCTCTAACGTTGTTGGATTCATTTATTTTGACCATACTCAGTAGGCTACTCAGCATCTCCCAAACACAGCTTGTAAAATGCTGGAACAGGTTGTCCAGAAAGGTGGCAAATGCCCCATCACTGGAAACACCCAAGGTCAGATTGGATGGGGCTCTGAGCAACCTGATCTTGTTGAAGATGTCCCTGCTCATCACAGGACTAGATGACTTTTAAAGGTTCCTTCCCACCCAAACTATTTTATGACTCTATGTCTCAAACTCACAATATTCTAGTGAAGATCAGGTTTCTAGGCATTCCTGAACTTATCAGGATGGAAACTCTAAGATTAAAAGCCACCACTAGCACTGCATGTATTCAGCACAAGAAAGTCACTAGATAAAAGAACAAAAATTATGAAGCAGGAACTAACTAGGTTAGTCGTTGGACTTCAATTTCCCTGACATACTTTAATCCACATACACTGCATGCTGGAAACCAATTGTCTTTTGGTCCTTTCCTAGGCACTGCTTTACGTTCAGCTATAAATTCTGGAAAACCATTTTCCCTTCCATTTTTTTGCTATAACATTTGTTTCTTACATTTCTTAATTTTTTTTCCCTGATCACCATCTATCTATACTAACTCTTAAGACCCAGACATAAAATCAGTGTATTTGAAGCTGCAGTTGAGAGTAACTACTTACTACTCTAATTGCCTGATAAGTACCTATGATGTACGCTTTTTTCTGTTTTTCTTAACCAATCTATATTATAAGCTATTGCCACAACAGTTCTCTTATTGGGTTTAGATGTGTATGTTTTAAAGTGGGGGATTTTCCACATACACAAAGCAATACAGCTATAGATTCCCAGACAACTTCTCAGTAATCAGTCAGTAATAAATGTCAGTAGGGGGTGTTGAAAAAGAATAGCATCACTGTGAAAAACCAGTCTTATAAGTCTGCATTTTACATAGTCTTGTAAATGTGATTTTTTTTAGGACTTTGTCTCATACTTTTCAGAGAAAAAGCCAAGCTGAAAGTTTAAAGAAATGTAAGAAGCGACACTTTGCCCTAGGCATGCTTTCACTAATTTTAGTTTGTTATTATTCAGTTCAGTGAGCTTGCTCAAGTTTAACATTTCAATCAGTTGTGTAACTACCTAAAAAGGACTATCACATAAAGTAGTTTCTGTTTTAGGCGATCCTGATGCTGGCTCATAAAATGAAAACTACTTGTGCATGCTGCTCAAACGAATTTGATCAAACCTATAGGACTATACCCAAGTGGCATATTCTAGAAAGAATGCAAGAGGTTCACTTCTCTGACTTTGCACGGACATGGGCAATAGTTACAGGAACATGAAAACAGCCACTGAGCAAGCTCAGTGAATTATCACCCTTAGAACAGCTCAAGCTCTGTGAATTATCACCCTTAGAACTGGTCAGAAAGATTTCTCCTTCAGGACCCCCCTTTAATCCATTTTTCTATATTGAATTCACTTTAAAGAAATATTTAATTAAAGTAATATTCAAAGAATTGTATTTCTGAAAGAGAAAATAAATGTAAATATTCTCTATTATTTAACATAGGCGTCAAAAAATGGCTCTGAAAAAAAAACCAATAAAAAACCCTCAACAGTTTTTACTCTAGTGCCATTCTTCCTTTAAAATTATATTGAAACTTTTCATTAACAGCTTACTAGAACACTGAGCACCTAGCATTATTTCAGATTTCAGCAGCTGAAACATTTTGAGTACAAAAAAGAAAAAATTTAAAGGCAAATGTTCTGTACATTCATTATACACACTGTCCTTAATTCACATATGTAAAATCAAAGTATATTACAAAAATGTGTTAAACATTTTTGGTTTCACTAGCATTATATTCCATTATTAGTGTCACTAAGATGACTATTTGCATTCACACATGCTTCACTAGGCTTTTTTACAGCTGCAATTGTCATACACCACTGAAGCCATCTCAGTATGTAACAGGCAAGCAAGAAGATGAGAGAAAATAGAAAAGACTATTTGGAAAGAATAAAGAGAGAAAAATTGTTAATGTTAATCTGAAACCAAATTATAATTCCTTCATCTTTGTATTGGGCTTCCTTATGTGCTTCCTTGCGCGTCTGATGCCTTTTTTTGTGCAAAGTGAGTTTAAATTATTTGAGCTGTATTTGTAGATACAGAATTATAGATGTGATTCATTTTTAAAAATTAAGTCCCAAGTGTAAGTGTCTAACTCCTATAGTCTAAATTTGACTCTTAAACAACAACGAAAAAGTACTAAGTGTCACCAGAGGGGAAAATCCAAGTATTTCAGATACTTCTTTCAGGACACTTTGAATTGCCAGCTGTAGATTCCACTGAGTATCCAGAGATACTAGGTGATGCTTATGATTTACTTTCAGACAGCTGAAGCTGGGTGCTATGAATTGTATTCCTCTAATTTTTAGATGATATAAAGTGATACTAGAGGCAAGAGGGAGTAAAACTATGACTCCTAAAATACCTGCTGGCTTCAGAATACATGTGTTCCCCCAGTTACATATCAGCAGAGTTAGACTGAGTATAAAATTCACCAAAAAAGTCAATTTCTGAGGAAATTTATACTATGGATTTTGAAGTGGTCAAAACTGGTGGTTGATACAAAAATCCAAAGATTTGATTCTGTGAAAAAATCTCAAGCAGAGCCTCATGTCCAAATCAGGAATTCTTGGCATATTGTTTATGATAAAATAATGGTATCAGAGTGGGAAGGAGTTAGTTTGAACTAAAAAATGGTGTATCTCTTGACTTGTTATTGGCCTTTTGAAAAGGCTGTGTCTTCAGATGAATATTACACATTCACAGCTCTTAGTACAGGACCACTCAATGTAGGCCTTAAAAAAAACAACATTAAATCTGTGAACGTATTTTTGTGGAGATTTAGAGAAAAAACATGTGAAGAGTATTTTGAGACCCTCAGTCCAGGTCTCCAATGAGCAATTTAATAAGTCTGAGTTTAAAATGCTGCTTATGTGGTAAAGTTGAAAAATCTCTGGCTTTCAGAACAGCTGTTGATTCAGAAGGACAACTGATATGGCAACCAGTACATCCTTACATATGTGTTTTCAAGAACCTAATCTGACATAGCTCAGATGAATCACACAAAAACGTGCCTACTTCACTACATTGTCTAAAGCTCAGGTAGAGAAATATTGCTTCAGAGTATCTGAATGTTTTGTCCAGATTTTCAACACCTTTTGTTAAGCTCTTTGCAAAAGCTTTTCCCATTCTCTTCTTCATAATTTGTTCATCTTTCTCCTTACTTGGCCCACACACCTTCTTCTCCCTGAATTTTACCACCACTTTTCTATGGTCCTTCTTTTCCTTCCTCTGTCTTCACCTTTATCTTCACCTTTGTTTTGCCTTTATTTTTTCTTTCTCACCCTCTTCCTTCCCCTCCTCCTCCCATTCCCTCTTTTTTTCATTCAGAGTTACTACTCACTGTTTACTCCTCAGAGTGGAACCAACAATGTATTTGTATGTCTATGTTATTTTGCACGTGGGGCCCCTTCTTGTGAAGTCTTCATTAGTTATGAACACAAAGGAAAAACAATGATCATTTAGAGTTGGAATACAAGGAAAAATGCTGGCTGCCTAGATTTCTACAGGATCCAGCTAGCTATTCTGTATGCTAATAGTTGCTGAAAATTATGTAGTTCAGTGCCTAAGTGTATGTTCTTACCACTTCAGCCCCAAGAAGAGCAGAATCAAAATATTTTATCCTCACTACATTTAGGTAGTGAGTTTATAATGATTTATAAATGAAAGCTGCCCTTTTTTGAAAGTCTGCTGCATAATAAATGTCTGAACAGTTTTAGTTCTTTATCATCCACCCCAGACTATATTCACAGAATAGTGAAGCAGTTATGTTGTTCAAAATATAAAATAGACATGCGTTTACATCTTGTATCATTACCATGTTCAGCATTTTCACAAAACCTGCACATTTGAGAATAATCATATCCACATTCTGAAGGCTTTCTACCTAAAAGGTGTGCATGCATATATTTAAAACAGGTGTATAGGTAAACTTATTGTGGTTTGTGTTTATATATAAACATATATATTTGATTACTGTTTTTCATTCCTTTACACATTCTTGTTCTTTATGATCTATTATTTCTTGCTGGCTATAAAGCAGCAAGTGCTAACACCTCTAGAACTAATGAAGCATATATTTCTTCTTTGAATATATTATAGTCATAGCACTAAAGAAAGAGCAGTTGGGGAACTTTTAATAGCAATGCAGCATGTGTTGCTCTTCTAATATGTTTTAGCTTTGCTGCCTCTGTAATAACCATCAAGTTTGCTACATTCATGCTACAGGTGGAAACGTTTTCCTGGTTTACATAATTCTAAAGTATTGTACATAATTTAAATACAAGGGAGAAAAATCTCTTTTACATTAATAGATTTCTCATTCTAGCAGCATAAATTTGCTGTATGCCAGAGCTTATAAAATACTCAAACAACAAAAAAATATTCAACAGCCCGCCTACCCACCACAGCACCCATTATGGACTAAATCCTATTTTACTTTCTCTCCAATTAAATGAAAGATTTCACTTTATCTGATTCCATCCAGTAATATATGCAAAATATATTTTTCATTACAGAAGGAGAAAAATTATCAAAGCTAAAGCAAATTATTCATATTTTGTTCTGCAGTAGCAAATAATGCAAAGAAAAAATCAAACACACCTAATAAAGTACTTGTAATAGCTGACTCCTTGCTTAAAGTACATAAAAATATTCTGGGAAAAATAGAGAATTCATATGAACTTGGATTGCCAGGAAAATAGAAACACAGTGTGTATATTTTCCCCTCTCATAAATCCAAACAGGAAGAAATAGGAAAAATTAAATGATAATTTATGCTACAAAACAAAGCATGTCTTATAGTCCCATAATTAGGAAGAATGGAGTAGAGAAAAATGTCTTTCAGTGTGAGATAAGCCTTGTACCTGCATCACATAATCCTTCATGAAGTTTGATGATAGAGAAGGAAAATTGCAATGTGTTGCAAATTTTCTCCCAAAAATTTTTTAGAAGAATTTTTTGGGAAATCTCACTTTATTATATTTTGCATTGTCTCTCCTACTTTCCCAACTTGAAAAACACCTCAACCATATTGGATTTCATTTTAAAATAAATCACTTTATCTGACAGAAATTCTGGACGTCAGAACAACTGGACATCAATATATGGCAACTGGAAAGTATTTTTAGTATTTGAATATTCATTTCCATTCATGAACCTCAATTAATTTTATTCACAACAATTATTCTGAATGAAATTTTGTTCATAAACCAAAACAACTTAATCAGAAAATACATTCTTTTGAAATTTCATTAAAACAGGTTAACAAGCATTCAAGATAACCCTAATTTTTGCACTTTGTCAAACTCACTAATATTTCCAGCGCTGCCCTCCAGTATTTTCTGCCATTCATCAGTTCCAGGAGTATTCATCTCACAAAACATATCTGTGTAACTGGCATTAATTGGCACACTGATTGGCAGAGCATAACCTACCATGTCATGCCTAGAAGTGGTCCATCTATGTCAATACCAAAGGAGAAGAGGTGGAATGCATGCAGAAGAACTCAGTGTCACTACCCAGCATGGATGACAGGCCTTTGGTCTCCAGGGCATACTTTCCACCATGATGCTAAACCACTGAAATTTGAAAGTGGAAAAATATAGTTTTCATCTATAGGCCAGTTGTGAGTTAACACAGATGTCAGGGAAATGACCACTTTATCTTTCCTCCTAAGCCTTCTGTACCACTACCACCACCCCCACTCTTCTTCTGTCACTCTTGATTACATCCTGAGTCCAGTTTTTCCTAGTGTTGCTTGAAGCAATTCCACCAGCCATGTTAGACTCAATCTCTCTTTTGCCCATTTCTCCCACAATTATTTCTGTACCTTTTTACTACAGTGTTTTGAAGTGGTGGCTATCAGCCATCCTCCTACAGGTCTGCTATAAGGCCATTGCTATGTTGAAAAAATGTCCTCAGTGCTTGCTTCCATCACTGTACCTAAAAGAATCTAACAAAAACAATCCAAAAAGCAAAAAGCACAACCAAACCAACACAACCAAAGGAAAACAAAAAAAGAACCCAAACAAACAAACAAAAACAAAACAAACATCAGGTTTGAGAGGCATAATAAAGGAGATACATTGATATATTATAAAGGAAGATAAATGCTCCATTATCTTTTATACATTTCTTCTTTTCTGATATTTTAAACACTTTGGGGAAGTTTAGCAACAACAGAATCATGCAAAACAGGAACATATTTCATGTGTGCCCTTTATTCTGACTGTGAGAAGAATCTCCTTGAAGATGAATTTATTTATGCAGAGGAGAAGGCTGATGCACTCTCACCAGTACAGTGGAAATTCAGAGTAAAATTCAGAGTATGGAGAGCAGATGCACAAGGGGAATTTCATGTGGAACAGCCTGAGTGTTGTGTCTGCTTGTTGAGGAAAAGGTAGTTTAAAACAGATCACCAAATTTCACTACACTTCTACATGATAGGTTCATTAACGTGCAGACTTTGAAATAAATCTTCAGAAATTAAATATAATATTAAGATGGGAAACTGATACAACATTTTACACTGTAGAGTTTTTCTCCATTACATTAAACATGAAAAATCTAAGCATAAGTTCCCTAAGTTCTAAGGGAACTGTTAATTGCTATATGACTGGACATGAATTATACTTCTTTATCTTAATTCCTGACATTTCTGTCATGAATCATCATGTCATGTTCAGCTCAGTCACTTTAGTTTATAACTTGAGACAACAAACACGACAAAATATGTCACAATAACCTAGATAATATGTCAGGAATTTTTAGGGAAAAAAATGCTTTCTCTTTCAGTTTGGACATTATCCTTACCAACATAAAAAAAAAAAAAAAAAAAAGGTAGTCACAACTGCAACTGAAATAATACATTTCAAAATTTAAATTTGTATTTATCTCTTTTTTTTTTGTCTGGAATTTTTATCTAGATCACTAAAAAGCCAGCTAAAGGAATATTTATAAGCTAACAGCAAAAATAAATGGAAACAAACGTAACTCGCATTATGGAAGAAAAGTTTTGTTAGCCCTCTTTTCATAATCTCTTCAAAATGAGACACTGACATTCAGGCATAACATTTATTCTTCAATGAGCTCTTGATTATAGCCAGTTTTAAAGAGACTGCTTAAAGATCAAGCATGTTAAGTGATCTGGTCAAGGGTATAGCCTAAAACTATGTATTGAATTTATCTTAGAGCATGGCAGACTTCAATTTTCCTGTATCCCATACTGCTTCTCTATTTCTGTTTTAAATCAGGAATAAACCCAGCATGGTATAAAGTATACCAGAACACTATGTACTGAAAAATGAAAGCACCAGATGCTTGATGTAAAATGCAAAACCTGTCAAAAAGAGTCATAGAAAAGTTATCCTTTAAGAATACTTTACTATGTAATCTGCTTATTCCAAGGCTTGTTCAGACTTGTATAAAGATTATAAAAGGGTATACTGTAGACTAAAGATGTTTGCAATTTGTAGGGAGCATTGTGTTATCAAATGGTGTATTTTCCACTGTTCTTCATTATTAGGGGAATCAATTAAAACACACTTTGTCTGTGCCATAAGTATATGATTTGTAGAGGATTCTTACCTGCCCAATATCCTTATTCTATCTCATTCTCCCTCCGCCCACCCACATTCTCCCCTTCTTGGGTTAGTGGGTTCACTTTTTTCCCTTTTAATAAGAGTTTTGTGTTAAAACTGGCAGGTTGAAATGCCTGACGTGAGAATTCTCAAACTGTCTTAACTAGATTTTGGCATTTAATAAGCTGTAAACTGCTGAAGCTATTTGCAGATGAAGCCTCATTTTTGTCCATCAGCAGGGGGCTGGGAGCATAATTAATTGAGTGAAAGTTAAAAGACGGACAGCATGGTTACATTTATGCAAATATTACAGAAGAACATCTAACAGAAAAGAAAAATACCCTGTAACTGATTGGTTTGGTTTTGGACCAAAATCCACAGGGTCCACTTAAATATTGCTGATTGTGCATATGACAATTGAGGCCTATGGGGGGGGGTGGTGTTTAATATAATTTCTGCAATGTAAAATACAATAGAAAAGAGAACCTTCACTAAAAGCCAAAGTTCCAAGTCCAGTGGGACAATTCCATTTCTGTTTTAAGCTTTTTACTGCTCTTGAATGTTAAAATACATTAAAAAAAAAAGGTATTACAAAAATCATGTGATGCTTGTGCCATCAACCATATGCCAATCTCTGGTTTTTGTTTCTTTTATTCATATCCCAATTGTATGCATCCTGGTACACCAAAGAGTCCATTTAGTTAAAGTTAGTTAAAAGCTTAAACCACAGAGATCAGGACAACTGCTACAGGTACTAACCCAGGTGCTGCTTGGGGTGATCAGGAGCTTTTTTCATTTATTCTATGTTATATTGTATTTTCTTGCATGAAATGTTGAATTTTTTTTTTCCCTGGGTGCTACTGTGTATTGGAATGATTCCTGACTTAAAACTAAAACTAGAAAACATGAGCATTTGGAGTGAAACCCTTTTCCTTTTATAACTCTGGGGTTTTTATTCTGTATTTACAAGAAAATAATTGCAATCATGTTCATTGATTTTTGACTATGCATGAAGAGTATGATGTATAGCAGACAAAAATTGTAAGGAGATTTTTCTAGGGAACTTAGATTCTAATTCCCTTTTTGTCCAGCATATGGTTTAACCTGAAGATCTAATTCCAGCAGGGTAATAACTGGCAAATAGTTTAGTTTTATTAGGCAAAGGAAACACTGTGTAACTCACTTATGTTTAATATAATGTGCACAGATTTCTGCTGATCTCCGCATGCCAGGATTTGATAGATTCTTCCTATATCCTACAGTCTTGTCAATATTCTAGAATCAGCTCAAACTCAAGCTTGAAAAGCATAGGAAGAATGCAGCTGTAGGAAATAAAATACTCCCTACTTTTTTTATGTGTATCAACAGGAATGTGAGCACTTGACTGTTGCCCCATGTCTCAGGGGTCACAAGGGTTGCCGTCGGAGTCCCACCGGGATGAATCAAGACTCTTGACTATAATATCAGAAGGCTTATATTATTTATCAAAATGACTCCATAGTTCAGAAGGATTTGGGCTATTTCTGCCCAGGTACAGAGCTAGCGTCTTGCTTCTTCAAGCTCCATACCCCAAAGTGCAAGAATGCCAGAAAATGTTTACAAAGTCAGAGAGATAGCAATTCTTTATATCATAGGTTGAGAAAAGAAAACCACACCTCCCATATCAGGAGACAGAGCAAAGGAATGCATTTTGTCCTTGAAACATACACACACAGGATTTGAAATCTGCAGAAAAAAAAAGACTTTCTCATGGAAGAAAAAACTCAGCAAGTTTGCATCCAAGAAACATAAAATGTCCAAGAGACACTTGACTGTCAGGCGTGCTAAGGGTTCTTTACAGCGCTTGGTGCAGCGAACTGCCAGGCAGTCCCAGGGAGCAGCAGGTGCTCTATGTGGGGAGCTGCTGCAAGCACCTGGGCATCGTGGGCAGTGGAGTCTGGGGAGATGCCCACTGACCCCAAAGAACATTCTGATGGAAGGAATTAGTTACTATCTCATGAGGTCTAAGCACTTCTCTCTGAAGTCTGCGGTTCTTCTTTATTCCGAGCAAAATTTATAAAAGAAGTAGACTTCTTAAACTTCTAAATGCAAAGAGACATATAAATCGGGATCTTGGTGTTTGCTCAAACAAGGCAAGGTTAGCACCCAGAGCTCTACAGGTGTATATGCAATTGTGAAAAATGGATAAAAACCTATGTAAAGAACACGAAGAGGAGGCGAGCGAACAGATCACATTAATTTAAAGCTGATTTAGCAGCAGAGTTAACTTCAGACTTCACAATATACAGAACTTTACTGTTGAATATTAAACATCAAACAGTTTAAAATTACTAACTATTAACAAGTAATCAATTAAGTAATACCTATCACCTATCTAATAGCTGTTGCAGTCCCACTGGTGGCTAGAAAAATAATAATTGTTCCATTTGCTGTAAAAAAGTGGAAACTAGTGTGTGTGCCAGTTGTGCAAAATTCTAATATGAAATAAGGCAGGGGTCAAATAGTGGAGATACTGCTGCCATGTATATTTTATGATAAATTGGTGTTATGTCTTTCTACATTATGTTTTCATTGAATTTTGCATCATAGTCTGTAAGTATATGAAGCTGATAAATATTTTCAACAATATATGCTCTGCCTGGAAGTAATTAGCAGTCTTAAACATATACCTGGAGAAAAAAACCACACAAAAATAAATTAATTTTCCTGTGAACAGCACATAACTAAAAAAAAGCTTTAAAAAATTTANAAAAATTATAATTTTGGTTTAAAAATACCACCCCCCCCCCCCCCCCCCCCCCCCCCCATATGTTTGTGGGTGGTTTTGGTTTTGGTTTTGGTTTTAGGTTTTGGGGTCTTTTATGCTTGCTTGGGAGCAGAAAAATGGAAAGTCCTTTCCCATTATTTTCTTTGTAAAACTGAGAATTTTGTACAGGACTTAGAAGGACAGTACCAAAATATACTTATTGTTATCCTCCTTATTAAATTAAAAGTGAATTTTGGAGTCCAATAACCTATCTGTATAGCTCAAAAGACATTACTTAGTGAGGGAATAAAGAGAAAAGAGGAATCAGGACTTCAAAATGGCATTTGTCATATTATTTTTTATGAATTGCTTTTCTACCACGATCTTTAAACGCTGCCAACCTAGGGAAACCAAGAAAACAGAATGAACAAGAGTCTGCCTTTTACTATCCATCCCTGTGGAATAAGCATTAGTTAAAACTACAGAAAAGAATGGAAATAAATTTCCAGTTGTTGTGATTCAGACAAGCTTATAATTCTTTCTTGGAAGCCTCATGGAACAGCAATGTAGTAAAAACATGATGACTTGCAACAAAGTTGCCTGCCAAAATAACTCTATCAAGATGGATTATGTAAAGCTATACACAGGATGCTGTAAGCACCATCAAATACTACATTTATGAGAATTACTAGGCCTTTTGCATAGAAGTCAGAGTGTGTTGGAAAAAATGAAGTCGACTACAAGTTGCGATATTTACCCAAAATAATTAAAAAACAGCTAACACTGATGACCCAGTAGATAAACTACCCTTAGAATGCAACCTTTTTAATGATATAAGCAAATTATTTAAATGTGTTCCCCCTTCATAGTATTATCAACGAAGAATCTGTAGCAGAGGACTTTCTATACCAGTAGCTTCTTCCTCATTATAAACTTGATAAGAATAAATTAATTATTTTCTTTCTATAGAAACATATTTTAGTTTTATATTCTGCTTAGTAAACAGAAAAAAATATGCATGGCAATAAAATAAATATTACAAATGTGAAAACTGCAATTCAAGTAAAGGTTTTCACTAATATGCCATCGAAGCAAGGTTCAGTAGGTCCAGACCTGGCCCTACACTCCATGTATTATGATAATTAAAAGAACTCAATTTGAAAAAGAAATCAAACATAAACTTTCCTGCCAGTAAAAGCAATGAAATTTTAGATTACGTTGAATGACTAAAATCTTATGTACACTCTTCTGAAAAATCCTTCGTGAAAAAATGCAAGAATATCTGAGAGACATCTATTTTTGACATATTTCCAAGTTTTGGAATTCATACTGTTTCATGTAAAGTTGAACAATAAAATTAAAAAGCTTGAACTGACACCTTGTGAGGCCAGAGAAAAACTATTCCTTCTCTCAACGATCTTAGAGGTCTTTTCCAATCTTTATGATTCTATGACTCCAACATGAAGAACAGTCACTACTGCAGAATTCAGGAGAGAAAACACAGCTTTTTCAGAGAACATAGATTAAACTTCACAAAATGATTCTCTGAAAGGGAAAACATAAACTTATGCTGCCTAAGATGGTAGTATATTAAACAGAACAGGATTTATTGAATAATATTTGGTCTCCAACACATGACACCTAAGTCAATAGAGATTTGAACTTTGTGCAGAGGAGAGGAGCTCTTTGTGAATAAAGGCTGTACAGTATAATCTACTGTATGTGTATGTAGAAAAAATTTGAACTGACATACAGGCAAAAGTCATACAGGAGACATCACCATGCTTTAAGGGTACAATTGACATGAAGTTTAAAAACTACTCTGGAGTTTGCAATTCTCTGGGTTTTGGCTGCTTTGTTTACTCAAGCCTAAATATTGCACTAATGCCTTTCTTCTTTTTTTTTTTTCTTTCTCTTCATTATATCTGAAGACTGTGTACAGAAAATATTTGGGGAACAACTAAAAGAAACACCCACAAAAGGGAGAAAGAACCCACAGCTTGTATTCATCTTGGCATTTTCCCATGCTGCAACCAAATGAACAAGCCACAGGTGCAACCAGAAAGAGCAGGTGATCCAAACAAACTGTTATTGTGATGGGAATAAATATGATTTTTTTTGTCCATAATGTATTCATCTCAAGGCACATTGGTGCATCTGTTACATATTTACCAGCAGTGTTGATTTCTGCTAGAAATTTTTAAAGAATACAAATCTCTGAATTTATATACCTTAAAGATATATTCAACAGCTTTCTTCTTTCTATTTTCCACATCTGATTTCTTTAACTAATTAATCTAACAGTACAACTAACATTCAATAACACAAGCAATTTGTTTATAGACTTGTTATTCTGCATCAGAAACATAGGAGAGGAGAGTTAGGAGAACATGCTCAGATTTCAATATAAAAAGTATCACATTATGATCAGACACTTCTTCACAGTTCCTTTACTTTCTGTGTGGTTGTTCCCAGCATTGTCCCTTCTTATCAGCTTTCCAACCTGCTACTGAACCAACAGAGAGGCTTATCCAAGCCAGTGAATAGTGATCATTTTATGAAGGACTATGTTATAAAAAGGTAAGTATTTAGAAGTGGGCAAAAGCTGAACCATTTTATTGATCCAAGCAGGGAGGTATGTTCTAAAACCCTTAAGATAAAAAATGTGGATGCCCCGGAAGCAGAATTCACAGCTGAAAGGGCTGAGACTAGTGTGTTGTTCCTACAGAGCATCTTTAACCACACACATATTATTGTGCTAAATGGACTAGTCTGGACAAGCTACAAAGCTGGATTAGGCTAGCTAGATGTGAACTAGATCTGGACAAAGGCAGATCCTGTAAGGCATTTCTTATGTTCTCAGCTTTACTCTTAGCACTATTAATTCCTACATCTACAAAATTAAACTAGGATTTCCTAAAGAAAATGTGAACCCCAGATTCCTGGTTTCTCGTCTGTTTTTTGACTCTAGGAGTCACACCATATCTAAAATTAACCACCTATGTTCTGCCTTCACTGTTCCTACTTTCGTCTTATCCTCTTGACATTTTCACAGTCAGCAAAACTGGGTTTTGTTCCCCTTTTTCACCTTTTGACTCTGGCTCTTGAAGTTCTGGTCATTCATTTACTTCAGCAGGACAATTTGGGAAAGCCAGTACTTCTTCACCCAATATCCTGGTGATTGATACACAGTTCCAGGAAGTAAGAAAAGTTTAAAGCACATACCATAGTCCTCAAATCATCTGCAATTGCTCACCATTAAATCATTAAGTAGGAAGTCGTAACTACTTTGCCTCTGGTAACCTCTTTCTTTGGTGATAGACTAAGCTATACCAAATGTACAACTTCAGTGTAGAAAATGTTTCCAAGCTCATATAATTTCATGTACATATAAATAAATTCTTAAAATTACATGCAGCTACTACAATCCTGAGTACATTTCAGGAATAAGCCTGGGACAGGAACTATTCCCATCAGGTGGTAGTGGCTACCCTGCTTAGAGACAACAGCATATTAGGGGTGTAAGTTATTTGGAGCTAGCTGATCTCATTTCCAGATTATAGTTTTAGTAATCTTTTCTAAACTCCTGTAAACATAACCATACAGACAGAACACAGTATTTGTGAACCAAATACACTGACCAGTTTCTATATGTTGTACTATTTAAAGAATTTTGTTTGTTTGCCCATGAAAATTTTTTTAATCATTCAGAGCATATTACAGGTAATTTTCGTGACAAGTTTAGATCTTATCTGCTTAAAATCATTATCAAATTATAGTATCACGTGGATTATGAATAAGGATAAATAGCTGATCTTTGGCACTGTGATTCAATAGCTAAATAGAGATTTTTTACTAAGAAAGTGCTTAAAATGGTTGATTTTGAGCTGAGATTTTCTGCCTAGCTTTTGCTGTGGATAACTTTTAAAAGAATAATCTTGGAGAAGATTCTATGTGTGTTAGTCCTCTCCTAAGTGACTTAAATGATATTCCCTAATCCAGAACTCTAAGTGTCTTTATATTCTTCCTTATGATATGTAGAATAGGAGTCAGTGCTCATTGAAGTGGCTCAGGACTACACCTACCTTACTAAACAAAAGTGATGAGAACATTGCCTATAAGGCATTAGCTGGTGCAGACCTAAAAAGATGCCAGGGATCATCATCACAGTTAACCTCTAGAAAATCCTGGTACAGCGTTTAAACCTTTGCACAGGACACTTTATTTTCTAGAAAACCGGCACAGACTAAGTCACATGATTTTCTCAAAAACACAATCTGTTTTTTAATATCTGAAAACTGAAAACCAGGGTTTGTGTCAGATTTTCTAGCACAGATAGAGAATATGCTATAGAATAACACTGAATGAGCTTGCTTTGATTTCCTTTTAGTATACATATAATGGATCAGCTTATCAACACGTGTAAACTGGTCACTGAAATCAGGAAATTGGAGAGAAATTTAAAACACTGATGACAGGCCAGACAGTTACACCAGAAACAACTTCTATTTAAACTCCTTGCAAGGCTGTTGAACTACATATTTTCAGTGCTGTAGTCCAGAAAATAAATTGCAAACTAAATCATATAAAAGCTTAAATAGAGAGATGATTTAATCTTTGTCTCTCAAGAGTGACTTTTGAACTTAATCTTTTACAGGAAGCATGACCTGTTTTTATGCTATTTGAGTATTTTGTGGGAGTTGTATACTTTTCCCACTACTTATTGTGATTATAATTGTTTCAGAACCCTGTCTTGACAATATTTTTTCCACTGGCTCAGACAGACCTGGAATTGTATCAAAACCAGACCACTTAAATAAATCGCTTTAGTGTGGGGCATTCCATCAAAATGCAGATATCAAAACCAGATCAGATTAATCACGTTTATTTTTCCCCACTGATTGCAGGTATTGTAAATTGATTCGTTTGGGTCTATATATCTCCATCACCAGTCTTCAGTGAGATGAATTCCACTATAGGCATTCTGAGCTGGCAGTCAAGGAACAGCTGGATTTCACACAACAGTGAAACAAATGCACAGTGCCTGATCTCTGTATAAGGCTGCTGTAAGAGCTAAGAAACAAAAATCAAAGAACCAGGAAATGATGAGATATTAGATAAATCTACCAAATATCTATCTGACTTGAGTGTTGTCTAGGGTGCTGGTTTGTTTTGCCTTTCCTCCCCCATACTTCAAAGAAATGACATCAGAGTTTTAAGGGAGAGAAATGAAGACTGCAGGCAGGCTTACATGTTTCTATATGTGCATACAATGCGTGCCTTACAATGATTTATGACTCCAAAAAATGACAAATGGACACTGATGGCACATGTCACACACTGCTCAAAGGTTAGTGTTTAAAACTGTGCTTAATGTGAAGTGAATATAGGTCAGGGGTAGCTTAAGAATGGTCTTGAAAAAGAAAGTTAAGAGATGGTATTTAGTGTGATAGAAAGGGCAAGACTCACAAAGATCTAAAAATTTCTGGTGACACAAAGTTATGAGAGTCTGAAAAATTTTCTGGTTTTGTGGAGACATACCACAGACCATGAATCAGAGCTGATGTGCAAGGAGAGCCTTAAAATTTAGATACATCCTGAAAGTAAATCTGTGATGTTACCCAATGCACAAGCAGGATAGTGAAGCTACCATCATGGCAGAGGTAAAAGAAGACCGTGGTGGGGAAAAATAAGGTTTTTAAGAGGTAGCTTAGTCTGTCTCTATGAAAAAAAATCATAGTCAATGTTACAAAATGTTCTCTGTAGTTGTAGTGTTTGTCTTGTATAAAATTGAAGACTTAGCAGCAGTTCTCCATTATGGCAGCCAGTGGGGAGGGAAAAAATGATCATCCAGAAAAAATGATCATCCAACCTACTGCATAAATCACTGAAAGTAGGTGAATCACACATTATAAATGCCAATGAAAGTAGCCTAGACAATAATCTCAGGTGAAAATCTTCATGCTGTAGAGGTGTAAGATAAAACTTGATCAAATAATAAGAGTAAAAAGAGGAACAGATCTGAAAGATAGCTGTGTAGAAATCTCACAAAAAGTTATACTGCTGATATTTGTACTTATCCAAAGAAAGTTTCAAAGTAATAACTGGGTAGGCAGGAGGAAAGCTGGTGGGGGACAGAATATGCAAACTGAGAGAAGCTAAGACTTGTTCCTGGAGTTTCCTTCTTGAATTCCTTTAACTCCTGGAAGAAGAGCACTGAATGGAGGGGCTGGCTGATGAATCCAACACAATTGTCTTGCAGCAACAGTTCTGGAGTTGGCAGAGTAAACCATGATAAGAGGCTGAGAGATGGGTTTGCTGATCCTTAACCAAAGTGGACTTTTATCTTACAGTAATCAACAACATAATAATGACAAACTATAAAGAAGACACAACCCAGTACAACAATATCCTGAACATAGTAATGAACTTGGTTTGAACACTGGAAATTCTGTCTCAAAAAGAAAATAAAATGCTGAGTGTGGGCACACTCTGAAACAGGCTTCCCAGAGATACTGTTGTATGTCTATCCTTGCAGAGATTCAGGACTCACCTGGACACAGCCCAGAGCAATCCATTACTCCTGGATATGCTTTGAGTAAGGCATTGGCCCAAAAACTTCCAGAAGCCCTTAAAAAATCCATAATACTGTGTGATTCTAAGAAAGTACAAGGTTTTTTCTTTTAGACCTAAGTATTTGAAGACAGCTTATATTACAAAGCAGAGGCAGGACAGGCAGAAAGAGTGTGAAATTACTGATTAGTATAGGTAGGGGGGGAAATCATGGCCATGAAGAATATGAGATTTTCTTCTGATTTCAACGGGATGAAGAGTGATTAAGTTTGTTAAACTAGGCTCATGAAGAGTAAATAGAATCATTCTACTGCTAAACAAAAAAACTTTGGATCTACAATTTGTAGTTTTATCTCAAGTTATTGCACATAATAGCCTGATTTGGTTTTGACTTCTTTCTGAATTAAATAATTTTAAATTAATTTCTAGCTAAAATACCTTACTTACAAATAACCATTAGGCTTGTGACAAGACCACACCTCTGCCTTTAGGTCTATTACTTTAGGAAAACTTCACCTGTGTATAACCTCAATTTTCCTAAGTGTAGAAGGGAAACAAAGAAAAAAAGCTTGCTTTATAGTCACTGAGCTCTTCAGATGGTGAGAATTGTTGCTGTTCATACTGTGGATTCTGAAAAGGAATAAAGACTTTTTTTTTCCCCTTCTCAAATACCTGAAAGTCCTTTGTCTTTCTCCCACAGGAATCTGTGTATGTTGATTCCAAAGGAGCTACTTCATGTCCTTTGGGTTAGTCATTTCTGCAAATTTATTTGATGTACACAATGTTTTACAAGCTCTCAAGAAAAGCATTTCCTAGGAACAGCAATAGCAAGGCTGAAATGGAGATTGCAGAGGCATCAGTCAGTACAAACAGGAAAGCACATGGGAAAAGGTACCTGGGGCTCAGCCATGTCCTTGTTAAAACTTCCAGGCCCTAATGGTTAAGAATCAAATAAAAACAGGTATTTTTTAAAAAAATTATTATAAAAACAGGTATTTTTTTAAAAAATTATTATAAACTTATGATCATCCAATTTAATTAGGACCTTCCATACACAGAGAATTACTCTTTTTTAAAAAAATCATACAATTAAAAAAAAAAAAATACTTGCAGTGGCCCTTTAAGTTGCCAGCCAAATATCATGTATTTTAAAAAGTGAAAGATATAATAGCCATTTGAATGCTTATGATTGTTATGCCCTATTCCATTTTATATATGGGTCCTATGATTTATTGGCATCCCAATATAAATGGTTCTTTATTTTCTATTCATCCTAACCTTGGTCAAATAATACCACCCTACTTCTCTTCACAATATTTTCCTAATATCTCAGCTCATTTAATTCTATTGATCCACTGAAGAGTATAATGGCAATGAAACTGGAATTAATAGCACCTCCCTTCTCCAATGCTAAGAGCTTTCCTATTTAGTCTGTGGACCATCACACAAAATCATAAAAGTAGACAAAAAAGCAGACTGACCTTTATCAGCTACTATTGTGTTGCAAAATTCAGCAAAGCCCAGAACATCATTTTCAGTTTTATGGCTCTGTTTTCTTAAATAATAAGGGGAATGGAGGGGAGGAACTGACCCCTGTTCAGCATTTACTTAAGCAGAATTGGCATTAATAGAGTATTCTGTCAAAAATTCAAGCCCAGGAAAATGTATGGCTTTGTCCACAGCAGCAGCTATCTTAGTAGATTGCACTGTCACTGCTTCACACAAAGAGCATTGCAACACCATTAGTGGACATAAATAATGCACAAGCTCTTATGCAGTACTCAGCTAAGTGCATGGAAACCTTGGGCTCCTGTTGTCAGAAATTCAATGGATTAGTACCTAGATTTATTTTAAGTCTGTAAAGCACTTTGTTCTTGACAGCGTTAAAAGTAGAAAGAGTGCTATCCTGAATGTGCATCTTAATACTGTCATTCTTGTCTTGTAAGAATAGATGAAATATGGGATGCTATACTTCTTTTTAATATTTAAAAGTTTTCACTGAGTGGACTCAGTACACACATGCCTACATACATACATATAAATATCTGTATGTAGGCAAGTGTGTGCGTGTGTTAATAGACATGGGAGCACAGTAGCCCATGGTTATCTTATTGATCTGGAAATGCAAAAGACAAATATGCAATGGAATGTTAGCTATAAAGAGTATTGCCAGTATTGCAGATTACCAAAATAAATGCTGATGAACAAATATACCGATTATTATTATTATTATTACTATTATTATTATTATTACCTGGTTTACTTTGTAAATGAGATGTGTCTGTCCTCTACCAGATTCCTATATAAATCTCACATTTAAATTTCCATTACAACACAAATGTTTAGCTTCTAGAATGAGCATTGCTGAGAGGAGATCATATGGTTAAGTGGGATGATCATGAATATTTTAATCTAATTACTAATATTGAGCACTCAGCAAATCCTTATATACTACATATTGAATAGCATTCTTATACAAGTTTAGAGCAAAAAGCCAACTTCCTAGTTTAAAACAGAGCAAAACAAACCACACACACACAAACCACAGAAGTTTTCAAACCCATCATTGAAATGCATATGAATTATGTTCAAGAAACTGCTTCATAGCAATAGAGACTGTAGGGTCTATTTGTCTCTCGATGTTCTAGAGAGTTAAGCATGATAATCCCCCATGCACTGAGAGGATAACAGGACCCTTTGTGTAGATTAAAAGCAGTTTTCTATTGATATCAGGGTGGTAATGCAAGAACAGCAATATCTCATGTGAAGGTCAATCTTTCACAATGCCACTAAGACATAAAATCTTCGTTTGAAATAATAACAGTTACCTTTTCTCTTTGCCTGCATGGTCCATGAATTTCCACACAATTCATTGAACCAGCAGTCAATGAACTATTCATTATTGAACCCAGTGATTTAAAAGCCACAATATGTACATCATTAATGCCCATTTAGAAAAAAAAAAAAAGTCACATTTCAGAAATTTTGGTAGGATTTGAAATATGCTAAAATCAGATTGCAGTAAATATAGAACAAGCTTTGAAACAAAATCAGAATTGCTTTGTTGCCAACCTTATGATATCTGCAGCAATCCCCACCCTTACTGAAGGGAAAATTAACTGTTGCTTCCTTCTTCCTTTAAGTACTGGAAGATATATGAGATTGTCTTTTCAGCATGCAGAGTTCTCCACCAGGTGCAAAGCTATTGCAGTGTATGCAGTCTCATGTTCTACAGATTGCAACAGAACTTCTGGTAGAGCTGCTCCCCAAGTCCTCTGTCCCTCAAAAAGGAAAGCTGTGTTTGAAGAGAGAAAAGAGACAGGGGAGAGAACAAGACATAGGAGAGGGGAGAGGGGGAAGAAGGAGAGGAGGCAGAAATGGGGTGAAGGGAAGGAGGGAAGGA
>VWZP01004477.1:457937-605146 GCA_013396995.1 Dicaeum eximium
AGAAAGAAAGAAAGAAAGAAAGAAAGAAAGAAAGAAAGAAAGAAAGAAAGAAAGAAAGAAAGGAAGAAAGAAAGATTTTTTTCTGATACAGCATTACGACTCTGTAAAATATTCATTTGGCTTTAGTTATGTTTTAATATATATTCTTTAAACCCTTCAGCTCGCAGCCTGAGAGCATTGAACCCGCAGCAGACGCGTCTCTGCAGTGCCGGCTGTGCCCGCCGGGCCCCAGCGCTGCAGGTACCGAGAGCCCCGGGCCGGCTGGCCAGCCAACATCAATAGGTGGCGCTTTTCCCCTTTCGCATCCCCTTCTGCTCCCAGGCAGCTTCCATGGAAAAACTGTTCTCAGAAGTGGCTTTGAAAAACTTACAGTACTTTTCAAAAACTTTCGTTGCTGAGGAAAAACGGGAAATTTTTGTCAGTGCGTAGGCTGGTTTTTCCGGTTCTACACAAGAGATGACCAAAGAATCATGGGATTAATGACTGTGATAGAGATATGTATATTTTCCAAAATTATAAGAAATTTGATCCTATGGCTGGTATCGTTCTAATTGGTTGTATTTTTCTAAAATAGGAAGAGGTCTCACTTAAAAAGAAAATTACCTTTTATAGCTTGTCCACATTACTGCTGACCTGATTAGAATGTTAAAACATTTAAATGGAAAAAAAAAGTTTTATATATATATATATAGTTGGAACTGTTTGTCTACATAATTACAATCCTTGGTATTAAAAAATGCAAAGTATAGGGTTTGGTTTTTTTTTCATGTTACTACATTGAAAAAAGAAACTTTCCAAATATTATCTATGTACTAAAATGGCATTTAAATATGTGAACAGACTGCCTATTGTTTAACTACACAGTAATTTAACTGCAGAATGAAAAAAGTATCATAAAAATATTCTAACTTCAAGCCTGGTTCAGCTGTGAAATCTATTTTTACATCAGATTTCATCTTAGTCTCCATTAGAAAGGAAAGGGATGTCTTATCATAAGAGAACAGAGATGTACTGAAAGCAGCTTTACATTCACCAAAAAGGACAGAATACAGACTCATTTAAGCACATACACATGTGCACAGAAGGGCATATTGTATATTCATATACAGAATCCTATTATTCCCAGAGTAGCGTTATTTTAAAAGCAAAGAGATAATTGATTAGCAGTGCAAGATATTTTCTAATGCTGGAAGGCAAAGTAAAGTTTCTTATCTAGTTTCTGTTATCAATATCTTAAAATGAAAACTACATTTCAAGAGCAAAATTATGATATCATGATAAGAAGTTTCAGCCGTCACTAAGACTTTTGCATTGATTAATAACAGGAGTTGTGAGAAGGTAAAAGCAGTTTCCTTTCTGAGGGAGTGATTCTTTCCCAGGAGGTTGTCCCACATAAAGGAAAGCACAAATGTGAAGATCACATGGCTTTCAAGGTTATCAAATTAGAGTAGTGGATGTCAATAGCTTCATTTTATGTTTTTGCTCCACACTGCATACTTAGATTACCAGATTTTAAAATGTATTCATGTTAATGACTTACAAATTCTTGCAAGTAAAGATTTTTTACAGAACGATAAGATGACCAGACAGTAATTAAAATTTATAAACTATAAAAATGTATCACAGAATCACTGAATGGGATCAGAACTGGTCCAAGCAGGGCCATCTACAGACAGCTGCCCAGGATTATGTCCAGATGTCTTTTGAATATCTTCAAGGATGGAGACTCCACAGCCTTCCTGGGCAACTTGAAAATATCTATAAAGTAAGACTTCTAGGCTTTCTGGCAAAACACTTGAAAACATGATATTGGGTTTGAAATTGTCTTCCTAAAATCACCACTGCAAATGTATCTTGCCAACTCTATAAGCCAACTGTAGCCTTCCTACTTTTAATTAACTCCTCAGTTAGACACTAAGCCAGCCAAAAAATATGGGGTTTTTTGTCCTGTTTGATTCCATAGCATCTCTATGTGCTCTTTGGCACCTTGTGAAGTTAGAGGGAATGTTATATAATTTGTGTCTCTAATCAGTATTTCTCAGCACCCGAACAGCACAGGATTGTAACAGGAGAAAGAGTGACTTCAGTAAGGATGATTAGTAGTGACTTGAGGGCAGGGACACTGCCATGGCACAGAAGGGGAAGAGAAACAGAATATGGAGACAGGCATTGAGGCAGAACGGGGGATGCCTTTCCAGAGGCTTCCTTAGGCTCCCTGTATGTTTGTTTTATATACTCCTTGTCTAATAGCAGGCACAAGTTATTATCTTTTTTCATATTCTCTGATTCCATAAATCCTATACATCAGAGTTCAAGTCATACTTATGCAGATACACGAGTATTTTTCCAAAGTGGATCACACCCGATACCCTCTGCTATCAACATATTGATTCTGCAGGCCCAAAACCTCCATTCTTCTTATGCTGCTTTGCTAAATTTGGAACTAGTCCAAACATACAGTAACAAAAATCTTACTAACACATAGACTTTTGTATACAACAGATTATAATGGATGAAAAGAAAGGAGCTAGCAAAAAACTCTAAGACTGACATGGCTTGTTTAAATGCAAGTTTGCTGAATATTGCCTTGTGTTTAAATCTTGCATAATAAAGGAGGCTGGTCAGATTTACTTTTCTTAAGTGCCAGTTTCTAAACAGATCTTATTGTCAGACAGTAAGACATTACAAGCAGGAGAACAAATGTAAATAGATAGATACATAGACCTTGTTGTTCCTTAATATGTTCACCCCACAGCATAAAGATAAATTTAGAACTATAGGAAATATTTTATTCACTTAGACGAAATACTCTAAAACAAACAAACAAAAAAAAAACCCACACAGACAACAGGTTAATTTTGGATTTGATTTTTTTTTTATTTTTACTTTTCCATTGATCAAAGATTCCATGAAGAGTTATTTCTTAACACCTACATACTTGGCCAAATATATGAAACTCAAATACATCGCAACTCTAAAATCTGTGGAAAATGGTTTAAAAGTCATACATGTGTTTGCTAAATATGTCTTTTTATCATATCTTTGTGAAAGGAATTGCCATTTACAAGTAAATGTTTACAGTGTTTACAGTGCACTCTATAATATACTGTAATTTACCAGGCAAATTATGACTGTTTCACTATATTTAACAAAATAGCAATGATTAACTGTGTGTTTGGGGATACATTTTCCAGGAGTTTTGGAACTTTATCAATGACATTCACTTGAACATTATAGAGGCTAGATGGCTGAAACTTCATGAGGTATTTTAAAGTTACTATATCCATTCTTTTTATATTAGTTGTTCTTCCCAGGGATAAATTTATACCTTAGAATTAAAGTTTCTTCACAATTTTTATTTTAAATACTTCTTTTTAGTTATTGAAAGATCAATTTTTTAAAAATCACATATATTTAAAATACAATACCAAATGATCCTAACTCAGGGATGATGCCTCAAAGAAGTAGATAGAGTTTATTCCAGAATTCACCAAGTTGATAACTGGTGAAACTAATAACTAATAAAAAACACATTCCTATATAATTCCATTTCAATTAAAAGGTATCCCTTAAAAACCCTACAGCTTACTTGACACATGTCAAAAAGCCTGGATGACAGGCTTAATTTTTCAGACTATTCCACATACTAGAATCTAATTCATCTGTCCAGATTATCATTCATAAATTGCAAAGTATATTGAATGCTCCTATCCATATTTTACCCTGTATTTTCTCATCATCAACTTTCAGTAATCATCACAAATTTAAATAAGAATTTTATCATTCTCCTGATGACATTGGTACATGGAAAAAGTAGACGAATAAAACTGGGTTTCTAACTTTGTATGGCAGTCAATAAGTTTTTAGCTAAAAGGCAGGGACAAATCAACATTGTCTGCTTCAGTTTTAAAGTACAGGATAATAAATTTTAAGTTGTCTGAGGAACTACAGAACTTAAAAGGAGAGTGATCTCATCCAAATATTTATTTTGTTTTCTCATGTGGGATTTCTGTTGATTTTTTTATATAGGTGGCTAGCTCTAGAGAATGGAAGATCTTGAAAACCTATGGATACACCTCTATATCATTTATTACCCAATTAACTGTAATTTAAAACCTTAGTAAAAAAAAAAAATGAGAGCTATTGTAACTTCTGAGATCTGAAGATAGATTTCCTTATGCCATGCATTTGTTTTGGGTTTTTTCATATTTGTAACCTCCATCTATCCCAGCTGTTCTGAACTCAGCCTCACTATTAGCCTGTACAGTGTGTCCACTGTATAGACATTTCACAGTTTGAGTGTTCCCTGGGATAAGACCATGTGTCTGCATGTTGTGAGCCACTATAAATGAATATATATGTGCTTTTGAATTTGTGGAAAACAGTACAGAAGTTTAAATCCATGAAAATGCTAGAATTCTGTGGTGCAGATTCCTGGTCTGAATGATTTCTCTAGTTTCATTTTGTGTACTTGTACTTCAAAGTAGACTCCTAAGAGAAGTATATTTTGACTTTAAATATCTATGTATTAATAGTTATGTGTCTATAATAAGCTTGCTTAAAAAAAAAAAAAGACAAACCCACAAAACACCCAAACACAACAACAAATAAATAACAAAACCCAACCAAACCAAAAGAAATCAATCTGCCAAAGTTTTTACACTTTATTATAAAGTCTAATGCTTCAACTTTGTCTCAAAAGTCCTCCTAGGTCATCTGCAAGATTAACACTCTCTGTGGAGATGCTCAACCATTTGAGAACTACAACTTGCATTGATTCCCCAAACTACTCCACATTTCCATGTAACTGAAACCCAGTCTGACAGTGACCTACAGTGAAGCAAATTCCATAAGAAGCTGCTAGTATATCCATATAATTAAAATACCTTTTGTTTTTTTCAAGATCAATGGAGTACATTTTCTTACAAAAAGGCAGCTATGTATACTCTTTCCAAGGATAAATGCCCATATGAAACTGCTCAGCAGTCAACAGAAAATGAAGCATTTCGGGAAATTTCAGTAGTCACATGGGCAGCATTGGCTACCAAATACACAGAGGCTGATCAGATCATGGGAAATTCTGTGATGAATATGTTATTGTGATCAGGAAAGAGTTTCCCTCCTCTGTGGTCTTCTGTTCATTGGAACCATAGCTCAATAACCTCTTCCAGATTTTCAGACTAATTCAACTCTTATTTAGATGTTACTGGAAAATCAGCAGGCTTTGTGCCATTGCTAACCTGCTTCAGTTTTATGCCTCTTAATTTTGCTTTGTTCTTTTGCTGAAGAATCTAGTCATATAAGCAAGCATGCCCCCAAAAGCTAAATAGAACCTTTGAAATTATCTTTTGATAACTTTTATAGGCAAAAATTTCTTCAATACTCTTTGCAGTTTGCCTTTAGAGCAGAAAATCATTATGTATTTGGTCACTGAGGCTAATAAAGCTAATATAACAACCTAATTGAAAAATATAACTAAACTGATTTGAGATACGTGATTAGAAGTTTGATGTCACAAACTTCAGTCATCAGTGCAACATTTATGGTTCAATAGCCCCTTTGGGTTTGTAGAAGGAGCTTCTCACTTTGTGGTAGAATCTATGATGAATTTGTATATTAAAAGCTCCTGTATTCGCATTGCATAAATATGCAAGAGCATTTTTAATAAAAATCACCTTTCATTGCATTCTATTGCTCTCACGTGTAATATACCTAAACAGAGATCACCTGTAGAGATTGAACCTGAAACCTTTAATATAGGGTCTCTTCCATTTAAAAGAAAGGAACTCAATCTGCCACTAACACTTGCAGATCATATTCTCCTGGTCTACTCATTCAATACAACGAATACAATACAGATACCCAGTGTAAAAGCAAGATAAGGCAGCTATCTGGACCATTAATTCTTAATTGCTTTGGATGTCATTCTTTCAGCACTAACTGAATGAATGAGCACTGCAGCTTTAGGTATAGCCAAAGGAGATTGGTTTGATTGGTCATAAGTTTAATTCCTGCCTTGTTGTGGAGCCTCTTATTTTTCCATCTCCCTGAAATGGGGAAATCAGAAAAAGTCTGCATACCTTAAGGTATATTTATATCTATATTTATTTACTGTATTGGATGCAGGTGTCCTGGTCCTGGCAGAGAGGGGCAGCAGGGGCTACGTGAGCTGGTTCCAGATGATTCCAGATGATTTCAACGGACCCCACTGAGGGCATGGCTGAGCCCTACAGCCAAGATTGTGATGCCTCAGGGAAAACGTATTTAAAAAGGCATGAAATGCTGAACAGCAGAGAGAAGAAATAAGGCGAAAAGAAGGAGAAACAGCCCTGCAAACACCAAGGTCAAAAAAGAAGGAGGAGAGATATTGTCCAACAAGATAGAGGAGGAACTCCTCTGGAGCCCACAGGAGAGACTATAATGGAGCCCATTTGTCCTGCAAGTCCTGCAGTTCTGCCCAAGTTGGAGCAGGGGAAAAACATAGAATCAAAGACTTTTTTGGTTTGGAAGGGACATTAAAGGTCATCTAGTTCCAATCTCTCTGCCAAGGGCACCTTCCCGTAGACTGGGTTGCTCAACATCCTGTCCAAGCTGACCTTAAGGAAGAAGAAGGTCTCCATGCGGAGGAAGGAGCAGCAGAGAAGAAATGTTTTGAACTGACCACAGCTCCCATACCCCATCACCCTGTGACATGCTGGATGGAGGGTTAGAAGGCTGACGAGCTGGAAATGAAGGACTGCAGTTGAGTCTAAAAAAAGGAGCAGAGACAAAGTTTTTCACCATCCAACAATATTATTAGAAAATGGGCAGTAATTTAAATTAATTTACCCCAAGTTTAGTGTGTGTTGCCTGTGACAGCCATTGGTAAGTGATCTTCAGTCTTTATCTTGACCCATCCTTTCCCCCTGCCCTGTCCTCCTGAGAAGTACAAGAGAAGCTGGGCCAGCACCTGGCTGCAGGCCAAGGTCAAATCAAAATTTCCAGAGTGTATGCCTATATACACACACAGTACTTAAGGTACATGACTAATAATTTATATTTAAAACAAACAAAACCCCAAAATAATTGCCTTCCACAATGCAGTTACCTAGATAGTATCAGTTTATGTCAAAAGCTACTGATGTTGAGGGTTTTTTAATTTGTTGCAAAACCAAACTTAATTATGAGTAAGCTAAAATTGTGCTGAAATATCCTGATAATCCTACAGCATATCTTAAGAGTTTTCTAATGGATGGTGTCTTCCAATCAGAAGAGAAAAATGTAAGGATTGTTTTCCCTACATCTATTTAAAACATTATTAAATATATCTGTTAAATTAGAGTTAAAAAGAGATGCTTGGAGCAAGTTTGTAAGTAAAGCAGTATAACTCTGTAGACTTGAATAGATGAGAATTCATTTGTTCTAGATGAGGTCTGACACAAAATATCTATTTCTGATTCAAGTTTATGAATTTCACATTGCTAGAAATTAAAGAATGGAACAGATAAACATTTGAAAAGTAACTATTACCCTACTAACAGAGCAACAACAAAAAAACCCTTAATATTAAAGTTAGGTCAGGTATGCTGGAATAATATCTTTTAAGTCAAAGATGCATTGTAAATCAGAATATCTCACAGCATGGACTGCAGCTCAGTTAATAATTAACTAATTATGATATTGGGAAGTAAGCAATGAAAACAATGACATAGTGTTTTTAAAAGTACTAACCCTATGGGTGTCTGTGTAAAAATGAATGTTAGTTACTGGCTATGAAATCATTAAATTATGTTTGGAAATCCACACCATTGTAATTACCAACCAGACTGCTGCATGACTTTCTCAGAATTACAATATGAATCACTTGTCCACAGCAGGTGACATCTCTTTGCAGTTACTGAAGTTTTATATTTTGCACTGTTTCTTTCAAGAATCTATCACATCAATTTACTTTTTTGTTCTTTCTGAAATGGAAAAATGAACCAATGTTTCTTTTAGGATAACAGTTAATATGTAGTAATGTCTTTATTGAGTTCTTCCAGCTGATCTTTAATTAGTACCACTCTCTAATTTAACTTTAGTACTGTAGGCTTTTCTAGAATGGGAAACAGAACAGAGGCAGAAAATAGCTGTAAAAGCAGGGATATTAGTTGCAAGACTAATAATAATATTATTAGTCTGTCTGACTAATAGTCTGTCAGGTACATGCACATTTTTTGATTTTCCCTGATAAGAAAAAGGCAAAGCTAAAAGGTGTTAGGACAACTTTTTGGCCCTGTTCTATGTAATACAAATTTTAAAAAGCATTTTTTTCTGTTAGTGAAAGTAAAGAGAAACACTGAAATTATGGAGGGAATTAGTTACTTGTTAGTTTAATTCTCAAACACTGGGAGTTTATGAATACAACCTGGGAGTTGGAACAATGAGGCTAAATTGACTTCAGAAAGATGGTACCTGAATTCTGGCCTTGTCCCAAAGACTGCTTTTTATCTTATGGCTTTGGTTTGGCTTATGGCTTTTTTCTTTTTCCATCTTAGAGACAAGCAAAAATTGCCACTGAAAAAAACGTGATGAAGAAAGAATTTCGAGGTACATCTCTTTGTCCCTATGTTCAGATTTATTCTATTTACTGTATAAAAATGCTTGCTTGTGCAGAAAAATAGTGAAGATAGATACAGAAGAAAGACATAGAAAAAGGTAAATGCAGCTATGCTTCTAAAATTTGGGAGCAGTGTCTTGATTCTATGTGTGCCTTCCTGACCAGACAGGCTAAAATGTAATTTCTTAGAAGAACAAGAGAATTCCTTTCTTTCCCTTTTTGTTTCCCTTGTCCCTCTGTTGTTTCTGCAATACTCTCAAGAAGGAACTTGGATAAAATTTTCCTTTACACATAGACACTGAAACTCAGGTCAATATTCTGATCATTGAGCTTTTATATGAAAATATGGGTAGATTGTTTTATTTTGACCTCTTAATGAAAGCAACTATGCTTGCACTGTTTAGTAAGTTCCATTCTACTTAACTGCACATGGAGTTTCTCCAGGAAACCTTAATAGCTAAAGTGCTTTTGATTAGGTGTGAAAAGGACTAGTTTCCGAATCGGGTGGGATTTCAGCAACATGTTTGTACCTCTCAAAAGAAATAGCAGTTCCACACACTTAAGTTTTCAGGTTTTCAGCTTTCAGTTTGGGTTTTCAACTGAAGAACCTCATTGCAGGCATCCAAATCCTTCTATACAGCATACTGTTAAACACTTTTATCCTTTTTTTTTTTTTTTTTGGCGTGCCAGCTATATTATTTTGGGATCAACCCAAAGTATTGGCTGACACCAAAATCATGATCAATCAAAGTGCTATGCCAGGCAGCTAAAATATCAGAACAGACCTGTAGAAGCTGAGAGAGAATTGCATAGAGGGTTATCAGGGGTAAATATATGTGTCTGTACTGCAGACCCTTCCACTGGAGTGAGTAGAGTGACCAAAAATGAGCAGGTGAGACAGTTGTCCTGACTTCACCCTGCAGTCAGTGAAAAGCATCCATGTTTAGAGTAAGATACATCTTGTATCTACACATACATATCAAATGAGCCAGAAAAGTGACTGTGAAAGAGTCTGGTTGTCTATGGTTTAGACCATCATCTATGCCTGGCCAAAATAAATGTCAAAAATGGCTTTGTCAAAAAAACCAACAGTCAAAAACCCCACATTCTGACACAGAAGAACTGTTTACTGCCAAGTCATCTATCTCCTTTTTTCAGGAAAGCAATCGGTAGAATGGCTGTGAAGCTCTGAACTGACCTAAATTAATAAGAATTTTCTGACCCTTTGCAGCATTTTTTTAATAGCACAGAGACTCCTAAGATCTTTCTGTGACCCTAATTCCTGACATTGGCTCTCACTATGTTTCAGTGCAAATGTCTCTGAATACAATGGTTTCTTCAGCTAATAACAGACTTCACAAGAAGTGTGAATTATTGAGGATTAACTATGACACTAAAATAAGAAAGTAATTTCTAAGAGGTGAATTCATGGTTTCTGTGGATACCTTTCTCTTCTCCTCTAGAAGCATTTCTAAGAGCCAGAAGTTGACTGGAGACTGGTTTCCAGACTCATTAAAATATGCAACATTCTCCACGACTAGAGTAGCTCAGGAAAATATAAAACATGTTTGTGGATTCTTAAAGTTCTCATATGCATGAAAAATACAATCCTTTTTTAATTATTATTGAAAACACAGAGTTAAAAAAATTTGCCATGTCTCCTTAGTTTAAAAAAAAAAAGCTTGTTAAATAAAATGTTAAATAAATTCTTTCTGGCACAAACAGATATTTGCACATATGTTCCATAAAAGACAAAGCAATTCTGTTCTCTGAAGATTATACTAGTCTTAACCTAGTTATGGTTTAAATGAATATGAAAATACAAATGTATTAAAATATTTTTCTATGATATATGTATTGTAAATAAATTGCTCAAAATTACTCCAAAGCATGTCTTCTTAAATTAAATAATTTACAAGTCTTTCCAGTGTTCTAAATAAAAACACGTAGTTCTTATTCCATATTTACATAAATAGTCTGCATAATTGTTCTTTTAGCATGGTTATTGCATTGGTTGATTTGACTAATATTAAATATGTATGAATTTCCTGCTATTCCCTAGGGCTCATAGAAACAAGATGAATCTCAAGAGACTGGTTTAAAGTTTAGATTTAAAGAAGAAAAGCCTTACAGATCCAAGCATCTTTGAATCTTTTTTCATTGATGAAGTCTAATTTTCACCTCAAGTAAATATTTAATAAATAATTATTACTTGAAGACTTACAAGCAGTGCCAAGATTAAGTAAATTATTTGTGTGTCTTTTTTCATGCTTTTAGACTGTTCTACATACAACCAAACAAAAGTAGGACATAATTGATCTTAAGCATATTGAATTTTTGCAACACTTTTCACACTGATGAATTAAAATTCTTCAATCCAGCTGACCAACTAACTAAGTTTCTATATCAGTCTTGGAAAATGCAATCTTTATAACACTGTCCTCATCCTCCAAAAATTGTTTTTACCTTACTACCTGCAGATAACTTAAAATTACTATTAATAATAATACTATAAACGTAATAAAATTTAAATAACACAGGTAACATTTTGCTCATGCTGATAAGATGTTAATAACTTTTGTGCATCTCATACAAGAAAAAAATCTCATGAGCTACAATACAGATATTTTCAACAATGGACTTGACATTGCCACAGTTGCAAACACAGTAAGTTTATACAGGAGACAATGGGTTTCCAAAGTAGCATCCTGTCAAAAGAAAAATGCTTTCTTTTAAGTCTAATTCCTTCAGCATATAGTATATGTCTGATTATACTGATCATGCATTCTTAAGGATGCCTTAATGTACTCTTAAATGCTGTACATAGAATCATGGAGTCATAGAATGGTTTGGTTTGGAATGGACCTTAAAGATCATCTAGGTTTTTCTAAAATGCTTCTGAAACCGCTTCCTATGCAGACAATGATGAACCCTTCAAAAGCACCTAAGCTGCATAGGGAAAAGGACCCACTAAAATAAACAAGGAATTACCTGGAGTTTTGTTTAAACTATAGAAAGAGGATGTTTTGAAATCATCCATTGTAGGTTGGTTAGATATTTGTGTGTATGTGTAGGTGCATGTGTACACCCATATACATATGTATATAACCACTTGGTCCTATATATATACCTGTCAGCTAACTTTGCTCCAAACTTTGCACATTTGCAAATGAAATGGATTTCATTCTACATCAAATCCACAATGCAGTTCTAGTAAGTGGCACTTCTGCTGACCCCACTAAAGTTTAGAGTGCGACACACAGGTGTAGAGAAATGCCTTAATACCAGTAATAACCATTATGTTTTCCTGAATCTGTAGATTATCAGCAGATACTGGATCTTTTCCAGTCTAAACAGAAGCCAAAGTTTATTCATATGATGGTCAGAAAAAAAATAAAAATAAAATTTGAGGTGACTTCAATGTGAGCCAAGTAGTGTAATGAACCTATAAAATGCTTAGTGAGATGCAGTCAGGCTTGCAGATGTGTTTACAAAAAGGAATGCTCTAGTTTCATATTTATTATGAGCTTTCTCTGATTTAAGACTACTGTATATTGAAACTGAGTAAACAGATCTTTATTTACATAAACGTGACCATATCAAAGCAAAACTAAACTGAAAAAAATTCTTTCAAAAAAGTATTATCTTCAGTAAGCTTTCTGTAATTATGGAATAAAGAAACCTCATTGAACTCAAGAAACTCTTCAGAAAGGCTATTAGAAAAAAATCAATACCCTTAAAAATAGTAATGCAAAGATGGGATTCTAAAATGATGTTCGTTGGATTCTGACTGCATGAAACCATCAAAGTGCAGCACTCCAGTAACATTTTAATAACACATTCAGGTGGTAATATAATAGATAGGCAGCTTTTTGCATTATAGTCCAAATGTCTTGATGCATAATTCTAGTATATGAAAAAAGAATACTTATAAGTAACCTTCCATAAGCAGGTCTGTGCTTCTCCAGTAGCTGAAATACAGAATGTTGATGAGACTCTCCTTTTATCAAAACAAAGGAAGCACAATTGCATTGTAAACACCAAAGCAGTGGTAAAGCAGGATTCTGTATTCATTTTCAAATGTGCAAAGGACTAAACTAAATACAGAGTAAGAGGTATTTGGATCCTTAAAAATGTAATTCTGTTCTCAAAATGTTAGTAGACAAGTAATGACTTCAGCCATGAGTAGGCCCAGACCAAATGGATTTTGACAACAAGTTACTAAATGTTTTCTTCCATATATTGAGTGAAATCAAATACAACCAATTCCAAAAAGGCCTCAGCATGTCCGGAGAAAATAAGACTTTGACTGTTGCCAGTGAAGTCAACAGCAAAACTCCCTTCAGTTTGTGCAAATGCAGGTCCTAGATACATGACTCTTAAGTGAGTGCTTTCCTGGCTAATTATACAAAAGAATGACTCATTCTTTACTTCCTTGAATGGCCAGAACATGAAATGATTCATTTAAGGAAAGTATTCCTACTGTTAACCCAGTTACTTTTCATAGTAACAAATAATCATCATCAAGGGAAATTATTTTAGAACATACTTCATAGTGTTTATGCTGTATAAATACAAATGGTAGGAAAATGTTGTATATCTGTTCTGCTGCTCCTTTAGGAATATGGTAATGGCAGAAGAAACTGGTCAGTTCTAGCTTAGATAAAATCTGTTCAGTTTCCCTGTGTTTAGCTCCCATATGTTCTGGTCCTCAGGAGATGTGTTTTTCCATTATTTAATGGGACCTCTACTCCCTCCCTTGGGAGACTATAATGTAGTCCAATAAATCATACCATTAAGGCAGATTTTCAGTTTAAATTTGCTTTTTATATACATGTATACATCATCCCTTTTCCATTGGCTAGATGTCCAGAAATTATGGCCAAAAGAGTGATGGATAAGATACAGTTGTATTTTTATCAGCAAAGCAGCAAGGTAAGACATAGAATTTATTTTTTTTCCCAGCGTAAGTGCTACAGAATAACTGAGAATACTATTTTCAGCATTTTAGTCTTCCAGGGTGCAAAATGGTAACTTGCAAGAAGCATTCTCACCATGTAAAATATGAGCATAAACTCCATGTGTGGTAGAAGCACTTCTTTGTACTCCAATTTCAGAAACAGAGATCAAAAAGACATCAAGTTAAGAGTTTGAAATTTATGTCAAACCTCTCAGCAGTTAATACGTGTTGTGCTTTAGTTCAGAGGGCAGCCCAGTGCTCCCAGTTATCTCACTCTAGCCAAAAACAGTTTCTCTAGCTGAGAGCTGCTGTGCACTGATGTGTGCAAGGCAAGAGGCAGCAGCCACAGGACAACAAATGGCACCCAGTGCCCAGGAACAGCTCTCCCTTTCCCTGCTGACCAAAGGTCTAGGGCTTAGGGGCAGCAAGTATTTACTGCTAGTGCAGTTGGAAAGAAAGGGGACCAGAGGCCTGACTGGCTTGTTGGGATTATTTTTTCTCTTGCTCTGTGTAAAACTGCATGGTCTAATTTTAACATAGTCAAGTTATTATTTTCTTATGTGTTAGTTTTGCTTACATTATGATGTAATGTGTGAAGCCAGCACTTTCAGATGGAGACGAGACAGGGATAAGAGACTGTCAGCATTTTAAAACCTTTTGAATAGCCAAGAGGACAAATCACAAATGAAAATCAAGCGTTCTGACACTAAAGAAAAAATCAGTCACACTCAAATACATTCAGTAAAGACGCAGATGAATTTCCATCTCATATTAATGCTTCAAGATTTCAAGGGGATGGTGGCTGTACACTGGTTGGGTTGCTCATGCTTTGTTGTGAGTTTTTTAACTCTTGTGCATCATCAGATTTGCAGCTCCTGTATGTACATTGTCATTTTTATCCTGACTTCCCTAGAGTTATGACAATTTATGTTAATTGAGGATCTGATCCATCTCTCCCTTCTGAATGGGAAGTTTTCTATTCAAACCTCTATTCTCCACTTCAAGATCTTTGAGAATGTTTACTTTATTTCAAGGTGATTCCTGAATTATAAATACACCAAAAAAAGCATAATCAAATGAATGCTACATGCAGCTTTATTGAATATACAGTAGCTTCACTTGATTTCCTTTTCATATTTGTATCAAGCTAGATATCTATTCTAGACAGACTATCATTTAAAACAAGAGACATGCGAAATGAGTAAATGAGGTTATATTATTAATTAGCATACTGTCTCCTACTACCTCCAGTAAGCTCCTAAAATGTGACTTCCATTTTATCACATAGATGAAACAGTTATCTTTCAGGGTTTGAAATTTCTGTGATCTTTATGCTTAATAAGCTCAGTAAAAGGCATTCAAATTACATCACTTTTGTCTTGGAAGTTAAATTGGGAAATATTGCTTTCTCTGAGATGATAAACTCTGTAGAAGATAAATTATCATGAGAAATAGTTTTAATTGATTTACCATAATAAAAGTTATGTGACTTTGAAGTGCAAATGACACATTAAAATGAAGCTACAGTATGTTGATAATACAGTGGCTTCTTTGTTAATGGAATTACTGACACTGCAGATGCTTGCTGAAGAGTTGTCCTTTTCTGTTAAGTGAGAAACACTGATGAAAATTGAAGATATACTATATTTAAATCCAAGCCCAACTCTCCTTCAGTGAGCTTTACACTGATCTCAACAAGTGTAATTTCAACAACTGCACAAGGAATATAAGAAAAGTTTCAGCCTGAAATTTCAGTTTGGTTTGGAATACGGTTATCCTGGTTTTATCACTGTAACTGAACTGAAGCCCCAGGAAAATACTACTCCTTACCTCAATTTTCCCATTTGCAAAATGGAGCTAATGAAATCACTTTCCTGTTCAGAAGTGTTGGCCTACAGTGTGTCAACTGCAGAGATAGCTAGTGTTCTAAATGATGGAAAACGCACACAGGTCCTACACAATAATCCCTGCAACCATTCTCCTTTAACCTGTGCAAGGGTAAAGAAACATATAAAGCCAGCAGCATAAAACAAAACAACCTTTTTTTTTATCTCATTGTTTTCTCATACCTTTCTCATTCCTTGTTTTCTCTTAAATTTGTGATCTTTGACTAGATCATAGACTCATAGAAAGGCTTGGGTTGGAAGGGACCAATGACTATCCAATGATTCTTCTTCCTTTATCCAGATCTTTACCTTATCTTTCTTTTGACTTTTACAGTCTTTTTCCCCTCTCAAAGCATTTCACTTTTCCTGCAGTTCCTGTGTACCTGTGGACCTTTCAATTTCTGTTTTCTTCCCTTGGCAAAAGTCTTTCCTGCTTTTCTTTCACACAACAGTATAAATTTTCCATCTTTCCTCTGACCTCTTCTCAGATGCTGCTGTATGTTTTATCCAAACTTATCCTTTACCCAGTCCCACATTCACATTCTTTTTTCTGGACACATAGTTATCTTCCTTACGAGATTTCTTTTCATTTATCTCTTCTTCTTTTTTTCTCCTTACTCTTTCTGAATTCTACATTCAGAAATAAAGCAAAAGAAATTTTCATATCTCATCATCCTGTTAATTTTAAGCAAAAAGGATCCAATAACTTTCCAAACTATTTTGAATCCATGGGTGTTAGAATATGTAAGCACTCCAAGTGTGTGTAGTGGGTCAACCACCAGGTGCCCACTAAGATTAATTAAATTTATTGTCAAATTTAAACTCAACTCCACTCTCCCTTTTTCCCAGACTCAGCTTCACCCCTTGATTCTCCTGCCTTCTCCCCCAGAGCCACACAGGAAGAGGGGGAATGAGGGTTTCAGTCAGAACTTAACACTTCCTCTCTGCCTTCTCAAATTCTTCTCCTACTCCAGCATGGGGTCTCTCCCACAGGAAAAAGTCATTCACAAACTGCTGCAATGTGGATCCTTCCCACAGACTGTAGCACTTCAGGAATGGACAACTCCTGTATGGGTCCCCACTGGCCACGTTCGTGCCAGAATTTGTGCCAGAATTGTACCTGTTCTGCATGGTTTCCTCTCTGCAGACCACAGCTCCTCTTCCAGCATGGACTTTTTTCTGGGTATGTCCACCTGCTTCAGCATGGATATTTGCTCTACTGTGGTCCTCCATGGGCTGCAGGAGCACAGCTGCTCACCATGGTCTGCACCACGGGCTGCAGACGAGCCTCAGCTCAGGTGCCTGGAGCACCTCCTCCCGATCCTTCTCCATAGACTTGGTTGTCTGAAGGGCTGTACCTCACACATATTCTCACTCCTCTCTCACAACTTTCTAAATGTTGTCACAGAGGCACCACCACCATCACTCTTTGGCTGTTGTGGGCAATGGCAGGTCCATTCTGGAGCTCTGCCCAACCTGGAGGCAGCTCCTGGTCTATTTTTACAAAATGCAAACCTCTACACCCCTTTCACCACTACCTAAACCTTTCCACATAAACTGAATGCAAAAATACATTCCTGCTTAAAAGAGGTTGTTTGGGTTTTTAAAATTTGGTTATTGGTTATTTTGAAAAATAGTAAAATGCAGTGTTTATTGCATGGTTTCACATATGTAAACTAATAATGTTAAGTACATTACTTAAACTTTTCATACTTGGTAATGGACAAATACAGTGAAAGCTGTAGGGGTAATAAGAAGTATCCAGATCTTGTGCATTTATTTGCCAGTTTGCAACATTCATATATTCCACAGCCTTTCAGCTTGGAAAGCTGAAAGCTTCTATCCATTTTTTTAGTAGCTGTTTAAACAAAAATAGATGTTTATCTCTTTAAAATTTTGCCAGGAAGCTGTCACTTTCCCATTTACTCATGCTATGTTGTGACAGAATGTGTCAGCTTCTTGCACAAATGAAAAGAGATATAGATCTGTATTTATTTTAGCTGAAAAATAAGTAGTCATCAATTCTGAGAAAAGTGTTTTCCCATCTGAAAAGATGGATAAATAAGAGAGGTTTTGTGAGGTAACTATTTACCAATGCTTAAAATGTAGTAGAGAGCCAAATATACCAGTTGAGTTCATCAGTAAACATGCCTGAGAAAGCTGATAGACTCATAACATGGAATATTGGATACCTGTAGCAGTTACCAAGGAGTTAGTGTTCTTATGCAAGCCTTTGATGTTCAAAACTATCAGCCATAATAAAAACAGGTAGATTAACCAATTTAAAACTTGGTCTTTGGTCTCAAGTTTGACAGAGAAGGGAAATGCCAGCTGGAAAATCCTCATCCTCGACTGGACTCAAATGCTCAAAACTATGGCTCTAAGGAGTGACAATTAAGTAGAACTGGTACACTATTTGAGGATATTCTTAGAGACATTTTTATAGGAAGGAAAAAAATAAGAGACGAGAATAATGCATAATATCTGTAACTTTCTCCTCTTGAAAATTCTTTAGTCTTTATCAGTCTCACAGAACCCAAGTTTCTACTATGTAAAATTTAAATGCAAGTTGAAATTAAAAAATGTTTTTCAATATATTAATGGAAAACAGTCACTACAAAAAAAAATCAGAGTATGGAATAGCAGAATCCTTTGATCTATTAAATTCAAACTCAAAAATTATATGCATCATGAATTCATAAAACCAAAAGAAGAACTTGCCATGAAATATAAAGGCCATATCCCAAATAGACACAAAATGAAATTGCATATCACTGAAATCCAGGGAAAATGCCCACAAGTTTTAAAGAACTGAGGTTTCAGCCCGGAGGTTAAATTAAGATAAGATAATTTATGATGCAGGACAAAGAAGGAATAAGAAGGAATTAAGTGCTTGATGTCTTTCTTATACTGAGGTGCTCAAAAGCTCCACTCAAGGTGAGGGTGGACCATCACAGAGCAGAATGGAACCTTCCCCTTCCTTGCTTGGCTGGAGATTCTGTGCCTGATGCTCCCCAGCACACGACTGGCCCTCCTGGCTACCAGGGCACTGCGGACTCATGTTCAAATTGCCATGGACCAGGACCCCCACATGTACAGGGCTGCTCTTCATCCTCTCGTCCCCCAGTTTGAAAGTATAACCAGGATTACTCTGCCCAAGGTGGAGAATATGGACTTAGTCTTGTTAAACTTCATACGGTTGGGGATGGCCTAGGTGTATGACTTATTATATGTTAGAAGTTCCAAGGAAGGGATTTTTTTTCACTGGAGAACAGGGTTCTGTTTTCAGAAAAATAGTGAAAAACTCTCTTTTCAAGCACAAAGATGAGCAAGATCATAACCTGTAGATCTCTAGCATTTGGCGACTACACCCCTGTATCTTATATGGTCAAATAACAACTCTGCTAGGGTAAATTCTGTAAAAATCTCTGTATATTTACTTTCACCCTGAAGAATAAGCAGGAAAGGTGCTTTATGAGCACCTCACTGTACTTAAGAAAAATTAATGAGTGGTTTGATAGTGAACTGGCTCTTCCTTATTTTTATCCATTTTTATGTATCATATGGTTACAAACTGGAGACCAGGGAAATAAATCCTATATATATATATATATATGTATATGAATATATATGTGTGGATAAATGTCTGGGTGCATGTGCTTTAATAATTCAAAGTCCTTTCTCTTTTTCATCAAAACATGAGAAAGAATAAAAGCACAAGTATGCTGTATCAAGCACTGTATCAAGCTCTGATTAATTCATTTTAATAGTGCAGGAATAGTATTTCTGAAGTAAATCACTGCAAACTGTGATTTGGATAGAGGTCATATGCATACCTAAAAAACAGTGTAAAGTCAAGGTCATTATATATGAAATTTTTCAAAAATAAACACTTGGGCTTTAGGATATTTATTCACTGACCCTGAAATGTCAGCTTGACGCTGATACTAATGTAGCACACTTGTCTCTGGAGTTTATCCCACTATGCAAAGGTGCCGCTTACTGTGAGAATCTTTCTGAGGTGCTCCAAGTGCATTCTAGAAACCATCTGCATATGTTATTTTATTGCTAGGTCTCATAAATCAATATTATGTAGAAACATCTATAATTTCATATTGTGTTAGAAATAGGATAGCCACAGAGCTGCACATTTGAGGTCCTAATGACACTAGTGGTACAGTACTTACATTTTAAACATTTTATTGAACAGCTTGAGGTTATTTGGTTTGTAAAACCCCCAGACTGTTTCCTCACAAAGCCCTGGGGCTCTGATCTAGTAAAGTTCAGGCTGATGAAGGCAGGGGAGGAGTTGTACTTTCACTTGCTAATGGATAAATAGTAGAAAACATCAGTGGAAAATAAAGATCTGAATGCAGCTGGCGGTATATAATCAATACAGCTAATAATAAGTAATGACATTTTTTAAATATGTGAACATGATGCTGCAAAATAACTTCCATTAAATGTACAAGGGCCCAACAAGGAGAAACAGGGTCCACTAACCATAAACATGAGCACAGAAAAGCATCAGCTGACTAACAATCATTTCCTGGTTCTGGGCTATGGTGCTGTGTTGTGCCTGTGCACCGTGTCCACTGCCCACAGTTCAATGTGCTACTCATTTTACTGAGTATCTCAGCTGTACCATCACCCAATCCCAAGTCCAGAAACGATATACATCAGAAATTGCAAGAACAATTCCTCTCGAAATTTCTCCCTATCTTATCTCTTTAAGAAAGTTTTGTCAAATCAGAGGTATTATAGAAGATGTCTTATTGTAGATTTTCTTTCTGTTTGCTACAGGACCACAGTTCCAGATATATAGACTATTTCAAATTTTTCTCAGTTTTACATAGTTAAATCAACACGGCCAAAGGCCAAATTAATTTTTCCATTGCCTAAGTGTTGTTGGGCAATGCCATCTGAGTTGTCCTGAGATATCTTTCCTCATCCTCAACTGCTGTTTCCAAGTAGATCACCTACTATCCCCAAATTAAATTAGTTTTGCTTAGGTACCATGCTCAGCCATCTGACTTTCTTCTTACTACTCTCTTTTCCAAAGCAATCTTCTTCAATATTCTGTCAGTACTGTTGTACATGGCTCACACAAGTTCCTGCAAAGGCTAGACAAAAGCAATAAATCAAAATGGAGGATATAGGATACTGTTCCAGACTATTCAATTACAGAATAATTCCTATTTCTATGGACATTTCTAGAGTTCCCTTGCTTGCTTTCTTTCAACACTTTTGTGTCATTTCATCTGTTTCTATCTCACACATACATAAGCCCTGTACAGCAAGCATTCAGCCCTTTGATTTCCCTCCAGAATTCATGTGATCCCAATGCTGCCTGGCATATGGCCTGCATCTTTGGCAACAACTCTTGTTTGAGCCAAATATTTCACAAATATCTGAATGCTCTTTTATGATTCATCTTACTTCAGAAACCTAAACACTCAACTAGCTTCACAAAAATTTATCCAGGAGAAAATCAGCATGCCGAAATACCTTTATAAACCACATGGATATTATCTTTGGTGTGATTATACAGTCTAGAGTTTCTCAGATATGACAAAGAGATCTACCAGTTGGAACTGTGTGTACACCATTGTGTATTTATTTTGCACATGTCATGATTCGGCTACTAAGAGCCAAAAAATTACAATTCTTTTGTTTTCCCAGTTTGGCCATGACTAGATGCTTAGAAATTTTGTCAATGTGTGAGAAACTGATGATGGAAACAGCTATTCTAACACAATTCAGCTGTGAATTCAGAAGCTCCAGTAACTTTTGTATAAGATCTATTACTTTGTACAATGTAGGGAACTCAGTGAAGGACTTTGAATAAGGGAAGGAAAAATTAATTTCTTGTAATTGACCACAAGCCTCCACGAAACATTTAACGATATAGCAGTCCTTTTCCTTACTAACATGGGGAAAAAAGCTTATATTACACCCTAGAAGCTTAGAAACTTGTCTTTTCCTGCTGTCCTATTTCTACCCATCACAATTTCTGCTTTTGAATATGTGAACTGTTTAAAATCTCACCTGTGTTCTCAATGTACTCATTTTCTCAAAATAGTATCATGCAATTCCTTCTGAAGCCTCCCAGACCAGACAGAAGTAACACATCCTAACACTTTTTCTTTCACTGCTTTTCTCTGTTCACTGCACTGCATGTACTCATGCACCATAGCACAAAGATTACCCTGGAATAGCCAAAAGGAAAGGTTATCAGTGTAGACTTTTCCAGCACAGGCAAGTCACAAAATGGAAGCAGCCTCACACTGCTAGGGGTTACACACTCCTTGTATTTAAGCAGCAGGTTAAAGCATTAGGTTCTTGTTAATGGGACAAGTCAGCTCCTAGTGTACATGCTATGAATTCTCCTTTACAGGTTTCATAGATCATGTAGGCAGTACAGCTTCTGAAGCTAAATATCTAGTGTTAAATGTTTTGAATAACTTTGTGTATGTACACAGTAATTACTGCAAAACCTACAACTTCAATTAGTTATGTGCTGAAGAAAATATTCAATTATGTTCTGATAATTTGTTTTATGTCATAGTTTCCAGATGTTATTTTCCTTGCCAAATAAACACTGGTAAGTCAGTGTTTGTTTTTCCCATTTTCCTGTAAATAAACATACTTTACAGAAGCTGTGCATTACTCTGTAGAAATGTGGATCTCAATATAAGAAAGAAAAAAAGAGAATGACTGTAAAAACCAAAGTATGAAACAGTCCTATGTAAATACTTTTATCTTTGTGAGACTAATCTTTTGTTTCCATTTTTTAACCATAAAAACAACGTTATAAAACTAATTCTCTCCTGTAGTGTGAATAGAAAATAGGAATTTGTTATAAGGGGCAGCTCCAAGACTGAAAAAAACCCACAAAATACAAGCATATTCTTGAACAGGAAATTTTTTTTAATATGCTGTGGTTTAGTTTTTTCTTTAGTTTTATCTTAGGGATACTTATGGTTTTGCTATTGGTGTATATTTCTGCCTTTGAAATCTTATTATTAAAGAACTGCAGTGAGTATGGTTCCTGACCTTTTAAAACTAAAATTTAATATTTTAAAAAAAGTGGTTTTCAAGTAAGTTGTGTCTGGTATCTATATATTGTCACCACTTGCCTAAATTAACTTTGCTTTAACAGTATCTTTGTGTTTGATGCCTTATTACTTCAAAAACCATTTTAATACCATCCTTAACATAGCAATGTTTTGCTATGTAAAGGAAGGAATACTTATGTCATAAGAAGACCCAAAATAATCCTTCTTTTTAAACAGAGCTAGAGGGATTCCTTATCTGCATGGAAGAGTAAAGAACATTTTGTCTTCTGTGCCACCTCCCTCAGTTTGAACATACCTAAATGCTGTCACAGCACCTTTCCAAGATAAAATATGGTCATAGATATTTTCGTACAAATGGCATTTTTCCATGGCTTGGTCACTCATTTTCTAGACCAGCTGTTTAGACAAGAGTCTCATCTGGGGACAGTAAGTGAAGTTCTATAATGTCTCCACAGCTGGCAATATGAATCAGTTCACTAAAGCATTGTCTGACAGTGTGCATTGGAATCACTGCCACCATTCAATATTATTTTGAAGGTACCTGGTAAAATGAGGCTTCCTAGCATACCTGAACTCTGTTCCATGAACAGAGAAAAATAAATATAAACTCTGTGTTGATTACTATAGAAATTCATGATACATTTTCCATCTCACTGAAATAAAGTGTCAAGATTTACAAGCAATAGAGAAAACAGTATCCCAAGCATTTTTTGCACTTCAAACTAGTTTGAACTGGATAAAGAGATTTGACATTTCATATCTCATTCTGCTTGTTATTAGAGTCCTCTGATGTCAGAGAACTGTGTGATTTGTACCATATAGGCTTGGAAACTGAAAGTTACTGCAGTGTCTTAATGGAGGACTGCATTCCCAGTATTGCATTTTGTGAGAAGATATGATATTAGACAAATTTTGTGTTGTTTCTCAGCAAAGCTGAGTTAACATTGGTGACATTCAGTACGTTTAGTTGCATTAATTTGAACTCCTTCAGGTATTTGCAGAATTTTTATAATGTATCAAAGGATCCATATATATATTTTTAAAAAAGTAAATTTTCATCTAAAAAGACCAGTAAAGGCCCTTTCAAAACAGTACTAAAACCATCTTAAGCTCATATACTCCTCATATGTCCCACTACACACAGCATAGAAAACACATATTGCATTGACACATGAGTACCATGGCCATAAGAAATAAATAGAACGAGCTCAGGAAGTGTTTATTGAGTTATTTTTTTATATTTGATTTTACTCTGTTTTCCTAGAGTATAAAAAAAAGAAACAAAGATGTTAATTGCATGAATCTAAGGATGGGAAAGGATTAGGGAAATGACATTGTTGCCTTCATCTATTCACTGATCCAGATTGAGTAGAGTTTTGTTAATCCTGTCGACAGAGATTAGCCTGTACATGTTTCAGCAGAAATTCCTAGTGATAGCACAACCAACAGGGAAGCATCAGTTAAAGAAATCATGATAAGGTGAATGTGAATCCATAAATGGACTTCTTGCCTGAAACAGTCGAAGCATCAAAAGAAGTCAGCCTTTCATAGTTTTTTGAATCCTCGTGATTTATTCCCCCCATGGCAATTGAACAGGCTTTAAAATAGGCATTCTCCATTTAATATACTATTTCTTGCCTGGCAAGTTCATTTTTGACAGCAGAATTCTTGAAGTCTTCAATACATTATATATTTACTCTGTAACTATAGGTAGCATGTTGCCAAATCCACAGCTGTCTATTTTTTAAATGACATATAGCACTTCAGTATTATCAGAGGGATCTTGAATTAAAAAGATTTTCAATCTTTTAAGAAGAAGATTGGAAAAAATTAAAGAGGACAAAATGGCTGGTTATGTGCCAAAATAAAGCAGAATACATAGTCTTTCCCACTGCCACTTGCAGCCTAATTTGTAGCCATAATACTATAACCATATAGACATGTACTCCTATAGACATAATCCTCAGGCTGTATCCCATCATGTCCTTTATATCAGTTGCATTTAAAATGGTTCTGTAGGAAGAAATATTCTAGAACCATAGAAACTCCAAAGAAGAAATGCCTGAATGGTGTGTACTTTATAGAACATTAAATGACATTACCTTTTCAATTATCTATATGTTCACAGTAATTGATAAACCTATGAATTTAAGGCCAGATTCAATGAAGATCTTCGTAATAAAGGGTTAGATACAGTAGTTTGTAATTGTAGGTGGTAAAATCCTGAGTGGCTGCTAAAACCCAAAATGTGTTTTATACCAAGAGTTCATGGATGAAAATAGACATAAAATAGATTGTAGGTCTCTGGTCTCATAGTTTAGCAATTTACCCACTATGTGACAAAGTCACATTTCTTATACACCTGCCTTGAAGAAGAATTCAAGGAACCTAGAGAAATCATTGAAAAGATATCTAGCAAATTTTGACAAAAATACTTTAAGTAAAATCTCAGATCGGATTTTCTAGATCACAATTGTCAGATAAAACCCTAAGTTCACTCAAATCCTTTTTCTTGGATCTAGCCCTACAGTTACACATATCAAAATATAATAAATAGAAATGAACTGAGACACTGGCTTCACAGCAAATGTAGTACAAGATAAAATACTGGTATTAACTTAAAGACTTTGACAGAGGGCCTCTTAAGACAAAGCCTGGTAGATTCAGATCTATAAAAATTCTTAGCAGAGTAATGCTTCTTATCCATAAAGACTGCTGTAATAGTGTTACAAGCTGTAGTGCTTTTGATCATTATTGTAAAACACCATGGTATCTATTCATAAAGGCTACTGCTTGGTTCACCACTCTGTAACACCAGCTTTTATGACTCCATAACAACTCTAAGGGTTTTCCTTTTCATTAAGGTACTACTGATGGCAGGTGCCAGGTTGCAGAATCCAAGGCTCATTATTCAGTCACAGAAGTAATTTCTCAAAGTCTATAGGTTTTCCCACTGCTCAGCATCTGACCTTGCCCTGTTTGGTCTTTATGTGTTATTGAAGTAATTCAGGCTGCAGAAGATACAAACATGAAGCACTGAGGAGTCAAACTGGAAAGCCCATATCTCTGACCAGTGAATGCTCTTCACACTCACCTATCAGTTTTCTCAATGACAATAAGAATTACAACTTAATAAACAGTTTAAAATATCTTAGCAGCAGAATCCAGAAACCCATGTATATGTGGTTTTATGTTTAGAAAAAGTGAGCAGCCACTCACCTTGGGCCAGGCAGTAGAAAAGTTCTCCACAAAAACATTCTGTGTTTTATACATCTTTGTATGCATTATATGGGACAATCTGGAAATCATACTTTCCATTTCCACTGGGATAGAAATACAGTGGAAGTACAGCAAGCTACTCATCCTACCACAAACACCAGGTTTTTGCATTGCATCCTTCCCATTGCCTTTGGTCTTCATGACTTTATGAGGGAGATTATGTGTATATCTTTGTCTTCTGGCATGGATTTCTATTACAGAAAAGAAATGGAAGTACTAGCTCTGACCTAGGGAATATTTAATGAGGCTCTGCTCCTGTTAGAGCTATCAAACTTTCAAGAGTCTACTTTGCAAAGACTTTTCTCTTACTCATTTCCAGATTAGAAGCCCTAGTGGACTCAAATGCCATGAAAGAAAAGGAAAAAATAAAGCAAACCCCTAGACTGCTCCTGTTTTCTCTCTATTTTCCCATACTTTGGAATATTGTCCAGCTGACAGTACTAAAAGGACTGTCATTCCTTATGAAATTAGTGATGAAACAGTGGGAAACTATTTTGCACTATTACCAAGCAGCAATTTTTGTAATTTCTGTGAGCATGACCCAAAATGAAAATCAATACCAGATCTTACCCTTTGACTCATCCTGTAAGAGCTCACCAAAATTCTGCCTATGAATGTTGTATTAATTGGAAAAAGAAATCAATTTCTCAGCTGAGACAACATTTCTGTGAAGACCATTATTGAACTGTCTATAGAATGTAAAAAGCTGGACAGCTTTATCTGCATAGTACTTGGTCAAATACACAAGTGGAACAAGACTTAAAAGATTACATTTCTGAGCAATACGACTACATTCAGCATCTTCAGGAAAGAGATTTTACCTAAGTTTGTACAGTACATTTTAGGAAAGGGTTACAAACCATAAGAAAACATATCAAGAATGCCCAAGTACATCAAAGGAGAAGTTCATCAAGTTCCATAACAACTCTAGCAGTCCACTGAAGCAGAAGGAAGTAATTGGAGTGGAAAAAGAAATTATACATTAGGTGAACAATTTTTCTTTGTATATTTTTTACTGTAAAGTTGCTCACATATATCCACCTTGTACAAATCTAGTTCAGGTGTTAAAGAGTCAATAAAAGATACTAGTTTGTCAAAACAGACTATATTTGAACAAAACTATACCTTGACAAGCAAGTATGCCCTGAGATCAAAGCTGAAATATCAGAAGAGTTAAGAATAAAATAATCAAACTAATATAAAAGTATACCATTTATTTAATACATAGTTTCAGAAATGCAATCCAAACTGATGCAAGGAAATACTAAATCAATGGAGGGCTAATCCATGACAGGGTGAGCCAATTTAAAGAAATTGATACTTTTTTAGTTGAAGTGATTCAACTTCTGTGTCACCAAAGCAATTTCCAGGTATTAAGAAAATATTAATGTTGTTCTAGTTTTTAAATACTGTAGGATAAAGAAAGGAATGAACATCAGCCTCCTTTTCTTTGGTGTCTGAAAAACTGTCAGGAACTTGTAACAAAAAAGGAAATGCAGGAGTTAAATTAAAAACAAACAAACAAACAGAAACAAACAAACAAAACTCCCCAAACAAACAAACAAAGAAACTCAACCCCAAACCAGCCTTGCTTTTCAGTCCTATGAGACTTTAATTCCTTTAATTCGAGCAAAATGAACTCATGTGATTCCAGGGAAAAGGAAAAGGGGATAGGGAAAGGGGGGAAAAATATAATACACCCTAAGTGGTAAAATTTTAAAAAATGTAATTTAAGGTTATTTCAGACTGAATACCTTCAGAGAGATTTGAAGCCAGATTATTAGTAACTGGAGGTCACTGGAGCCCTTCAGGAATTCCTATTTTAATGTTCACCAATGGAAACACATTTTTTCACAAAGCATTTCAAGAATAGACTTGGAAGTACTTTTACTGAAGACAATACCACGGTGAACTATTGGTGTAAAGGAGGTGAGACCCAAAGGTTGCAAACTCTAAGATCAAGGCAGAGGTCCCATGATCACTGCATTTCTGAGTCCTAGATGTAAAAAAAAAAAATTCAAGAAATCCATTGAGCAAAGAGCACTATGTTCATCACTTCACACTATTGATTGCAAGTAATTTAAAACATGTTGGTTTAAAGAACTATGAGGTTTTTTGTCAGAAGAAGTTCAAACATCTTCCAGATTAAAAGACTCACACAGAAAATAAAAATTATCTAAATGCAAACTCTATGTCTGAATAAGGGGAGAACAAATTGATGAGCACAGGGTAAGAGAGCTTTCAGAAATTAAAATATTTGTGCAACTGTAGTTAGCATTTCTTGAATCTCAATTCCTTCTTCCCAGTGAATTTGCAAGAGTTCCATTCAGCTGGCTTTTGCCATAGGGACCCAGATAATCTTTTCCTAAACATTTACTTTCAGGAGCTTTGGAAATAGAGTAAGTAAGTGTGTAACTTTGGAAGTGAGAGGAATTTAATTGTATGAATTCACTGTAATTGAACATAAATTCCAGAAATCAAGCACAATATTAATATGCAAAAATGTAAGGATGAATCAAAAATACTTATGTATGGAAATAAAAATTGTAGAAATGAAAACTACTTATTTCAGTTCACTTTTAAGTCACTCACCATCCATTCATTGACGCAGGCACTTTCTCAAAGAGTAATCTCTTCTCACGTATTTAATAAATGTCAGGTGTGGGAAATGGTTCTACTCCAAAGGTTCCATAGGTATGAGTAAAATGACAAAGTAAGGATTAAATGGGAAAGCATAAAGCCAGAAAAGATTGAGAGAAATAATACACGTAGGAGGAATATATCTGAAAGGGACTCTATACAAACAGTATCACTGAGAGATTCACACCCTTTAGTGAAAGTACAGCAAAGTATTTTGTCAACATTGGTCCTGTCATGTCATTCCCAGACTTTAGATGATGACATAGATTTTGCTTAGATGATAACAAAGAACAAGAGCTAAGGCAGAAATAAAATAGAAATATCTGTTTCTACCACTACCACAATCATCTATATATTTATCTTAGTCTATATATAAAAAATGTATATCTAGATCATTCATACACCCATTATGTTTGCATCTCTGACCTGAAACAAAAACTGAGATCAGTTTTTTTTCGGAATATACCATCCTCTTGTTTGCATAAATGAGAAACATAATGCTTTGGTTTGATTTTTTTGACATACACATAAAATATTTCATGAAGTTCATACACAAAAACATATTTGTTTTCCAATGCCCAATATGTTTTCTTTTTTACTCATTCTTTTCTGATCCTCTCAACAGATTTCTCTTATTAAAATATGATGATGCTACAAAACTACAAGGCTTCTGAGTTCTTTCTCTGATTGATAGTAAAATAACATACTCCTGGATCTGTTCCACTTACTCACATGGAATAGTAATCTATTCAGGCAGCAATTTCAATTATAACAATATATTAGTCAGTGAATAAGTTTGATTCCTTTGTAGAAGTCTAGCATAAACTCAAGTATGGATGAAACCCTTTCTCTCTTTCAGAATAAAAGTCGTATAATTCTTATGCAAACATGTCCTGGTTTCTGAAAAATGGATATTTATCACACAAAGTACGAATCTGAGAAAGTATGACTCTTGAATTGCAAGCATTTATTTAATTCTCTTGTACTCTAATACTCTAAGCAGTACTCAACATTTTGTGAAAATTGATAATGAAATGAGAGTAGCTGCCCTATGCACCCTGCTGTCCCCGTTTATATGCTTTGTTCTCACCTGTACCTTTGTTTTATAATTTTGTAATTCATGAAACCTCCTGAACTCTGAAACACTTTCCTTATTTTAAGGAGACAAATTATTTGAGTTTATTTTCATTTTTTCAGTCAAATTTTTTTCCCCTTTCTTCCTATGCGGGATGCAAGTCTAGTGTGTGAACTATGAAGATATTTAGTTTCTTCAAGCATAAACTACAAATTTTATTCTTAAGGAAAGCTCAAAACAATAATTTCTTTTGAAATGTGTTACAGAAAAAAAAGGTTCAAATACATATTTTTAACATGTCACTTTTCAAAGAAACCTCTTTATTATAGGAGTAGCATTGGGCAAAAGTAATTCTGGGAATTGAGCTAATCAAATACAGCATGTCTGTGTGTTAAGATACCCTTTTACTCTTGTTTATTGATGTTGTTTGGTGAAATACATGGTTTGATTCAGGTTTTTTCTGACTCAGCTGAGACATTTCAGATCAAAACTATAAGCTATGCTGTTTCAAATCAGTTAGTGATAGTTTTCAGTGAATGACAACTGAAGGGTTATTCTCATCCTTCTCCCCAACCCATGCAATTTTCCTATTAAGCATAAGGCTCTTGCCATCATCCAGTGTGGGGATGTTCCCTGGACTCCAACAGGAAAGAGGGAAGAGTTGGAAAATCCCTCTTCCTTATTCATTTATCTTAAGTGAAACCATGCATTTTTAAGGAACAGTGCCTTATGTACCATGGAAAATGAGAAGACCAAAAGCAATAAAGACCCTTCTTCCTAGGTCCTACTATATGTGGTTAATGATGCAAAGCTAACCAGTAGTATCAACAAAGTCAAAAACAGTGCTTCTGGGGGTAACAAAATTTAAAAAAAAAAAAAATCTGGAGGAAAAAGGTGATTCAAGTTTCCACTTGTTCCCAAGTTCCAGAAAACATATCCCCTGAAATAGATGCAAATAAGTGAAGCTCCCCTGTTCATACGGTGACCAACTAAGAGATATTTGACTAATTTTGAAATCCTCGTTTTGGTAAGACTTACACATTTCAGTTAAGTCCTTAGACTAAATGTAAAATAAATTCATACTAGAATACTTATTGTTCTCCAGGTTAAATTGTAAGATAATACAGGCTGACAATGCAAGAAGATGCAAAATGAGACACATCTTCCTTTTAATAGCAAAACCTTCTAAACCGTCCTTAAATAATTTCATGTTTTTCTTGATTTTGGTTTTTTTTCGTTTTTTTCATACTGCAGTTCAGGGTATTATTGTTTAACAGCTTATAATTTACACAGCAAAACAAATGTTAGCAGCCATGTCAGTATCCTGTATCTGATAATCAAATGTTTTCTCATTGAGATTATACAGCTGTGTTATTTGAATAATTAAATATATATATTTAAAGAGACCCCTAAAAAATATGGGGGGATGAAAAGGACAGTTGTAATGTCAGTGTATAAAAATAAAATGAGATCATTACCACCATATACTGTAGAAATAGCGAAGGATGAAAACTAACAGTTCAGCCATAATGATTTCATTAGGATATGTATGTGGAGAGATGAAAGGAAAAGATCACTAACAGATTGCTAGTAAAACAGAAAGGGTGTGAAAGCAGCTGAATGTGGTATACTTAGAGAAATGAAAGTAGAAATACTTCAGAAAATAAATAAAACCTAAATCTTTTACTCTGTTTAAGGCAGAGCACAAGCAAATTTTAAAATACACACTTTGTCAATTCACCTTGGAGTCATTGATCTCTTTTGCACATTGAACCTAATGAGGCAAGCAGGAGAAAATTGTAATGGGTCTTTCATGTACTTATTGCTGGACTTGGATTATTGTGTAGAACTAAACAGTATTTTCTATCAAAATGTCTTTCAAGTAATGGCAGGATTCTATTACAAATAAGATTATAAATATTATTTTATAATAATGAATTCCTGGGCTTCTTTAACTATGAATAAATGTATATTATGTCAGCTATGTAAACAAACACACGTCTTTTAAAATGGCTGCATATTATTTATGAATATCATATCAGATGGGTAATTTTTGAGGGGCTATGTTTTATATAGACATGAAAAATGAAACTGGAAACTTTTCCATCCTCCAAGTAACTGATTTTTATTTAATTTAGTGTTCTGCAGATCTATATGAGATATAGTTCAGCAATGGTTAAAATATCTTCATAAGGATTTATAATTTTATATCATACATCTTTGTAGTGCATTTGGAAATGATCAGTAATACGAGTCACATATATCCAGTGAAAAAGTATATATATGCAATTATAAATGCCAAAATCTGTCATTTTTGCATACAATCATGAAAAACTGTGTTTGATTATATAAACGAGTAGTGATGTTCTTCATATATTCACTTTGAGCAACGTGCTTAAAGTCTCTGCTATTAAACAGTCCAGGAAGCAAATTACTGCAGTCACCTAGAATAGCCATTAGGAAATGCTACAAGCAGGGATGATTCTGAGCTGCCTCCTAGAGATTGTGCTACTTTTCCTCCTTTTCCACTGCAGACCGTTTCTAACCAAGAAGTATTTTCCATTGTAAATGTGCTTTTAAATAAAAGAGGACAGGAATCAGTGATCTACAGGCTGACACTGCTTATGGATAGCTTCCTTACCAGTTGCTTTTTGAGGAGAGTCGCCCAAAAGAAAACAAACAAACGAAATCCCAAGAAAAAAACAACAACAAAGCAAAACAAAGCAAACAGAGAGGTAATTTAAAAACCCAGCTAAATAGCAAGTTAAAACCAGTTACAGCTATGCACATCCATGCATATCTTCATTAGAACTATGAGTGTAACTGTTCTCTGTCAGTAGATTGAGTAGGTCCAGAGCTCAGACTCAAATCCTTTCACAAAAATCATTGTTTTGGAAAGGAAGAGAGTTGAACACAATATGAACATGACTTATGCAGTCCTACTCTAGGAAACAACCAAACAGTTTTGCTGCCTTCATGGCAGTGTTCAAAACCATGTGTACAAATAAACAAGCTTTCTATCTAAACCAAGTATTGTCAGTAAAAGTTTCCTTTTGTGTAGTCCCAGACCTTACTCTTTTCAGAACATATTAACTGGGGTTAATAGTTGCAGCACAATAATATCTCAGGGAACTTTTAAGGCTTTTGAGCATATGTAACTGTAGAAGCATGAATATTCATGTCCAGGATGCCATGGTGTACAATGCTGTATGAACACTTCTAACACTCTCTGTTCCCTTGATATTTCAGTAGCCTATTGTTTCATTTTCTTCAGTTATGCTTCCCAAACTATTGCTCAGTGCCAATCAAAATTCTTCAGAAAGCTTCAGCATTAACCTTGACAGACCTTTCTTTGGAAGTAGAAAATTAGAAGGTTTCTGTTTATCAGACTCACCTTATACCCACAAGACCTAGAATATTTGATTTTTCTTTTTTTTTTTTTAAGCAATACAATGGGAATGCAGCTAGTCCTGCCATTGAGAGCATGCAGACTCTCTAGACTGCTTCTTTTGCACATCCTGTTTGTTCCAATCCTTTTTTTTCTACTTACATTTTCCCTGGCCACTTTGTCATTATGTCAATTACTAACTGACAGTGTGATGTGTGTGACAGAAATTTAGAAATATATTCACTTCATTGGCTCTATTATTTTAATGTCAGAATGCAGATATGAAAAAAACAGCAGCATGAAAGCCAGATTTTCATCCCTCAAAACTGAAAAATTCAGAAGCACCTGAGAAAATTACTTACCTTTTGACATTAATTTTTCTCCTACAGTAACAAAGAAAATGTCTGTGAGATATTTCTAATATGACTTTATAGTGCCTGTAATTCCTTTATAATGTTATAGCTGATTAAGTGGGAAACTGAAGCAACAGACTTCCTGCTGAAGCTTTTTATTAAATTAATTGTGCTACTTTGTCTGATTGCTCAAGACTTCTGCCACACTTTCTATTAAAAGTAACTGGCTTCAGATTGCTCTTATTGCTGAGATAAAATCTACACTGAGTAGGTGACAAATGTACAGCTACATTTATAGGGGTGTGTATGTGAAAAAGCCGTAGTTCTGTGATCAGTGGCTACTGAAATCTACCAGCTTCAATGGTCACTGGATTGGACTCTACAAGAGATGCGATCCAAAGTTATTTTAATATGTTACTAAAACTGCTACTTTAATTTCATTTTTTTATCAAATACATTGTCCTTTCAATCTGGCCGGACTTTGAAGAATCAGGGTGTATAAAATAAAGAAGTCTAGTTTTCTCCACGTAGATAAAGTGTCAAAGGAGCACAGTAAAAATGTTCTGGTATTATCTGCTTAACAAGGGCAACAAAATAAATGAGAATGAGGACATTTGCTTCAGTACATAGCAGCAACTTGGATAACATCATACATAGAACAGGGAGCCTGTACTTTGGCCAATAGTAGATGTCAAGGCTTGGGCACCATGCCTGAAATGCTATTATTAGATTGGAAAAACAGATTCACTCAACATGTTACAATCTTGTCTTCATTTTGCTACATGAGTATATATTACACAGTGATCTGAAAAGGCTCTGATAAGGTTCAAAGTAGTCTTGACTATGAGAAAGAAACATAACTCTTTACCAAATTGGAAGGTCTGGGCAGAAGTGGGAATACCCATAGCAAACCAATAAGCTTACTAAGTATTTGAGCTCAGAATCAAAAAAATCAAGTAACATTTATGTACCTCACAAACCAAGAATTACATATATATGCATGGATGTTAGAGTTTCAGTTTTATCATGTTAATAAACAGTGCACAAAATATTCTTCATCGGGGAATGAAGAAATCAAGCAAAGTGTTTGGAACTGGAAAGACTGGATTAAAATGAAGTTAAATATTAAGATTAAAGTCAGTAAAGGAATATTATTGTGTAAGCTAATATTTGTATACATTTTAGGATGTATCCATGTGTTTATGTGGTAAGTTAGAAAGCTAAGAATAAAACCTGGGTGTGGCCACCACTTTGCCCTTTCTAAGTAAGAAAATCTTCTGCAACACCTCCTGGCTCATTGTCATTTGCCAGGTCTTACTGATTGGTGTCCAGACATACTCCTAGCTGTTTTATATAAACCAACAGCAGCAGTAACTGAGTCTATTGTTCTTTCTTAGATTCAGAATATGATAACCCATGTTCAGATTTTATCCACTGGATTACTATAATGTGCTTCACTACCAGCTTAGCATCTATTTAGAAGATATTGGTCTGAAGGAGAAAAATAAAAGTGAATTCCATTACATTTTAGATAGTATTTTTAATGACATATAAAGAAATAGTTTTACTAATTCAATGTCTGTCTTCTCTTTCCAGGAGGATTCTACAGTACTGCTTCTGACTTTTGAGGGTCGAAATGGTTTTGGGCAATGCACTCGGGCAATGCACTCAGGAGAAGGTTTTTTCCAATCCTACCAGTCCTGCTAATTAATGAGAAGACAATTCAAAATCTTATGATGGGAGCAAAAAGAATGCTGGTGCCTAATTTTCCATAATGTTCCTGTAGCTCTCTTCCTTTTTGTTCAAGAATACTGTAAAAGTATTCCCTTATCAAATTTTTGCAAAGCCAATCACATTGAACAGATGCATGCAGAGAGTAGAGGTTTGTTGAAGAAGAGGTTTCATTTGGCCAGCTTAAAGGGCTGACAGTTCTCATTGCCAATAAATAGGCTTTTGCTGACTGCTGACAATATTTTGGTGAAAATTTGTTGCTCTTTTTTTTCTCTGTGCTTAGGGATTATGGGGGTTTTTTTGTTAATTGGTGGCCTGGAATCTTATATGGGTTTTGAAGGACCATTTCTGCACTGTAACTATAGAAATGCTATCTGCTCATTCACACCATGCAACGCTCTGAGAGAATCCTCATATCAGACTGAAGGGTAGAGGATTCATACATGTGAACTGCAACTAAAAGAGATCATTAAATTAAAGAGTCCCTTGGCCATGATATAACATTCCAAGTCACTTCCATGCTGTTCCCATAATTCTTAGGTATATTAATTGTGAGGGAGGTGCTCCCTGTAGGCTATTGAAACTTCAGATTTAGGACCTTAGTCAGGCAAATGTCTTACAGATGTTTAAGGGAAATTTCCAGTTTTCTAACAAATGTTCTCCCTCATGTATGCAACAAATGCAGAAATATTTCTAAATTATCATGTATCCATGATGAGATGAAATATCTGATCTCTCAGTATATAAGTGCAACTCTGCTGGCATTACATATGGCAATATGCAATTTAATTTTATTAGTCAATAGATGTTTTTCGTTGACATTGGAGATTGGGCTTCTTCCAAAAGTAGAAATTATTCTTATGACCTTAGACTTTGAGTCTAGTCAGACACCAAGGCCAAGTTAAGCCTTTACTGAGCTGTGCTGATTATGACTATATTTGATATTTTCATTAATTTATTGTCACCTCAAGCAATTAAAACAGGAGGTAAACATTGTACTGTAACCATCAGTGGTTACAATTTAACTAAATACAAATAGAATAAACCCTGAAAGATTTTATGGTTTATTGACTCAGTAACCATATTAAAAACAATAAAGGAAAAACAAGGGGAAAAAGATGAAAGTAAAAGAAGATAATATTGCAAGGATGTAAGAGTCACTGTCTTAATTGTATTAGGCCAGTATTGCTTTCCTCATTTTTTCCTCTCACATTTCAGGGATGTTCTCTGGTTTGACCTTCAATGTGTACAGGCCAATTCAAATCACAGAGATTTCTTTTTTCCCTTTATTTTTGTTATTGTTTCTAGCCCTTAACTCCCCATTAATTCTGGACATTTCTACCACCCACAACAACTCTGAACCTTGCTAAAATCTTGATTCTTAATTCTGTGGGACACAGGACAATTTATACAATATATAATTTTTATAAATTACAATTATAATTAAATAATAGCAATTTAAACTATATAAATATAAATTATAGCAAGTAGCAGACATGTCAAAATGGTACTCTAATTTAAAATCCTGGAAGAATGAGTATGGAAAACTGGAATTGGTTCACAAGTTCTATATCCTGTTTATTCCTTCTTTTCTTGACTAATACCTTCTATAACTGCAGGTATAGGGAAATGTCCACAGAAAGAAAACAATGTAAAGTAAAATAAACATAATGTCTAGGCTCCCATATCTATCACATTTTTATAGGCATAGCATCAAACTTTGTTTTCCCTTCCATTCCCCAATCCCACCTCCCCAAGAAAATAGTTTAGCAAGAGCAAAATATACTGGGTTATTCTGATTTCATGTAGACCAACACTGCTGTGATGTAATTAAAAAAAATTTCAAAATTATCTGGCTAACAGAGAAGATATACCCTTATACAGGGAAGCTCAAATGCACAAACAGATGTATTCTTAATTCAATAACTTCCTACAAATTATATATTCATTGTATTTCATTACTTGGACAATTATGTGAAGTCCTATAAGGTTTGAGGTTTTTTTTTTATTTGAAACACTTGTAAAAATGGGTGATTTTTGTAAAATTAGCAAAGTAAAAGGTCAGAATGGTACACAAACATACATTCATAATTCCATACACATACATATTTATATCTGATATCAATCATAATTGTTCTGAACCTTAATTTCAGACATTTTGTCTTCTATGGACTGCAAGGCTTTTTGATAGTGATAATTTTTTGCTAGGTGTCTTAGAAACACATCTAAAGGTATTTGTGCTAGGGGTTTTAACACTTAAAGTCTGAACAAAATATTTGTATAAGTATTGTGATATTTTTATCACACTCTTTATTCACTGCTTCTCTGTATATGATTTGGCAATGTAAAAATATAATGACCTTACAGTCTAAATGACTTTTCCGAGCAGTGAAACTAGTGATTTCATGGGATGACTAAGTTCAAGATTCTATCTCCTTGAAATTTGTTTCCAGGATGTTAACTGCAAAGCAAGTTATATATAGCAGTAAATGCATGCTTAATTTGTGCAGAAATCATGGTGTGATGAATACAATTAAGAGCCTCGGAGGGAATAATTATATTACTGCATAAAGCTGGTGGATCTCAAATTGCTTGGTGCCTGGACTTTAAATTGGCCTGCGTTCCTGTTGTGAAAGTCATTCATAGTAGTAACAAAACTGCAGTCAGAAATAGGGTAGTTTCAAAGTCATGTAAGTATATTTACTCATCTGCTGCAAATGACAGAGCCTACAAAATGGAAGCAGCTTTTAGAAGTAAATGAATAAAAATTTAATTCTAATAAAAACATGAACAATGTACATTGAAATATTATTTTATGCAGCAACAAATCTTATAGGAATTATAAAATCTTAATGGTTGCATTTTCTTTCATATTTACACAAGTAGCATGTTGTAGGTCTTACCTGGTCTTTCCAGCCTACCATAGGTACTTCCAAGAGGCTTTAATGAAGATCTATAATTGAATTAAGAGCCACAAATATTGCATAAGTCTTAAATTTGACTAGTGGGCAATTGCCTCATATGGACCAGTGAGATTCCTCACCAAAGGTGTGTGGTAAACAAGGTCAAGAATTGTAGGACTGGATTCCATCATCTTAACAGCCAAGCACAATTCAATGGGCTGACATAGGGTTGCACGACCTAAAGAATTATTAAGAATAAAGAAAAATTTTGTAGCACATCTTGTTGTACAGCTTGGGGGATTTTCCTATATTGAACATCTAGCAATGGTTTTACAAGAGCTCTGTGATTTAAGCCAGCAATTTTTGAGCACAGGATGTATAAGCTGCTGCAGCCCACTTAAGGTTTGAGGTTTCTAAAATTCCTCAGCTTCCTTCAGCATTTGGGAATCATTTTCCTATTCTTCTACTTGGCTTTATGGTTCTCAAACACACTACAAGGAACATGAAATTGTGTATGTTGCACTAGAAAAAAAAAAGCAGCAAATAAATAGTGACTGGTTCTAAGGTCAATAGCTGTAAAACATTACCCAAGGGAAAAAAATTTACTCAGACCTGAAATTCTGACTAAGATGTGAAAATAAAGGCTATGAACATTATTCCTGAGCTGTGGTAAATTTTCTTTTCCCTGGTCAGTATTTCATAAAACTCTTGCTTAGAAATTAGATATCATTTATTCTTTATACATTTCTACTCATTTGAAAAAAGGTAATGTTGCACTGTTTGCTTTATCAGACACCCTTTTTATTTGAAAAGATTAATGCATAATTTTTTTTTTTTTAGATAATGATATAGAATGCAGGTATTAGTAGTCTAGACATAAAACTAGAGTCATAAAAGATATAACTACAGGTCTGTGTACCCTAAGACATCATGGTAGTGCTGGTGATGCCATAACGACAATGATAACAGAGCATGGCTCAGCTGTACCAGAATTTCATAATGGTGTCCATTGCCACTATTCTGCTTCCCACATGAAATAAATAGTGAATGAAAAGTTAGTTAAGGACTTCATGTAACAACTTTTTCTCTATCAGGTCAAAATTGTGGCTGGTTAGGATTTCATGTTTCTGTAAAAGTTTTATTCAGTGTGTGCCGTGGTAATGGAAAGCTTATGCCAATTTGCTTGAACTGGTCCTTTAACAGACTGGAAAGTATCAAATATACAGGCACCCCATCTGTTTGTTCTTTTTGTTGTAGAAGATGGCCAATGCAATGTAACATCCATCTTTATGCCCAAAATTTCATTCCCTCTCTTCCTATACAGTTGGAAAAAATTAAACTACAGTCCTTAAAGAAAGATGTATCAAAATTACCTCATGCAGCATTCATTTAATCGCTGCTTTAGTCAACACCTTTGATAAAGCTTGCATCCAATATGGGATTGCTAGGAGAATAAACATTTCCAGATGACCTGTAGAAGATGCATTAACTGCATCACAAGTAAAGCCATGCTTGCAAGTCAAATAAAATCAAATATGTGATACCTGCACGTTAGCTGCCATATTTATTTCAAGATTCCTATCAATCACTGTTGCTAATTCAAACTGAGCACAAGTGCTGCTTTAAAGTATAGAGAATGTTTTTCTACATTTCTTGTCTTTTAAAAAAAAAGCAGCTACAAAATAAATACCTTCTAATGATAGTTTTGTAGTAAGAGTATCTGCTGGTGAAACATGTTTTAATAAACATTCTCTGTATCTCAGTGCAGAATAGTTCTTTCCCTCATTTCTGAAAGGTATTCACAGTGCCCAGATGTTAAGCCGTAGAAATTTCTTTTTCAGCAGTAGCATCTGGCTTATTGGCAGGCTCTACTTGCTCTTTTGTTGGCTTCACTGCAGTTGTCTTTAGGCTGTGAAATGATTAGGATACTGATGTGATGTCTTATTCACTAGAATCCCATTGCTTTTAGCTAGCTCATGGTTTCTGTTCTGTAACACTTCCAAAAAAATCTAAATAACAACAAAATTTCTCCCAAAGATATCTCTATGAGCTGAAAGCAAGGGGAAAAAAACCGAAATGATTTCTCCAAGGATAAGGCAGAATTAATGCTTTGCAGAACAATCTGGGAAAGGGATGAAAAAAAATAGCTAGCAGATATATTTCATTACCCTAATGTGAGCCAGATTTACAGTTTAATAGATGATGTCTTGAAGAAATTGTTGATATTGAATGTTTTATTTTCTCCTTTAGAAAGATTCACTTTAATACAATATGAAAGTTGGGATCTTCCTTCTATCCTACATAGGAGGTACCATATAAACATAATAGAAAGCATATCAAATTTTAGAACTCTGTTCTCACTTGAGAAGAGAAGAAAGTGTGGACAAATATTTATTAGCTACATCTTGAAGTAAATTGCCAGCCATGTGGGCTCTCAGATATGTACTGGGGCTTTGATCCAATCTTCTTTTTGTATCTGTAGTCTTTCTCTTATGGCCATATGCCTCCTTGAGACTGAACTTCAGTATGGAGTCTTTTCAATGACTGGTTGATTATCTAATGATTGTAAGAAAGCCACTTTGTTATTCAATTTGTGAGTTGATATTATGCAATATAGTTTCAAAAATGTTATTGGAATAGTTACAGAGCAATGATGTAGAGGTTTTTTTCTGGGGTGAGAGGAGTTTTGATCCTAAAAGTGATATATATGGTCTTTTTTAGATTGTCTTTAAGAACATTTTTTCTAGGTTCTAGTTAACCTATGAACATTTAATTCAGTAATTTTGGTATTAGATATAAAATTCTTCTATATGGAAGCCAGTCTTTGTTTTCTTACTCATAAATATCCATAAAAACTGCATGTTTAGCTATCAGTACTGTCCTGTTTTAAAGCCTCATAAACTTAATCTGAGTTTTTAATCCGTGCTTGAAAATGCTGTGATTTCCAGACTGCATTTTGGGTCCAAATAGCCATCTGGCCATATCTGTTATATAATGATAGAAAAGATTGAGCCAATATAAGTAAAGCAGATGGTAAAAGGTGACTGCTGACCAAACAGTAGCAGTGGGACTCAACTTGGATAGGTCAGCCTATCTGCAATATATAACCTCAATTGTCATTGCTCATATCTACTGCTTTTGATGTTACTCTATGTCATTTATATGACACATACACACATATATATGTATAGGCATTTATATTATGTATTACAGCTTTCATATAATATATAGTTGAGATGTTGAAATATTTAGTTTATATATTTGTATAGAGGTTATATATGTCACCCTCCTACTTAAGAAATTATTGTCCTTGGAGTTCTCTTACTTTAAATTAAACATGTATCCTTTTGAAAAGATACAAGTGCATTAGTTGACATAAATACAATTTGTCTTTTAATTTATGAAAGTATAATGATATTGCATTATTGTTATAAAGTTAATCAAGACTTTAATGGGACAGCTATGTTACTATTGAGTGGTTATTTTTTTCTTTTACTGTAATGCATGCCTTCAACAAGCTGATTATGCAGGGTAGCAATGAATTCTCTAATTAGAAAGTTATTGCTACATCTATAATGGGCAAGAATTCTAGCTTTGTAACTTGAATTTTAAAGATGCTTTCATATAGAAAATTGAAAGAAAAAATTTTAAAAATACACATCAATAGTTACAGCAGGATGTTTAATCTATAGGCACTTGGTCTGGTTTATTTTCCATTCTTTTTCATCTGATGATACATACATCCATGTATGCAAAGTAAACACAAGATGACTTAAATTACTCTGTGACTTGATCAACTCTGTGATTTGATAATTTCTCAAACATGTTTTGCATAGATGTGAGAAGCTTGTGCCAAGGCAGGGACTGAGAAAAATTGTCAGGTTTGGTTCATACAAGAAGGCAATTTCTTAAAGATTTTTAACCTTGTTTTGACTTTGAATTTCACTTAAGGATTGAAATAATATTTTCTTTCAGAGCAAAAGCAGAAAAGGCCATATGATTATTAAGAAACAGAAATATGTTTAATATTAGGAAGCCCAAATGTTAACCATATTAGAAATTATGCCAACTTTTTTGGTTTTTTTCTACTTTACCTTTAATTGGAATGTTACTTGAATCCCGGTTATCAGCAAACAAGTTATCTTGAAGATAATTAAGTACAATGCCTTCAACCAGAAACTGAATCTATATAAATTTATTCATAACCCGATGCTTCTAGTCTCACAACTATTCATATAACTATTTTTCCAGGTTTTAGCACCATGAAAATCATGATGTGAGGCTCTCCTAGTCAAGACTTTACGATTTATCATCAGCATTACCTAAAAATTAAAATGTTTCACTCAGAGCTGTATCTCTGTGACTTCAAGACTGCCAATTCTGAACCTCATCTGAAAATCAGTCTGGGTCTGAGATCCAGTCTCTGCCCTTTTTCTAATTTTTATTAAATTATTTATTAAATTTATTAAATTATCATTTAATGCAAAATACATAAAAATATCATAGAGAAACAAAAAAAAGGATGATCAAAGCATGCCTCGTTTACAGCTTAGTGACTGGAAATTAAGATGCTGATTCTTCGTCTTTTCACTAACTGCAAAATCATGGAAAGGCCTCAGATGTCCAGCAAACATATAGAATAAAACTAAAAACTGCTGCCACAAAAAGACTGAGAATGTAACCCTGATGAAAGATAGGCATCAGCAGGTCGTTGGTAAAACACCAACAAAAGGCTCTTGGAGCCATGAACAGAGCATTTTCTCACAGTGAGTGCTTTTGGTTACATTATCTGTTGGACTCTTGAACCCACTCCCAAACAAAAGAAGAGCTCTACAGGACTTACCAAACAGGGCTGCAGTTCAAGAAGTTCATAGTTAAGGTACTCAGTATTTACTGAGACTGTGAAAACATGGAAAAGCTGGCAGGTTCTGATACTAACCAGAGGCTGTCACCTGTAGTGGAATAGAGAAATAAGTAGGTGACTAAAATGTCTTTTTTTTTTTAATTTATTTCTCTATAAGGTTATGTCCTTACACAAGTGTTTTATTGGTGTTAAACCTTTCATCACCTTCTGTTGCTCAGCAGCTGGTACAAGCCTCTTCTCCCTGGAGCAAAGGTGTAAAAAAAGGTAGTCACTTGGAATATAGATGCATTTAACTGATCCACAACTTCTTACCCCTGATATTATTTATAAAGAAATACTATGTCCGTTAGAAATTTTTAATATATAAAATATTATTTAAATTTTATCTATTATTTATTGACATTCTATACAGTGTGGAAGCAAATTAAACCAGAAATTCATCACAAAGAATGGCAAATGCTGTCATATTTCAGAGTTTGTGACCCCACTTTATTCAGTTATGTGAAGTAAGAATTTCATACCCAGAGTTCCTAAGGCTTCATTTTTTTCTCAGGTGTTCAGGCAATTTACATGGACTGAAGGCATTTAAATGGAATTTTTCTGGATTAAAATGTAACTCAAAGGGACAAAAGACCAAAAACTACAGGAGAGGTTCATACCATGCAGAGACATTCTAAAACTGACACTAGAGAATCATGAAAGTACACCTGAGATAAAAAAGGTGATGCTGAAGAGCATTCAGACTGCTATATTTTCCTTTCTGGGAAATGGATTCCCTAAAATATTGGATAGCCTCCACTAAAACAGCAGAGGAATCAATCTAGGAAATTACAGAACAGCAAGTTTAAATTCAATAGCTAGTAAATTGCTAGAACATTTATTAAAGCAGTCAGTGTGTAAGCACCTAGAGGAAAGTAAGGTGATAAAACGTAGCCACCGTATAGTAGTCGCAGAGAAATCATGCCAACTTAACTATGTCTTACTTTTATAAGCCTTACTAAATTAAGGAAATGTTGGCAACACACAGTAGACCTCAAGCTAAAATCCTGTGCTGTATTCTTACACCGTGAGAATTACCATTCTCACATGGCAATTAAAACACAAGGAATTTGAAATACTGCATTATGAACATACAACTCACATTAAGATTGATATAAACAGATAATGATTACACTTCGTTCCTAGATGGCAGGACCACTAATGGAATCATTTTGTCAAGAGAACAACTGTGATTTTTTTCAGTATTCTATTTTTTCTTTTAAGTTTTCCTCAATATTTACTAGTAAGTGAAGAACCTCTGTATTTGTATTCAAAGGGAAATGCTTTATACATACAAGCATTTTCTGGTTTTTCCAGCTGAAAAAAACCCCAAAATTAAATATTTATCTCTTGTTTCCACTCATTTGGAAGGGAAGGAAAATTCATATTTTACAGAGAACAGAGGAAAAATCAACTCATGAACCACTTTGTAATATTGCTAGCACAGGGATGAGACAGCTGCCCAGCTCACTGTCACTGTCTATATCAAGTACAATGGACTTTATTCACATGGAATTAAATCAGAATTTATAAATAATATTCTCTCATGCCCACTAATGACTGTGAATCTGAGTTAATAAATGGAGGTAAAGGATGTATATTCCTTGGACACTCTGGGACTGATAAATTATACAGTTGTGTGTTGCAGTCCATCTCCTTTTTGCTGCTTCTTTTCAGCAAAAATTCCTAGAAACAAGAACTTAGTGAAGAGACAATCCAGATTTCTACAAAGACCTGAGAAGGCTTTTTCAGTTCTGCATATTCCAGGCTGGAGTTGAGCCATATTTTTCATGTCTGTTCTTTTACACTTAAATTCTGGGCACTTTATTCAGTTGAGAAGGCTTAAAGTTCAATCTTAGCATTGTTCCAGTCTGAAAAATGATCCCATCAAAGCACTCAAAAACAAGATGCAGAAACAAACATTGTACCGGGTAAAATCTAGCAGAAAATGGAGAAGATCTGTCCCAAGTGGGAAGTAATAAGGTTAGCTAGAATGCAACCTTCTCTTCACCTGCTGCTTTGTGCTACATTTACCAGAAGGCATTTTAGTTTTCATATAGTTTCAGGGCTGACCTGTCTCTGTGTTAAATTCAAACTTCGCTGAAGTTCAATTTCAAACATGAAATCACTGCAGGATGAAGAAGTCAAGAAAAACTCAGCAAAAGGCACTGTATTTTTGTATATTTATCTCTCCCAACTCTCTCAAATAAAACACTTATGAGTACACATTCAGCAGTAGCACTGGCACTTATCTAGGAGAGAAATGACACTAAGATTCTTAAACAACAAAATCTCTTCTCCTACAAGGAAGTAGAATATAATGACTGCTTGGAAATAGAGCCCTCGGAGAGATATTCACATTCAGTGATTGAGATATGGATGTATACATCTCATTTTCTCACACTTCCACTGTGCTGTTGAGTTTGCTTTTACAACAGAGGCTAGTAATACCAGCTGAGATGTTCCAGATCTTCCACCTGGCCCATGGCTACCACAGCAGAAGGGAACTGGCCCTTCTTAGACTGTGTGTTACATCTCTGAACTGTTGTGGCATCCAAATGAATCAAGCTAGCTTTATCTTTGTATATCTATGTAGAGTTCACCTATACTCCAAGGAAATAAATGGGCACTCTAGGGTACAATCCACCTCTTCTCAGTCAGACATCTAAATATGTCAGATGAATCATATTTCAGTATTTCCTATTTCCTCTATCCCTCACTTGGAACTTATTTTGATCACATTCCACAGAGCTTCATAGCAGCAATTTTAATGCAGTATTTCTGACTCACCTTTGCCTCAGAAAATGTGAAGTTTGCTCCAGGCTATAATACATTTGTTTTCTGGACTGACAGTTTAGAAATAGTAGCTTTCCAGAGCTGGTTTGGGCATCCATCCAACAGTTTGTCACGCGGTATAGACGTACCTGACCTGCTGAAGATATTTTGTATTCAGATCATTTAATCACATTTTGTTTTAAGTAAATTAGCCCACTGGTCCCTCACATGTTATATCCATTACCTAGATTCATCTTGCGATGTTAGTGCTGTTAAATTGCCAGTAGCTGCTCTTATTCTCTTTGAGGTTATTAGAACTTAGACAGCAATTAAGCAACATGTTGACTGCACTAGTGTTTCAACATACAGTATAAGAGCTTGTAAGAAGATTGAATAGTAGCTCCTGACTAACAGAGCATGTGGCTACATATTGTGTTGTAGATGCCAGCATATGAAACCATTTTCCCAGGACAATATAGTAAATAAGTTAAAATATGGCTTGACAAAACTTCAGAAGATGTACTGCAAACATTCTGTTCTGAATTTTGCAATGAAAATTGATTCATTAGCAATTAGGATTAGAATTTGTACCATTTGCATGTCTCCTCAGGTAAAGCTCATTCTCTTTCATCTCTTCAGGTGATACAATTATTGCATCAAAGGCAGGATTCTGCATTAGGAGATGTTCTTTCCAATCTGTGGGAAGAGCACTCTGCAGCTGTTTATTTATCATATAAATATACTACATTTGCAAATACTCCACAACTAACCTTACAGAAATATTTCATCAGTGATTTCAAGGATTTATGTTCCTTTGCCATAAACCCTTATTAACTATGTACAAAAAGTGATTGTAAATTCAGGCTGTATTTGATAAGCTCCTTCTTTGCCCTGATATTTTTGACCCACGGAAGGCTCATTGTTGCTTATCAGATGAACCAAATATTTTTGGCTTTTAACTTTTAATTGCCAATATAAAACTGCAATTGAATAATCAAAGAAGGAACTTTAAAAATTGGTCTTGATTGTGCAAAAACAAAACAAAACACACTTCATATGTTCAGAAAATGCTTTAGAGTACAACTCTTCCATGATTTTAGTCATGTAGAGGTTCATAATATCATGGTTCAATTGCTTAAACACAAGCACTACATGAGATCACTAGACTGTCCTACCTCAAGTTGAGCTGCCATTTTGGAAAGGTACAGGTTCCCTGCAGGTAGTGCCATATCTGCCAGTTCTGTGTGGATTTTTAATAGAAAAAAAAAAGGGCTTCTTGATTAGTATGTCTATTAGATATTTTAAAGTGATAAAAGGGGAATAAATCCACTCATAAAAATGCTGACATAGATATAGTTTGCTATTAAGCTTTGTAGTTCATTATTAATTATCTTATATCTAGAATTCTCTTGAAAGAGAATAAACTTTATAATATGAAATCTTTATTCATGTATTAAGAAGTTATTCAATAATACGTATTTGTACAATTTACAATAGTATTACATTTGTGGTATTGTAAGTGCAGGTTGGATTTTGACAATACCTTCAAGATAATAACATGAAAATAACTTGAAAAATATTAATTTGGCCTAGTAATATCTCTGGCATAGAAAGATATTAGCTTTTTCCTTATTTAAAAAGAGTCATTAAGAAATCTCTCACTCATGGGAAGAGATTAATCTCACCTAAATTAAGACATCTGGAATGTAAGTGTGTTTAAGCTGGTTTTCCTGGTTTCCAGCTTAAGCTGGTTTCCCTCTGCAGTCAGTGGAGAGCCATTCTTCCTACCTGTGTTAAAAGCAAACTTGTGATCTGCAGGATCTCATTTCCCTCTGTGATTAGAGAGATTCTAGATGATCCCGAACAGGGAGGAGGGCGCCTGCTCCCAGTAGCAGAGAATCTGTTCTATACTGCTGGGGCATGGAACACTTCTTTAAATTGCTGGGGATCCTTGAACAGTTTTTCCATGCTCAAGACACAGGCCTGTATCAAGAAAGAGATACTTTGTTCATATTGCTGAGTTTGGTAACTAAATGATCCACACTTTGTTCTTCTTCTTTCTAAGACATCATTGCCAAGGAATTGCCACGTGGCTATGGCACACTCCATAGAAGTTCTGCCACGTGGTTTGTATACACTGGACTTCACCTGCATTTGTAAGGGGATTGCTCATTCTTTGAATCCTTATGGAGTACCTCCAGCACAGCTAATCCTCTCAGGTACTGGATACCTTGCTCCATAGTGTTCTATGCACCTCAGTGCCATAATAGACCATCCTTGAGAAAATGCCTTTCCCTCCCACTTGATAGGAGTCGCCTCCAGAGGCTGAGTCTGTGTACTTTTCCCAAGTTCCTTGTCAATGTCTGCATATTGGGACAGGGATCCCAGTTGCTTGGTTTCACTACCATAAAAACCTCTCTCCCTATTTAGCCTCCTTTATTTGGAGACCAAAACACTTCCAATGACAGTACACAAAACGATAGCCTAGTTGCTTGACAGTAGTGTCCATTTAGATCTCTTGCTTTTTCAGCTAAGTGCTTCTCTTAAAAAAAGCTAACTTTGTGAGTGGTAAAACATAGTTTTTCTTCTATTTGTTAAGTACTTAATGCTTAAAGGTCTGAACAATTATCCACAGGCTCCCCTCTCTTAGAAACCTGACTTGCTAACACATCCTTTATAATAGAGCAATTCCACAAAACCAGTCTTTTCCTGAAAATTAAGACTGTTAATTTATACCCAAATATCCCTTCACACTCAGAAGAAAGTTGAGAATTAAGTAAGCATGATGCTTCGCTAGAATCTCTCAGTACTAATAAATAAGTGCAAAATATATGACTAGGATATTTCTCTCTTCCTTTAAGATATAAGCCTACATAAAACACAGTTTATTATTTTGCTGTTGAACGTCATCCTTATAGCTTATCCTTATAACCTCAAAACAGTTTCTAGTTGTAAATAAAACACCTTTTGGGCTTTAAATATAAAAAAGGACAAACTGTAGCACATGCCTTCTGTAAGTTAGATGCAAGAGAGTGTTGGATATTTGTTAATGTCTACTATCTGGTACACAACTTCAGTGTTCACTTTGGATAACACAAGCTCCTTCTGTGAAATGAACGTCTTTTCAAAGAACCAACCTTGTTTCAAGAGCCATGGAGTTATCTGCTTGTCATATGCTGTAGGGATTGCATCCCTGAGATAGCCACACACAGTGAGCACTCCTACACAGGAAATACATACCATTGTTTGAGATTCTCTGCCACAAGCAAGCAAGGCACAATAACTACTGACAAACACAAGACCGTATTCCACATGTACAGTAAAAGACAAATTATTTGGAGATTAAAGAAGAGCTAAAACCAGGTCCTGCAGTGCTGGTGCAGTGCAGCTCAAATACAGAAGGAAAAGGAACTTAAACTGTCTGCCTGGAGAGAAAAATTCTCATTTGAGGGCTCAGTAGAGGACTGAAGCACCAACACTGAATGAATGTAACAGGATACAGTCAATAATTACCTTAGTAATGAGAAAAAGGTAGCAGTTTTATGGAGTGCAGTAGGAGTTGAACCTAAACATAGTTGCATATCTTCTGTTGTTTCACAAAACCAATGCTTATATTGCAGAAATTCTACAAACTTACCTAAATTCAGAAGTTGATAGTGATTGTAGAATGTTTACAGACTGGTCAAAGAAAACAGAACCCAAAACCCAGCCATTAATGAGTTGCTGAATTAAGCATTTGCAGCAGACAAGGGATTTCAATGAAAAGTTAAGGGACAATTCTTAAGTCTGAAGGGACATATCACATATAGCATGCAAAATTAAGAAAACACAAATATACTAATTGTGGCTGCTTTCATAAAATATATATTCAATATTACTGCTTTAATTTGAATTGCTACTGAAGATGGCAAGGGGTCACAACAGTGTCAGAAAATCTGTTTAGCAACAAATACACCAGGAGAAGAGCAGAAAGTACAGTGTAGGGAACATTACAGATTGTATATTTTTATTATGAAACACAGTCTCACAGTGCCAATTATTGTTGGTTCAAGGACAAACACTATGCAAAGAAACTGGGACATACACAGAAAAGATGTACAGGTCAGTGCAAAAAAGCACCTCATGGGGACAATACCTGAGAATTCCAGAATCATCATCTTGCAGACGACAGCACAGAATCCATGGAGAATACCTTAACTTCTCCACAGCTGTTTAATTTAGAAGTTATTATTTGAATTCCTCTGCAAGTGAAAGCAATGCAATATAAAACTGAGCTTTATCCAGAGTCCTCTGCTTCTTATAATCTCACGGCAGGTTTGTCAGAGGCTACTTAAGAAGGTGAAATTGCAGAAAACTTCAGTGTTTCCAAAACATATACTGCAAAACCCTTCACTCCCCTGAGTGTTATACTGGTGAAGGTAACGTATAACTGTAAACAACATATGTTAAATCCTTATGTTGTGAAACGAGGAGGTCATGCATTATTTGGTACAGGATGTCTGAGAAAGATTCAGTTGGACTGGCAAAGTGTAATGTGTTTGCAGGTTTGAAAATAGCTGTGGACTCCAGCCCAAAACAAAAATAACTCTTCTCAGTGTTTACACAATGAAAATTGTCTTTAGAATGTTATCAGAACCACAGACATCATCAAGACATATCATTATAATGTAATTGTGATAAAAAGGTAAACAGGATAGGTTGGGTGTCTTAAGCAAAGTTCCAAGAGCGGTAGAAAAATATTAATGTCATCATTCAAGACAATCTTGATGTCTCTTTATGCTGTAAAGTCTCTTTATGCTATGGATTTTTTTTCTGATTAAAAAAGGGTCAGTTTTCTATATGTCTGAATCCATCTATAATTCAAAATTACACACTTTTTATAATCAGAATGGATTCATATTGTAAACATAATATTGCTGTTATCAGAACCATTGTTGAACTAGAGCTCAGAAAATTTATTTTTCATCTTTTTGTTTTCATTTTGCAATTTTGCAATCTTTTGTATTAGCTGCAGAATGTCTTACTTTTTTAACTGAGATGAGCAAACCTGATTTTCTTTTAATTGTGCTGCACTTACTATGCAATTTCATAGTAAATAAGTTGTGAATAAAAAAATACTGATAAGTTTCTTTGTAACCTATTTCATCCAAATCTGGGTCATGAAAGAGTGACAGAACTCAGATCATCTCAGGGGTTATCAGATGTCAGCTGCTTTGTTGCAACTATGGTAAGAGTGGGATGCAATTGAGCTCTAAATGAAGTTATTACATATTAGAAATATTGTAATTGTAATTTTAAAAGACACTGACAACAACAACAAAAAAATCCAAATATTTTTGATATAAAGGCAGTCCAGACATTTTGTGTATTAGTAACTCAAATAAATATTTTTATAGTTAAATCCCATGTGAGCTTAGGGTAGTTGACCCTCAAGGTTTTGGGGTGAGATATTATCTTTTAAAAAAGCATGGTTAAAAATTAACTCTACTCCTCTTTCCTTGATCTAATTTTTATGTATCTCGCTTCAAAAAAACCAAAATAACCAAAACCAAAGCCAATAAATAAACCAAACAAACAGCAATGTAAGTGCATGCTTATCTCTAAATACAGCATGATACAATTAAAAGATAACAACATGATTAAAGATAAACTCAAAAGTTATTTTCTCAGTTAGGGTTTGGATGGGACAAAACATTCCTTAAATGCTCCTCTGCTTAGTTCAAGATTTCTTCTGACAGAAAGATTGGTTAACTGGTGTCAAGCAAATGTAATAACTATCCTAGTGAAACAGCCTTGATGGACATACTGCAGACTTTTGTGCTGGCCTCTAACTTAAACCCTGGTCATTCTTAATTTCCTTGAGTCCAAACAGAATCCAGGCAGTTTTACTTATTGGGACATTTATAAGCATTCTTCAAATAGATGGAATTCATTTCACCTAATTGGAAATATTTGCCCATGTAGTCTAGTAAAGCTAAATTAATTGTCTTGGTTTCCCTTTCCAGTCAATGGGAAGAAAAAAATGGTTTGAGAGTATCACCTATTTTGCAAACCCATTTAAAGTTTAGATGCATTGTTCTTCAGGTGTTTTTTCCCCTTTTATGGGTGAATTGATTCATCTTAGAAAACTAGCAAGCCTACAGATACTGAACTTAATGTGAAATTAATCCCTACTTTTTTCTCTAGCACACAATCCTGAGTCCAATTTTAGCCAATATTGGTCCTTTGGATATACACACAGGAAAACAAATTCATATACCTTCTAGATGGTCCCCCAAACAGTTTATTCACTATAACAGAGCACAGAACATTGGGTAGTTTAAGTTGCTGTACTGTGCTGTCCAGGATTTTTCTCTGTAGTTCAAGGTGTTTCCTCTGATATAGAGAATTTCACTTCTATGTACCATAAATTCTTTACACTCACTTCCATCACTGTGTTCTGGCCATTTTTTCTGACCTGGATTTATTTTTGTTTTAAAGACAGTCACCTCACATGAAAATTTTTGGGTTGCCCCCCTCCTACACATTTTTTTCTGTTAAGGTTCCAGTTGAATTGGTGCCATCCTTGACTTTTAAGGTACATTTAGCCTTTTCCCTTTATTTTATTTACTTACAATAAATCCCACTGAAATCAAAGGTATGAATTGTTGAATACGATGCCATGAATGAGAGTAACAGAATCTGTCCTATGGCAAAATTTCTTGAAGAAATGTTTGAGGTTTTTCAGTAGCACTTTAAAAACAAAGTATTGAACATAATGTATAATAATGTAAATTCCATCAAACTCTGTGTCATTAACATTTAGCAATCTTGTTTATTCAAGTCAATCCATCTATATATACAAATCTGATATTTGCCTTTTTAAAAATTTAACATGCCTAAGTGCCCATAAATCAGTTATGACAATCATTGTTAAAGCAATCGATAGTAAGGAATATGCATTAATTCAAATAATATTGATAGCCACATGAACCTGCATCAGTCTTCTGTGAAATAAGAAAAATGATACATCTTTTTAAAATCAATATTTTCCTTTTTATGTCATTCATTTGAAGCGTATCAATAATACATTACTTTATACCTTATGTGTCAGTAGCCTTACTTCTAAATGTAGAGATATCTTGAAAAAGTATTGAAGTGAGGCAAAGGAAAAAAATTATCAAAGCAATGACCTGCTAAAAAGCTTACATTCATCCATTGTATTGTGGGTATTCATCTGAACTAAAATATGTATGGGCAGCATTACTGGTTGGATATATTATTTATGCCTCAGACCACTATAACAGATGCTTGTATACCACATTTGTCCTGGAGTTAAAGAGCAAGAGGAACAGTAAGAAAACTCAGTATTGCCTTTATCTATCTACAGACATTAGAACCATGAAGTTAGGCAGGTGTGCAGACCAAAGTGGAAATACAAGATGTGGAATTACAACATCCATTCATCACAAAAGAAACATTTTAATTGGTTATATGTGGAAAATATCTACTTGACAGTCAGTTTCTCACTTTTCACATAAGTGCTTTGCTGCTTGGATGCCTAATCTTGTTTAGTATAGGGAAAGTAATTTGACATGAAAGTACCTAGATGGCTGCCGAAAATTAATTGCCAATTAAAAAAGAAAAATGTTTGTGCTACTCTATAAACAAGCCAACATATAAACCTTTCAGTCTTGTTGCTTTATTTATGTCTTTGTAGATCTGGTTTCAAGCTATTTGCATACAATTTACAAATTCATATTATAATTCTCCAGTATATTTATGATTTTATAGTTGTATATATTTTACCTCTATGAAAAATATTTATTTCTTTATGCTTCTGTTGCTTATTATTTAACAAAAACATTTCATTACATTTGATAGTTTATGTCTCTTCCTTAGAATGAGGCATTTTTATTTGTAGGGCTCAGAAAGAGAGGTTTATTTTTCCCCCACATTAAAACAAAAAAGCCAAACCTCAAAACGATGAACTCCTGTCTCTTACTTCCCATAGCTTCCTCAGTTTTCCTTCAAGCAAGGATGAATACCCCAATGATTCAAAGTATAAAGGTTAATCTGAGTGGAAAATGAAGGCTTTAACAGGATTGTAAAGCTTAAGGACTCCTTTCAGCACTAAAGAGACTTTTGAAAGTGGCTGAGCCATAGAAATTTCATGAGTACCATGGAACGGCCCGCTTAGATCCAAAATACAATTCAAATGGCACAGCTGGCTGAATCCATGAGTAGAAATGGATATTGACTTCCATTTTCTTCCTTCTTCTCCTCCCAAAATTAATTTTCTACACATTGGGTAGATTGTGTGAATCAATGTTATGTCCACATAAATGTTAGCAATTATGTGTAGGATAGATTACTGAATAGCATAAATTTAAAGAAAGAATAGAAATTAATAGGATTTCAAATCTTGCATTATTTTTAAACTGTAACATAAACATATTTTTTAAATTTTAAAAGTTCTTGATTTTTGGGGGGGTTTCTTAGTTTGGGGTTTTTTGTTTTTAAAATTGAAATGTATTCCCAGTGAGTGAAATTCAGCCACTTTATCTTACATTAATAATTTGGAAATATCTACGGTTGTTCAAAGCTATTGCTCATTATATTAACCTTTTTATTCAGTCTTCAAGACCACCTGAGTGAGGCAAGTCATTTGCTAAAACCAATCCAAAAGCTAGATTTTAATGAGGGAGGAAAAAAACCATCAAACCAACCAGACCAAACCAGAACAAAACAATACAGAGCAAAACAAAACCCACACCCACAAAGTTTTCAAGAACAAGTTTTGACAATTGTAAATCTCTTGGCAAAATATGAGTCCAAGACACCTGATGTACAGATTTAACCAGCATGAAAGACTGGCTGCAAATACTTGGGAAGATTTTTTCAAGATAAAATTATACAATAGGAAATTCCTGTGCACACTTAAATACATTGCTCAGTTTTCTCACAAAACCTATAGTCCCGTGTGAAAATCAATAGTGTGGAGATAATGTCAGGTTCACTTATTATGACTGTGCCAAACAGCTCTGTAATCCTCAAAAACCAGACACCTACAATAGTCACCACTCAAGGCGTGAATTAACAGTGACCTGTCTTATTTTTCTTTTCTCTTTCAATTAGAACTATAAGAATAAAAAAAATAAGAAGTCATATGTCAATTTTATTCAATACAACTTTTTACTGGAGAAGAAAGCTAATAAAGAATATTAATGTAACAGTTTTTAATCTCAATAAAAATAATCTACAGTATTTCATTATGGTTGATATTTTCAAGCATTTGTTGATATTATGCCCATTTTGTCATTCTTATTTGTAGCCCTTTAAAAGATAGGTATCATAAAGATTACAGAAAGGTCTGTCAATGTGAAAAGTTATCAAAAAAACTCAAAGAAATGTGTTCAAATCCATTCTCACAGCTCAAGAAACATTCGAATTGGAATGCATTCACCATTAGTAAGGCTTCCAAAATATTTTCATTTAAAATGAAATATTTTATGTATATGTAGCTAATCATCCTGTGTTGTTTTTCTTTAAAACTCATAATATAAGTAATTTTTAATACAGGCTTTGAATCACTCGCAGTTCTATAATATAGATCTCTCAGAAAGTATTGGGCAATCGTGTATCTGTCTTCCTTTTCTAATATGTGATAACAAAGAAATAAGTAAAAATGACAAGTTAATAAAATCTTGAATCATTAGATATGCAGCCGTAGTTAAAGAAATAGAGACCTACACAATCTTCAATAGGTGACTGCTTTGGTCTGTGAGCAGGGTATAAGTGCAGTCATATTTCTGTGGGATACTCCATTTCATTAGGTATTTGCACCCCAAATTTTTATTTGACTCCTCCAGTTGACTCTAAAAAATATTAGAAATTTTACATTTTTCCCTCTTTAAATTACATACAATAAAGTATGGCTGCTGTTTTTTACTGTCCCACAAGAATCACAAGATCCTCACGTTACTTACCACAAGACACAGAAAAAGATGTGGGATATTCAGAGGTGAAACACAAATTCCATGTTCCTTCATTTCAGGTATCTACTGCAGCTTTTTGGTGATTCCTATCACTAAAATCAACAGGATAACTAGGTAGCCATAGATGCAAGTAGGAATAGCATTTGAAAGAGATTTATCTTCTCCATAATAATGCTCACAGGTGAGGGCACTTTTAAGTTGGTTTACTGTCTTGTGGTCTTTTCAGTTTCCTTATTTCTGTGAGGAGTTATATCAAACATTGTAATAAAAACAGTCAAACACAAAATATCTACTCCTTACATTCTTAAGAGATTACTGTAGTCTGTGTTTTGGACAGAGATCTAGACACAAGATTTAGACTTAATTATTTTAGCTTCCCTCTAGCAACTGAGACATATATCCTGAAAAGCTCCAATTACTTCAAATAAACACCAGAATTCTCTCAGCTATGTAGGTCACCCTTCACTTGCTCTTAACTATAGAAAGAAATTCAAAGTCCTCTGTGGCTGACCTGCTTAAGATATCCTGCCTTCTTGTGGCCCATAATACTGTGTTAGGTTGCTTCCCACTGGAACAATAACATAGCATATTGCAAAGGAATTCTTGTGAGAGTAGTGAATCTCTCCATAAAGGGGAATTCAGCAATAAACCTCACCTGTGGATTCACTTGCCCACTAACGAATTTTAAGTTTTCATCTCAAAGCTTTTTTCTTATGTTTTACTTTGGAAATAACAACCTAGCCATCCTTAGCTGCACCTATGCAAACAAATGAACAAGTGAAAAAACAAACAAATCCTATCAACATAGTAAACACAGTCTTTCCTAGGATAGAAAAGAAGCAGGAAAAAATTTTATTTTCATGAAAGTACTTAATAGAAATATTGACAGAAATTAACAGATGCCATTGTACTGAAAATGTAAAATAAACATTGGTTATATAAATCATTTACAAAATCATAGGCTAAACTTATTTGTAGATCACACAGAAGTAGTTGTTGTGAAACCTCCATTAAAGTATCTTTTCCCAAACCTAATAAATGTTGTGAGAAAACAGCCGCCAGCAGCATTTAGTACATCCATTTCTATTTCTGCCTGAAAGCTGAAATTTTAAAAGCAGGTTCAATTTTTTTATCAATTGTTAGTATTTGGTTTTCTCAAAAATCTACTTGCTTATTAAGTGTGAGGAGCCCACAGTCCAGTAGAAGTTCTATTCTCACCTTCTTTTCCTACACCCCAGGTGCTTTTATAATTCTCCATTAACAGGGTTGGGTAGTTCAATACCTATCTATGTTGGTTACATAGTCATATTCTTAAAAAACATTCATCAGCTGAGGATAGCGTTCAGTTCTTAAGTGTTTGGTGATCAAATTCCTTAGACATTGCAGTGATACAAGGTATATAATCAGACCAACATAAGCTTCACACTTACACAATGTCTGTGAAAGAATGTTCCACTGAAGAAATTATCTTTTCAGTAGTGTCAAACCAAAACAGTACCACTTCATGTTTCAACCTTCTGTGGTTCTTGTCATGTCACATACTGAAACCCAAGATAAGTAACTCGGCAGTCATCACTGTATTCAACCTTTCAAAGAAAACAGAATACCCAATTTAGTTAAAGCAACATATCCAAATTTTCACATAGACATTTAGACTTGAAAAATACAACCAATTATCAATCAATAATTTTACAGCTGTTTTGACATGACATTGCAGGATTGATTCTTTTTTTCCTTGATGACTATGCTTAGTTATACGTAAAGATTTTTTTTTTTTTCATTTACCCTTCTAGGAATAATACCTGGTTTTGAATTAGGTAAATAAACTCCAAGTATATTTCAGTGCTCTGTTGCACACTAGCCATCAGAATTAGCAGCAGCAAAAGTGGAACAGTTAAAATTTGAATTGTTTTGAACATTTTAATTCATTACTGGGGTTTTTATAAAGGAGGAAAAAAAGTCCCAAAGTTTTACTCAAAAGGAAGTGCTGTCCAATCTTTAGGAAAACTGGCTTCTGACCACAGCAAAATAATCTTCAGGACTGGTAAGTTTCCATCAAGGTGTATATGCATATCTCTTGGTCTTTCCATTTAACATGTTTCCTAATTTGTGATACTCGCGAGAAATAATGTCTTGAAGTGACATAATTAATGTTCATTTATGGATAAAATATGCCCAGAAAAGAGAGAAATCAGAAGCTGTTGATTTTAGGAATAGTTTTATTGACACACTGATCATGGGTTTTCTTTTGTTTTCCTTCAGAAGTTTCCTTCAGAAACTTTGTGACATAGTAACTAAGAGAAAAATTGCAGCTTTTCCACTTTTATCACTGCTTTCAAATAAGCTACTCAAAATCTCTGTCTCAGTTACACATTAAATGGAAGGAATTTTGTTCCTACCTCCTAGGCCTTATCCATTGAGCCCTACTAAAGAAAGTCTCTGAAACATAAATAATTAATAAATCCAGACAATAAAGGCTTTTAAAAAATATTTAGAAATTTCAGATTATATTTGCAATAAAAAAGAGGATAAAAATTACAAACTTTGTTCATCAGACCCTCTGTTTTAAAAAACTGCTTAAAAAATTGAGGGCACACAAAGGATGTTATGCAGCAAAATTATTCATGCAAGCTTTAAGGACATTTCTTAGTGGAACTGGTGTAGCCACACTGCTGCAGAGCTCCATGTAGCCTCATCACTTGTACTGAGCTGCAAGGTTTGTGGGTTTAGGCCTAGCACCATGTCCATGGCTATGCTGCTCCTCCTGATCCCAATCCTGGTTGTTTGCTGTTGATACTGGTAATGCCAGCCCTGCTTTATACAGAAACTACTGATTGTCTGAAGCTCTCCTTGCTAACAGAAAAGCATACAGTGAAACTTCAGACAATTTGTGTTAAACAGCATTGACTGTCATTACTATATCAATCCTTCTCTTAGAAAATGCAGCACATGGCTCTGATGTTGTTTTAATAAGCAGAGGTGAAATCCAAGTCATTAAATAACTTTTTTTTATTGCATAGCAGTCTGACTTTGTTCTAGATAGTAATGTGACCAAGTGAAAAAAAAAAAAGAAAAAAGAAGCCTAGTTTTTAATGAGCTGTCTCAATAGTATTCATCAAAAAGCAAGCTCAGGATTCATCAAAATCAAACATGTTTATTTGTGTAAGCTGTGGTATTAAGTGGAGCACTTCATGCCTTAGTACACAACTGATGAGAAATTGTGAAATAGGAGTGTGTTGCTGATGTAAAATATCTGAAGTGGCAAGTCCAGCTCAGGTGTAAGGTACAATTTAAAACACTATCTTCTATTTAATCTATACAAAATTCTTCCATACTATCTCTTTCTCACATTATTATTTAACTGTTAATACTTAAAGTTTTTCCCAATGCTGTACAAAATATGACCTGGGATATTTGTGATAAAGATTATTTATTTATGTATCATATTAGTCACTACTAAGGTAAATAAACAATGCTGTTACCTTTTGAGTTTTATTTATATTCAGAAATCAAATAATTCTAAATCATAGCCTCTTTATTTCTAATATCAATAATTGAAGACGTGTTTCTTCCACATACTAATTTAACTAGAAAGGCTTGCTAATTCTTCAACACATTTTAGAGACCATGAATATATCTCAGAAACTAAATTATAAATTTTACTCAAACTTTAGATGAGCAAGTATTTTGATATTGAAGTTTTCCCCATAATCTTCTTGTACTAGATAGCTTCTTGTCTCCTGTATGCCATGACCATGTAGCCCATGAACAGCTCAGTATAATAAATAATCTCAGAGGTCCTATTATGTATCAGGATTCAGCGTCCATGTTGCCGTAGTAGCTGAAACATTCACCTCAGCCTCAGTTTCCAACAGAGAAGTTTTTCCAGCAGAACTGCCGGAGAATATGTCTTGGCTAATGTGTCAAAAAAAAAAAAAAAATTCTCACAGATTTGGGATCCACTCGACCATGTGATATAATCCTTCCTCATAAACTTGAATAATTGTGTTTCAATCAGTATGTTGCTTCTCCAAGAGGTAAAGAGCATTATGGACTTCTGTCAGAATGGCTGGTTGGCTGTAGCACCACCTAAAGTCTCCAGGATTTATATGAAGTGCAGCCATATAACCCTTGAGCTGTGCTCTTGTCAGCCTTTACAAGCTAAATAGTATGAAAGCTGTTAATATCTAGATGGCAAACTTAAAAGAAAAAAGAAAAAGGACACAAAAGGAAAAATAGCTACTGTAGGAAGTAATGTCGCTCATCTTCTGCATATCAAACTTCCTTGTGAACCTGTACTCAACCAGCATTGCAGCATTTTGTCAGGATGGCTTGTATTAGTATAGTAACAGTATGGTATACTGCTCAAAACTGAAGGAAAATTAAATTGCTGGATCAATTTTCAAAATGTTGTATGAGGCTCCCATAGGGAATCTTCTGTAGGGTTTAATTATAGTGACTGGACTTGCTGTTCTGGTTTTGGAAGTAGTCTTTTTATAAAGACCAATCTTTATATTACTAGCCATAAAATTCTCAGTCTCAAAGCCATAGTAGGTAGTGTTTCTAAGGTAATGTAAGTCTTCATAATTGCAGGATGATGGTGAAAAAAACTTTGTCTTCCTTCACCCTAGCTACCTTCTTTCACATCCTTCCTCCCCTTGTAGGTGATCTAGAAATTGAGCTGAGCTGAGTCAGACAGCAAGAGCTGTCAAAATAGAAACCAACAGACACCTGTGACCTGGATGAAATAGAAAGAAGAGCAGAGCTTCCCTCCATTTCACAAACTTTTTTGCTGGAGCAGCAGGACTGAGCAGAACTTGAGCCAGTTTTGAAACTACGTATTAAGTCTCTCAGGTGTTACAGAAAACAAAGGTCTTACCACATGTAGATGTGAAGAGTCAGGGTTTGGGTTTTGTTTATTTTATTGATGTGATCCTTTTTGTTCTAAATAAATCAGAACTGGTTTGTTTTGTTAATTTATATCAACTCAAAAGCTTAACCTTGTAATAATAAAATTCACAGAATATGTCATGATATGATATTCTGTGCAGGCTCCGTTTTCAGAAAACAAGCACTTTTGTTCAAATGTATAAGGAAAAATAACCAACTAATATACTCAGGAGAATAACAAGATGAAGCCAAGTTATTTCTGTCAAAACTGTCTTTATTTACAAAGAATAACAAACTTGAGCGTCTCTGAATAAAGCAAAAGTCAAATAGAGAAAAGCACTTTAATCTCAACAATCTCTCACTTGGAGATTTCTTTGTTATCCAGAGTGCTCAGGCAAACTTCTCACCCTCATGCATTTGATAATTTTCCTTTTTTTTAAACCTGCACATACCCATGCATATTTGGTTTGAAATTTAATAATATTCCCCTGCATTAGTTAAAAAACTAGCTTTTAGTTTCCAGAAGCTGCAGTCTGTGAGCCAAGGTGCTGCTAGATATTCTACACAGGACAAAATATTTCCTGGAAGGTTTAGTTCTATTTTCCTAAGAGTTCCTTTGCCAAATGAACCTTGACAGGATGCCTCCACAAATGCTGAGAGATCTGGTAGACATCTTGATGAGGCCTCTCATGATCATCTTTGAAAGGTCATGGTGATCAGAAGTGGTGTCTGAGGACTGGAAGAAAGCAAGTTTCACCCTGGTCTTCAAAAAGGATGAGAAGAGGACCCAGAGAACTACCAGCCAGTCAGCCTCACCTCAATCCCTGGAAAGGTGATGAAGAGCCTAATTCTGGAGGCCATCTCTATCCCCATGGAGGACAGGAAGGAGATTTGGGTAGTCAGCAAGGATTCACTAAAGATAAATCACACTTGATCAACCTGATTGCCTTCTATCATGGAACAACTACCTGGTTGCATGAGACAAGAGCAGTGAATATTGTTTACCTTGATTTCAGCAAGGCTTCTAACTCTGTCTCTCATTAAATCCTCATAGGCAAAGTCAGGAAGTGGGCACTGGATGAGTGGACAGCGAGGTGGATTGAGAACTGGCTGAACAGATCCCAAATGGTTGTAATCAGTGACACAGAGTTTAATTGGAGGCCTGTCACTAGTGGTGTCCCCCAAGGTTCAAGACTGGGCCCAGTATGGTTTGACTTGCCCATCAATGGCTTGGATGAAGGGACAGATGCCTCCTTAGCAAGTTCGCTGGTGACACAAAGCTGGGAGGAATGGCCCAGAGAGCTGTGCAGCCCTTCAGAGGGATCTTGGCAGGCTGGAGAGATGGGCAGAGAGGAACTGTCTGACATTCAACAAAGGCAAATGCAGCGTCCTGCACCTGGGGAAGAATAACCCCATGCAGCAGCACAGCCTGGGGCTGACCTGCTGGAAAGCAGCGCTGCAGAGAAGGATCTGGCAGTCCAGGTGGACCACAAGCTCTCCATGATCCAGCAGTGTGCCCTGGGGGTCAAGAAGGCCAAAGGTATCCTGGGGTGCATTAGGGAGAGCATTGCCAGCAGGTCGAGGGAGGTGATCCTGCCCCTCTGCTCAGCCCTGGTGAGGCCACATTCGGAGTTCTGTGTCCAGTTCTGGGCTCCTCAGGACAAGAGAGACATGGAGATCCTGGAGCAGGTCCAGTGGAGATCAAAGTTGATCAAGGGTCTGTAGAAACTCTCCTAGTAGGAAAGGATGATAAAGCTGAGCCTGTTCAGTCTTGAGAAGAGACCATTGAGAGGGGACCTCATCGTCTAAAAGTATCCTAAGGGAGGGTGTCAAGAGGATGGAGCCAGACTGTTCTTAATGGTGTCAACCAACAGGACAAGAGGCAATGGGCAGAAACTGATGCACAGGAAGTTCCTCCTGAACATGAGGAAGAACTTTATTGTGCAAGTGACCACACACTGGAGCAGATTGCCCAGAGAGGTTGTGGAGTCTCCCTCACTGGAGGTATTCAAGAACTATCTGGATGCAATCCTGTGAAAGGTGCTCCAAGATGACTCTGCCTGAGCAGAGAGACTGGATCAGATGACCCACTGTGGTCCCTTCTAACCTTTCCTATTCTGTGATTCTGTGAAAATGGAAAAAAAAGTAATCTGTTGGTTTATGTGAACATATATATGGAGTATCTGTATATAATGCTGGGGACAGCTCTTCATCATGACAGTTAATGTGAACAACAACTATAAAAATGTGCAATCAAATGTGGGTGTAGAATCTTCCAGAGGAATTAAAAGGAGAAAATCTGGTAAGGTTTTAGATACTAATAATTACAAGGGAAATAATCTGTGGGGGGTGAGAGGTTATAAAGCCAATGAGATAAAAGTGTTATATCAAAAGTGTTACATTTAGCTTAGTGGTACACCAACATTCTCAAACACTGTCTGGGACATGTATTTATTTGGGATTATGTGACATAATTTTCAGGAGGATAAATAGTGACTGAGTACTTAAGTTTAATGAAGAGTTGCAATAGCATTAAATATGCCAAAAAACAGCTAATAAACTCAAACCTTCTGGTTCAAGTTAAATTAATCCTAACTTTTAAATTATTAATTAACAGGTATCAATAAGTCATGAAGGAACACTGTTTCTCTGATTTTAAAAGCTCTCCAAATTTATTACAAAAAGAACTACCTCTTTTTTTCTGTGGAGAGTTTTTGTGGTGAACATTATAATATAGTGATGCAATTACAGAAAAATGAACGAAGGAGAGACGACCATGACTTTGGTTTGTGAGTTATAGTCCAATCCTATATTTTGTTTTCTTTCTTCCATTTCATTGATAGAAATCTGTTTTCTGCAGCCATTTCCTTGGCCTCTGCCATATTGATCGCTGCTGTTGAAGGAGAATGAGTCTTCTGATTGCATTCTACTTGAGAGATTGTTAAGGCAGAACAAACCTGGAGATTCTAAGCAGGTCACTGGACAGTCCTTCATAAATATTCAGGAGAAACAAACATTGTGAAAGACACTAATGCTGATAGAATTCACAGATATGCTAAGTAAGAATAAAGTATTTCCTGCAGAGAGCTCCTGTAGGGATTATATGGCCTTCTGCTTTAATGAAGTTACACTTCTGACTAATGGCAAATGATGTTAACATTTTCCTTTCAATATCAAGGACTATTTTTTATTGTTTAAAACATGATGGGGGAAAAAGAAATGGAAGGAGAATTCTAAGCTAAATTCTAAGATGAATTACAAACATTTATAAGCATTCTTGGGAAGAGGTTGCATTCACTCATAAAGTCAATTTCAATTGACAGCTTGGAAACAAGTCCTTGATTATGAAACAGATTATTTGCCATTCATAGGAGTAAACATGATTATTTCTTTTGCTGCTCCATAAATGATAGGTAAAGTATATGTAAAATTACAGATGAACTTTTCTTTGTAGAATCACTTCATACTGATCAGAAGAAACACCAGTTTATCCACTGGATTATTTGATGACCAGCACAATTCATAATGAGGGTCTTATTTTCTGTTAAATTTTACAGACAAGTGTAAAAAAGGGGGAAAAGGAGGAATGCTTTTCTGACTAAAAGTCCATATAATTTTTGTAAAACTTTTCTTATTATGTTTCTAGCTGCCATGTCACACTAACAATATACCCTTCAATTTCAGTTGAGGGAATATTCCTAGCCTTTATCCACAGTTCTGGCAGCAAAATTTGAGAATCTACCTTAGCCTTTACTCAAAGAGAGTCACTCCTTGGACTGAACAGATGTACATAGAAGAGTTTAGCTAGAGTCTTGATCTTGCACCAGAATTAACTTGAATATTTTAAATAGTTTCAATGAGGCTACTCAACCACGTTCAAGTAGTAATAAAAGAAAGGGTCATAGAAATTTATCCTTTGAAGAAAAACACTCAGTCTTCCTTTTTTTTTTTTTTTAATTTCTACTTTTTTAACTATAACTAAATAGCAGTGAAAACTAGTTCTCTTTATTTCATTAGATAGGTTTTTTTTTACAAATGGTGTTAATGATAAGACTAACTAAAAATTACAGCAAATAAATAAGAATTTTCCTAGAAGGTGCAAAATATTGAGGATTTACGGGTGCGCACAAAGACACGCGAACTAACCGGCCTAATAGCAATGAATCAGACAAAGAAAAAAGGGTGTTAGATTCTGTCAACCACCAGAAAGTGTCCACTCAAGTGTGCAAATGTGCTATATGTGTTAGCATGACATATTATAAGAGCTATAGCTTTCTGGAATTAACTCTTGCTGGTGTCTGCTTTTCCCCTTATATGTGCTTTTTACACTATGTGTGTTAACACCAGCTTGTGTCAAATGACAGTCAAATTTTGGCCCAGGTGTCATGATAGTTCTACAGAAGAGGAAAGTCTTGTTTTCCTGTAGCTTTGATTAATCAAAGGACTGGTTGCATTGAGGAATGATAAGAAAAGATCCTTTCAGTTGCTATGCCAATAAGTTTTTTCTTTATTACTCTAGATAATAATACATTAAAAAAGACACCAAAACCTGAAAGAAAACCCTGCCCACAAGCAGCATTTGAGGGTGAGCTAAACTATAGATGTTAAGAGGCAGAGAAGGAGAAGTCATGAGTCCATTTTATTATCCCACCACAAGAGGATGGAAGAGCTCTGAAAATTACTTTTTGAGAACCAGAAGGGCAAATAAAAAGAGAACTTCATGTCTGCTCTTGATTTTCATCAGGAATTAGCCTGTGGCTTTCTGCAAGCCTCACACTCCCCAATATCAATAACTAAACGTAAGTAGTAATCTTCTCAACTGCCTTACACATTTAAGAGTAGCTTGTATAAATCATACCCCTTCACCTGGAGTGAGCATGGAGAATTTCTGAAAGAGAACAGACTTTCAGAAAGGCTGGTTGCTTTCTGTTAACTTTAAAAGTCTAAGTTGGGCGATAAAAATCCTATCCTCATATGTCTTAATGATTGTCCTAATGAACGTTTAGTTAGGTTAGTACATTCCCGCTTGTTACCCAGAAATATATATCTTGCCAATTCACATTTAGGTAGTTGCATTACCCCACAAATATTTATTCCATTTGTTAATTTTTTTTTAATATGCTGAGAAATGTTGGCAAAGTTTAAATCACTTAAAAATTCCAGCAATTAAATTTGAATGAAAGTAAAAATAAATTAAACATTTAAAATTTAATCAACGATGTTTTTCACTACTTAAGTAAAACTCTTAATTATGTTCAAGAATAAAAAATAGTTTATTACCTCTGCCTTAGTTTTCCTAGGCACAAGAAAGGATTATCTGTGTTTCAGAGGTTGATTGATTTTCTACTATCAGCATATAATACCTCTCTCTCATCCTGTTTATTTTTTCCCTCATTGAAGAAATAGATGGGGGGAAAAAAACCACTCTTGTCTCTTTAACTTCCAATCAGTTTATCATTAAACTTACAAAGAAGAAAGTATTTTCTTCATTTGAGGAAAGGAATTGCTCTTAAAACTTAGCAAAATAATTCTATGGACCTTTTTTAAATACTTAGTCAGCATTCCATCATCTGAACAGATTAGGGGCAGTACTTCTTTTACTTAATTTAAATCACTCTGGCAGTTTGTTATTCAGCTAGGCAATACATTTGCTGTCATAATTTCTGATTTAATTTGAAATTGATTTATGTTGATTTTTATTTAATAATATACATGAAAATCTTTACAGGTGTCTTTGAGCATGCCTCAGTGCAGGAGGTTGGACCAACCAAACTCTGAAGCTTTTTTCAATCAAAATTTACAGTGAATTAATAAACAAAATTTTTTGCAGTGTGTTTTACAGTTACATGTAGATGTATATTCACATACATATTGTGCATAACGTAAATTATTTATTTACATTTCACATGAAATAATTTTAAAAATTAATGCAGAAGTTTTCATCTAGTGGTTGGGTGTCTTGTGTCCAGTGTAAAGTTGGCAGGACACATCAGTACAGAAATGAGAAAATAGTCTTAGATAAATCCATATTCTAATTGTCTTAAAAGTCACTGATATTGATTAATAAATAACCATGCATTGTTATACTCTTTTTAGATGCATAAATAGTTTTTCCTTATTTTCATCTTGATTTGTCTTTGATCCTTTTAATTATAAATGCCTAAATACCAAGCTTGCAAAATGAAAATATCTTTGAAGTGGGCAGTGAAACCTGTATCAGGTCATCATAACCTCTATTTCTGCTAATTAGGCAGTGGGTGTCCTGTGGCCTTTTGACATCCATGCAAATATCATTAGCCAGGTGTGTTTCTCTGTGACAGTAATATCATTACTGTTAGACTCAATCCCAAACTGGATATTTGCATTGATTTTTCTCTCAACATCCTCTGTTCACAAGTAAAACTTCAGAGGAAGGAGGTACCTTCATAATGAAATGGAGGTGATCAATTGCTCAGTGTCTGGGTGGAGATCAGTGATGAATGATGTGCATCAGGCACTGGAACCACCACTGTTCTCTTTAGCAATGACACAGGCAGAGGGGTCAGGTGCACTCTGAACGAGTTTGCAGAGGACACCAAACTGAATGGTGCAGCTAACGTGCCCAAGGGATGGGATGCCATGCAGAGAGACGTACACAAGCTCAAGAAATGGGACTGTGAGAACACCATAAGGCTCAAAAAGGCCAAGCGCAAGGCCCTGCACCTCTGCCAGGACAAACCCCAGTATCCATATAGACTAGGGAATGATGGGATTGAGGACAGCCTGTCATACTTGGGGGTACTGGTGGCTGAGAACAACACAAGCCAGCAACGTGTGCTTGCAGTCCAGAAAGCCAATCTTATCCTGGGCTGCAGCAAAAGAAGCATGGCCCACAGGTTAAGGGAGTTGATTCTGTCCTTCTATTCTGCGCTTTTGAGACTCAAACTGGAATACTGGACCTAGCTCTGGAGTCCTCACCACAGGAACGACCTGGACCTGTTGGAATGGGTCCAGAGGAGGACTATGAAGCTGATTGGAGGGATGGATTATCTCTCCTATGACAAAAAGCTGAGAGAGTTGGAGTTGTTTAGCCTGGAGAATTGAGTCTTTTAGAATTTAAAGGTAGCTTCTTTGAAAGATGGGTACAAACTTTAGTAGCTGTTGTGATAGTACAGGGAGCAATGGAAAAATATTTAATTCAGACTGGATACAAGGAAGATTTTTGTTTTTACAATGAAGTTAGTGAACNTTTAGCCTAGAGAATAGAGTCTTTCAGAATTTAAAGGTAGCTTCTTTGAAAGATGGGTACAAACTTTAGTAGCTGTTGTGATAGTACAGGGAGCAATGGAAAAATATATAATTCAGACTGGATACAAGAAGATTTTTGTTTTTACGATGAAGTTAGTGAACTACTGAAACAGATTTCCCAGAACAGAGGGTGACTGAAATAATTATGGATGCATACAAGCAGCTGATAAACAAAATAGCCCAAGTTGGAATTTTGAGGATGTGAAGGAAATAAAAGTTGGGGATTTTGTTATTATGTACATATAATTTACTTTATCAGTAACTGGAGGATATGCACAGATGTTTAGCCTGAAAATTTTGATTTAAATCCAAAAATTTAAAAAAAAAGCTTCAGAAGACAGATTAAGTCCATAAGTGATTACCATGGTCATTTAATTTAACCAATGTGGTACAATATATAAGAAAATCCTTCTTATAAAAAGGGTTTTATGGTGCTGACTTTGTACTAGCTGAGATATTAAAGCAATCTGAAGTATCTCCAGTCACTTCTGACATTTGTAGGAAATAATGCAGTTTGGAGATTTCTAAATACATGGTCACCTTTTTGTAGTTAAGAAATGAAAGAAAATACAAGGCCATGACTTTTCCCAGCACATTGTGAAATGGTTCTGTCTTCACGAAGGCTGAAAATGGTCCTGACCTATTTTTTTTAAATAGCATCACCACATACATACTGCTAAAGTAGCAGAAAAAGTAAATGTGTTCCCTTGGATGCAGAGTGCATGTAAAAGCTTTTACGTGTTTAAAATGTTTTCTTTTAGATGATGTTTAATAAATGCAGAATATGGGAAAGGCAGAATTCCCTCCTTCCCCACTCCCCTTCACAGCCAAGATAATAAGAAGGTTTCCTATAGAAATGAGCCACAATAGCTTCCAAGAGCGCAATGACTTTGTAGACAAATGCACAGTCATAACACACAATAGTTCACATTCAACCCTGGATGCAATAATTATTTTAATGAGAAAGATAATGGCTAGTCAGGACACTGGAGTTAGTCCCTTACTATATTAGAGAAATGTTTTGTGAGTTTAAAATTTATCATAGGCAGCCCCCCAGACAGTGAGGGAAAGAGCTTATGCTCAGTGAGCTGACACTTACCAAATCTGGTGCACAGAGCACAATGGGCACGGAGCGTCGTCCCATGTGTCAAGTAAAGGACTCTGAATCAGAGCATTCCAGCAGAATACTGGTTCTTTAAATTAGTTCTATGCTACAAAATAGCATTGCTACAAAAATTCCACCATGCTGAAAGGATTCATCCTGGTATAGCCCCAAGAATGAGTAGGGAAATTCACCCTATTCAGCTAAACAAAGTTTAGTAATACTCACACATTTAGTGAACAATCTTGAAAATCGACTTGTGGTGTACCTTAAGTAGCCATTTGTGATTATGAAAAGAAGTGAAGTAATGCTTATGAAGTGTGATTTTGAGAAGATAGCAATGCTGCTAGCTAAACGTGATAGCCTTTTCTTTATTTTGCAGAGAACTAAATTACTCCAGCAGAAGAGTGGTGGTGATTCAGGACAAAATCTAGCATTAAAATTTCTTGTTGCATTTTACTTTTCCTTTCACTAGTAAATTGGAAAAATAGCATTATACTGCTTTATTGTTTCAGCAAAACATATTATGCTGGATTCAACAATATGAGAGTCAAGACTGTTGCTGCTCCCTGCTCCCAGATTCAATCAGTAGCAAGGCTGATGATGTAATCCCATCAGGAATATGCACATGTATTGCATATACAGATAAACATAGAAATTAATTATATAGATATAGATGTATAGAGGTAGGTAGGTAGGTAGGTAGGTAGGTAGGTAGGTAGGTAGGTAGGTAGGTAAGTAGATAGATAGAGATAGATAGATAGATAGATAGATAGATAGATAGATAGATAGATAGATAGATAGATAGATAGATAGATGCTGCCATTGCCATCATGGATACACAAGCTCTCCAACCAGTGTTCTGATCCACTGCTTTCAGACTCCCATACATACACAGATGCACACAGAACAGAATGTCCCTCTAACTCTAGAGAGAGTTAGAAAGAAAAGCAATTTCTTGCTAAGAAGAAGACAGACTGTGCTGGTCAGACAGACCACAGAAGCACCAAATAAGTGGAGTTGGAAGGGATCCACAAGGATCATGGAGTCCAACTCCCAGCCCTGTACAGCACCATCCTCAGAAGTCACATCATGTCCCTGAGAGCATTGTCCAAATGCTTCTTGAACTCCATCAGGCTTTGTGCTGTGACCACTTCCCTGGGGACCCTGTTCCAGTGCCCAACCACCCTCTGAACCTTTTCCTAATATCCAAGCTAAACCTCCCCTGACACAACTTCAGGCCATTCAGGTCCTGTCACTGATCAGCACAGGGAAGAGATTAGTGTGTGCCCCCAACTTCCCCTCGTGAGGATGTTGTAGACTGGCAGACTGTAATGTTGCCCTCCTTTGGACACTCTCTAAGAGCCTTATGTCTTTCCCATATTGAGGTGCTCAAAACTGCACACAATATTCAAGGTGAGGCTGCCTCAGCTCAGAGCAGAGCAGGACAATCCCCTCCCTTGCCCAGCTGGCCATGCTGTGCCTGATGCACCCCAGGACAGGGTTGGCCCTCCTGGCTACCAGGGCACTGCTGACTCAGGTTCAACTTGCCATAGCCCAGACTCCCAGGTCCCTTTCTGTGGTGCTGCTTTCCAGCACCTCATTCCCCAATTTATCCATACATTTAGGGTTGCCCCATCCCAGGTGCAGGATTCAGCATTTCCCCTTGTGGAGCTTCATGCAGTTGGTGATTGCCCAATCTTCTGATTTGTGGAGGTCTCTCTGCAGGGCCTCCCTACCTTTGCAGGAGTCAACAGCTCCTCCCAGTTTTGTATCATCTGTGAATTTGCTCAGTGTCCCTTCCAGTCCTGTGTCCAAGTCATTTATGAAGATGTTGAAGAGAACAGAGCTGAGGGTGGAGCCCTGAGGAAGACCACCAGTGACAGATCACTGCTCTGATGTCACCCCGTTGTGCCTGACCTGTGAGCCAGTTGCTTATCTACAGCATGATGTGTTTATCCAGCTGAATGCATTTTGTTTGCCCCTTGGTTCTCACCTAGATGCTTTCAATTGTGCCATTGCCAACTATGAACTCCATACATTAAGGAAAAATCAGTGAATAGACAGCTTCTGTCCCACACTATTTCCTTAAGAACCTACTTTCTGAACTACAATCTTGTTTTCATTTACATTAATTCTGATGCATTACATCAGACTTCTGATTGGATCAGATATTTCTGACCTTTAATCTGGAGGGATTGAAAAGTAATATTGGAAAAATAAGTACTGCAGTGGTCCTTTCTTTTTTTTTTTAATGGAAAACAGTCTAGTATAAAATCTATATGGAGGAGAGAGGAAATCCAGTAAGACTGAAAGAAGGGGAGAGTGTACAATATATCTTTTCCTTTTGTAACTTTATGATTCTTGCAACCTTTACCCAATCTCAATCTGACACTCCCACAAATAAACTTTCAGGTACTGAAATGATGCACAGTGGGATCACTTCACATTACTGCATATTCAAAGGAATCATTATGTGACAACAATCTTTAAGTATTCCAAAAACATTTTACTGTGATATATCCAGTGTAAGAGAACTCATTGGAAAAGCACTCAAAAACTAAATTATTCCAACTTCTACCTTCCTATTCCATCTTCATATTTCTAGCACCTGAGAAGAAATCATCATACTGCTAGAAAAGAATGTTGTGGTAAATAGACACCTTAAAAGGACTAATTACATGCTCATTTAAAAAAAAATAGAACTGACTTTTATACCTCCAATGTAGAAGTTACTGTGTAATCTGCAATTACTCCCATGTGAAGAAATGTCCATTTTCACCAGTTAGCTTATTGAATTTGAAAACTACAGTGGTTCTCATCCTGGAATACAAGTTAGAAAAACAATGGCCAGTGTTTGGTTACTTCAAATTATAAAACAGAATCAAAGCAGAAAATTGAAATGTGCCTCTCTTATCTTCCTCAGCACTGTGATGTGAAGAATAAATACCTGATTTTACGGAATTCAAACACTTACTACAAAAGGCTTGCAAAAAAGAAGCAAAGCAAAAAGATAGAAAAGAATTAGCAGAATATTCCTTACTTAAATACTTTAAAGAAGCTTGTGTTTTAATTGAGTATTTATGCTCAAGCTTTGAAATTCATTACACTTAGAGATACCTTATGTTAGCTTTAGACTTCATATTAGTTATTTCATTCTTGTTTATGAGCTTCTATGTACATATTGTTATTCTTAGTAATACACATATTCCATGTGTAATATATACATAGAAATATGGATTACAGATATTAAAAAAATAAAAATCTAAAATAACTCAAACATTTGATGGCTTATAGGACTAGAATTGAAAAGTAAATGCAACCAAAATCAGTGCTTAGGGTAGTAATCAATGGACAATATGCAACCTATAGTTAGTAAAGGACTCATGAGAAGTATCCAAGGGCTAACCACTGCTTCTGCAAATGGCAAAGAAAGCTTTAACCACACTGTAGATTTAACAGGAATTGGAGTTTTAGAGCGCTCACTTGAAAACTTAAGAGCCTCCTTTACATCATGTCAAGTACCTAAGTAAGTAATTAATAGCTTTTTTTAAAGTAGTGGAAGCTGGATATTTGAAGGAGACCTGAATCAACAAAATTTCAGCCTTCAGTATCCTCATGTACTTTTGAGTAGCCTTGGGAAGCTTTCTTGCATTTCGTGCACCCAAGAACATTAAAAATTCCAGTTTTGTATTACTTATAAAAGGAATGAAGAAACACAAAGAGAAGAGGACTGATATATATATATATATATCAGAGGACTGATATATATATATATATATATATATATACACCATTGATTCTTTCTGTCCATTCCAAACTGATATCCTTAGACAAACAGGTCTTGAGTTTACCAGGACAAGTGGTCTGGTTTAATAGAGCTGTAGACAACTATTAAAATTAAGGTGAGTTCAATGGAGGCCTTTACAATGTGCATAAGAAATTATCCATTTTTCTGTCTTCATTTTTTACATAAAAAAAATATCCCCCTTCTATTTAGAAATTGCTGCTCTTTTATTTTTGCTTGTGCTTAGTACAGTGCAAAGACATGCACACTCTTATGCTTTCTCACAGATGCTCGCCTTTGTTCTTGTTTGTTTTGTTGCTCAATTAATATCAAAGAAAGGTCAATCTGACAAAGTATATGGTTGGTGTTTGTGTATGGAAAAACATAATGGGAAACTTGTAGTAACAGGAGTCCCATGTGCCAAAGAAAATGTTAAAAAGCCTCTCCTTAGTGACAAAGTGAGCTTCATTTGTACTGCATAAGTACCCTACTACAAAAGCAGTCTTGGACTTCCATGGGACTACTATGAATATGTTTATAATATGATTAGGCAGGCAAAATGCTCCTAAAGTGCTGCATCACTAGTCTTGTGACTGTTATACTGCTGTAGTGGGACCTCTTAGATTTCTAGTGGGCTGAAATAGCATTACTTATAAGTATACTTATATCTTACTTAAAATGAAGGGAACCTTGCTGGCTGATGTCATGAGGCTGGAGGAATGATATTAGCGTTACGAATGGTGACAGATTTTTGCTCACTTTACTTCTGTGACTCAAATGGCAGCATTACTCCACAATTTTTGAATCCCATAGAATGAAGTTCAGACTAAATCCCTGCTCACCAAAAAATTGAAAACACTTACTGATCAAACAGATTAATTTAATGCACATTTGTGAACCACTAATATGGTATTCTCCTGGGGGCAGTGGAAGTATTGCTGTGGGACTACCAGCCATGGTGCTGCACCACAACTGTTAGAAATTCTGGAGACTTCTAGATTTGCATTTTCTTTGTAGTTTCATTAACATAATTTGAAAACAGACTTAATTAGTGTTTTAGCACTATTCATTTTGTTTTATTTTTATTTTTTTTTAATTCCTGAAGAGATGTTTTTTCAATGGGGTAAGATATTGACTTGACAACCCTGAAAAATCAACCTCCCTTTGAAGCTATGCAATGATTCTGTATAAGGCTAGTACCAAGCCAGTTTTACTGATCAGGGTGGGGATTTCTTTAATTTTTGTTTTATTGCCAATTTTACTATCCTTTGTTAATCTGCTGTGACAGATCTTGTTCTAAGTTCCTAAATGTGTGACTATCTGGGCTTCATTCTCTACTAGCTGTTAAGCAAGAACTTTCAGGAAAGTAACCTGTTAAGCTCTCTCAAATCAGGCAAACAGAATTGGTGTTACTGCTGTAAATGAATAGGCTATTTTTCCTAAGGGTGGGATACAGTCAGTGTTTTTATGCTTTTCCACTCCATGATAAGCTATGTTTAGCATTTTTCCATGTATTCTCTTCGTGAAGTTTTGCAGTTGCAAGTATGTTGTTCTAATGGAATACCGCTAATAGTTCTAAAAATGCTTTTTTCTCCACCAAAAATTTTATCTTCATTTAAGTTTATCATTTTTACATTCCTGTTTTTTCTCTAAGTTTCTTTCTTTTCTCTTCTGACCAGACTGATCTTGGCAGAGCAATTTTTCTACTTTATTTTAAAATTTTTGATTAGTCTTTGCCTTTACAGACAAACGTACCAGTTGGTGTCATATATGATGATTTTACTGGTCCACCAGAAGCAAGAATCAGATTTTCTGTTCATTTTATGCAGAATATCAAACAACCAACAGATGGAAAACATTCCGAGTTAGATATTGCTTCAGCAGATATGAATTAAAGACCTGAAGTTGAAAGAGACTGTATCCTTCTACACTTTTTCTTTTTAATATTTTTTCATTGTTATTATAACATAAAAATAACTTTTGCAAAAAAAATCTAATCTAACCACCAGAGTAGTAAAAATGAAAGAAAAATTGGTCTACTTATAAGTACACTTCATTATTTTATTGGCACAATACATGATGTTGCCTCCAAAACATCAGTTGTGAAGGATGCCGAGAACTTAGGCATAAAAAAAGTAAACAAAAGCTACAAGACATTTGCAAATGTCAGATAACTAACATCACCCAAGAATTTCCTGTATGGTATCCTTAGCCTCATTTGGACAGTAATGCAGCACTAAAATTTGTGTTCCTAATGAATCACAGATACATAAAATCCCCATGCAGCCAGATTACATATCTTTCAAAACCTTTAGTAAAACAGCTTCTGGCTCACTCAGAGCACCATTAGGCTATGGAAAGGTGTGTTGCATTGGATGCTGAAAACCAAGTGCCAGATTTCCAGCAGGACTGAACCGCTGTAGCTTCATGGAAACGAATCACAGTGGCCACTGCAAATGTAATAGCAGTGGGAACTGTGGGGAGGGACCTGGCTGGGCAGTGCTGATCTGAGGTACCTCTTGTGCATGTTAAAGGGTGGCTTGCTAATCAGAAGTTGTTAAAACAGTTGTTTGAAATGTTGCCACTGGACAGGATCTTTCTAAGCAAATGAGTAATCCCAACAGTACTAATGATACCAATTTATCACTGAGGTTCTGTTTGTATGTTTTGTAGTTTCCAATCTGTTACAGGAAAATGATGGTGGCTGGTTGGATGCCTTTTTTTTTTTTAATGAACATTTAAAGTACATAATTTTACTTCATTTGTGCCAGAAAATTGCCCAAACACCTTCATTAGAAATAAGCAAATCTGCTCAATACTTTCTGAACAGCAGGCAGTAGATGCTTTATTGAACAGAAAAGCTTTAACAAACCTTATCCTGTACACGTCCTGTACTATCAGTCTGTTTATGTACTCACAAGTTTAAGGAGAACATGGGTGCAGCTACATAATAAACAGTGTCTCGTTACCCTTCTTTTTTATCCAGGTGGTTGATTATATGGTATGGGATGTTTTGCAGGTGGTATAGAAAATCATATATACCAGCTGCTGTACCCACTGAGCAACACTTTGCTAAATGACACAGCACCAACCACATATAACAGCTCTAATGATTCGAGTGGTATCTTTACTAGATGTATCCTCTTTTTTACATTGAGAAATAGCCTTCAAAAAGACTTTTACCTGCCTCTGGTTTTTTGTTTTGTTTTGGTTTTTTTTTTTTTTGGTTTTTTTTTTGTTTTGTTTTTTTTGTGTGTTTTTTTTTTTTTTTTTTTTTTTTGCATGGTCTGTTAGGTAAAAGGAAAAACATTCTCAGGAAAAGCGTAAGTGATGAAAAACCTCACAATAATACAAAGCCAGATAGGATAGCAAAAATGAACTGTGCACTGGATGGCTTGGCATGCTGCCACCAATCCTTGGCAGGAATCACTTGCTGCTGGCACTGGAGATGTTAGATGTACTAGCCACTGGGCCCCTGCTATAAACATTTTACTATGTAGAATCAATATTGACATACTGCATAAACAACTGGATGAACCTTGGACAAAAATGATAGCAAATAGCATTTCAATAATTTCACATAAATCTGAAAATATAATTGTGCTTGACATTACTATTAGTATTGAATCTGAAGGCCCTGATTATCACTGAGCACCATTAAATTTAGTCTATTGAACATCAGTCTTTTGCTTTCTTTTCCTATGAGTATGATTGGTGTAAAGAATGCAGCAGTACAAAAATTATCTTCAGTTGATACCCTATGGGAAGGCATCCAGGCTATTTGTTGCCCTTTGTGCAATTAACAGTCATATTGATCACTTGCTTATTTCAATTAATAGTAGATAAGCTGTCTGATTCCCATCCCTGCTGTAATTAATGAAAGTGGACATTAACTAGCAGTTATTTTGTTGCTAGAACAAAAGAACTGCTTCTCTACCATCTGTACTTCTTGTTTGGAAGTGTGAGATTTGTTATGACCAAGTTTGTTCAAGGAGTAGATAGTAGATTAAGAACTTTTCATAACTAAATAGTGCAGGTTTGTAGTAGAAGTCCATCACTGCTTACATATTTTCCTCAATTTTGATAGAGAAATTAATATATTTAAGAAAAAGATTGTCCACATCTGGATTCCCTGAAATTCTTGTATTTAAAATAATGAGAGAACAGCTTCTGTCTTATAAAAAACCAATATTGTTGCTTCCTTCTCATGAAATGCTTTTGTAACACAGCTCACCATTATTGCCAGGTTTATGTGAAAGACTCATAAGATCATGTGCTTGTGCTATAGCTCCAAGTTCTTGAAGTCTAAGGCTTGTGCTCCAAGTCCTCTAAATTCCTCTAAGGATGTGGACTCTTACTCAGTTGGAAGCTGTCAAATAACTGAAGATGATTTGAGCTACCACATACAGTATTGCTTCCTGCTGTGGCTGATGAAGGAGATACGCAGCAGCTTTACATTGTGACATTATTATTTTCTTTCTTGTAATAATAAAATGTCCTCTTCTGTGCAAAAAGAATTTGACATCCTTGCCAGTGCTTTGCCTTTGATAGGTACAGCTAAGTGATACTAACCATGGGTAAGTTTTCTAATAGAAAGAAGCAGACCTGCTTCACATCTAATGTTCCAGTGGGGTGGGTGAACATAATGAATGCAAACTGATGTTGGCAAAGAAAGAAACTGATGAAATAGATGGACTGTGTGATGTATGCATCTTTATGGCTCCAAAATATATGAAACAGAGGGGAAGAGCTACTCACTGCATTAAATTATTCAGATTACTTAAAGAAAAAAAAAAAGAGAGTAAAGCAAAGGAAGTAGCATGTATAAATATACATTCATTTATACTAAACTAAGGTGTAAAAGAAATTCAAACTTTTCCTAATTATGGTTGTGCTTTATATTTTTTAGGTATACAAGGCTTTTATTTTGCCTTTTTCTTTTCTACCACTAACAGTTCTTTCAGGAGCACGTTGACAGCTTTGAGCTGATAGAGAATCATTATAATCAGTGTAGAAGATATAAAGTCACAATGAGAAGGGAATTCATGTTTACAGTAGTGGGGACCACACACTGTGATAGTTTGCATTAGAAACTCAGCAGGGGGAGTGTGAAAAGCTGTAGCATTATAGTAGATATGGGGGCTTTTTGGCATGAATAGGTCGTGTGTGTTCAAGTACCTGTCTAACATGTAACAATCACAAAACATTATCATATTCAGCAGGACCATTATTGCTGCTGCACTGAATATGTAGCCTCTTAAAATCCTCCATGCTCTCAAAAAATGAAAAAGATACAGCATCAAATAATGGATTCCCCCTAACCATATCAGTAGTACATTTCAGAATACATTGACACAAACAGAGGAGACAGAGGCATACAAAGGAATAGATCAAAACTGCATGAACAGGTGTTATGTCAGAGCAAGGTTATTCATTCAGGTAAATAAAATCTTTTAGCCAAAACACAGAAACAAATGTATGAAACAAAGTGAATAACCAAAGCCTTACATCTAAGCTCTGAAAAAAAAAAAATAATATCATAATGAACAGAAGCTTATAGCAGCTGAAAAACAGGTTCAAAAATCCAGGAAATATTTTCTGGCGAGATACAAACATACAGCAAAGATTCAAGACTGTGATAAGTCCCTTTAGTTTCTAATTTCTTTCTTCTCTGTTTTTTACTTTGAGCTTATGAGGTAAACTGTAGGAAAATCAAAATTACAAACAAATCTCTAAGAGACAGAGATCAAGCAACAGAAGTTTGACCTCAAAGTCTTTTTTACAGTAGCAAAACCTACATTTAATCCCTGTTATTACAACGGCATGTTAGAAGAATGTTAAGATTACACAGAAAGGCATTTAAAATTTGAGGCATAGCAGAAATACTTTTCTACGTTGCCCAGTGAAATGGAGGGGTGCACCTCAGGCCCATGCACCTGATGGTCAGAGCATTTAAAATTTAAAGGAGTAGATGAAATCTATTTTAGGTTGTACACCAAAGTGGCTTGGAATTAGACATCTTACATTAAAAGAGGTGATTCCTCCACATTCCTCCACAAATTCCAACCCTAAGTGTCCAAAGAACTTCTCCCACTGACTTCAGAGCCAACAAGCATTCTGGAAAACAAAACTGCCACTGAGAAAGTGAGGAATAGCCCATTAGAAACACTTGTGAAGAGATAGCTGTCTACAGCATGAGAGACAACCTGCCCAAAATGTTAGCAGTCAGCTGTCTAAACCATGTTGTGTTTTCTCCTTTGCCACAGCTAATCTCGGTAACCATCACACCACTGTACAAGCACTTTATATTGTATAACAAAAAAAATCAAGAAAGCAAGAAAGGAGTGTAGGTAGATAGCTAAATTAAATAAATTTGCTCCACAGCTTGTCCCAAGAAAAAAGACCAGAGAATATAAACTTCCAGATAGGAACCTGATCACCCCCACTTCTTAATTCTTTGATTTTACTTTTTTTCTACTTTGGTCTGTTCCAAATAGATTTCTTTGTTAGATAGAGATATAGCTCCTATTAGAGTGGATGCAAGTTAACAAGCTTTTTGTTCTTATTTTGGAGGACTAGTCGCTTTTATTTAGGTGATAGACATACTGATATATACTGATACAAGCCTGTAAGAGCCTGCTTCTAGTTATCTTCATCATCAATTGTGTCCTGGCAAACCATCATCAACTTCAGGGCTACATTTTAGCATCACTCACAAACTCACGTGCCAGACATGCTCAGAGTTCTGACTCAAAGTCCCAAGAAAACACTAGCAGCAGGTCATTCCCAAATACTATTTCTCCCTATAGAAGTTTGGGACACTTTTCCAAAATGGTAAACTAAGCCTAAGTCTCTCTTCTACAAGATGAGATGTAAGACCATGTCCCAGGTGAACGCAACAAAAGACAGGCTACAAGGATTTCTGGAGCAGGCATTTCTCATTCCTGCTTGTGCAATTTGCTCTGCTATGCATCAAGTAAGACTCACTGAAGCAAAGAATTCAATCTTTCCAAGTAAATGTCCTAAGCACTGGTTCCTAGAAAAAAAAAGTGGGGGAGGGCATTTCTACCTACCCTTCCTTTTTTAAGAGAGGTCTGAAATGCCACGCTCTCAAAGAAAGGGCTTTGATGCCTATTCCCAGAAGAAAGTGGAAAATAAATGAATCTTTTAAGGGAGGGAAACTGGTGGTCAAAGTTAGGGGCAAATCATCTAAGAGGGAACTTAAATATTGTCAGTATTCAAAATGCTTTCTTCAAATCTAATTCCAGGATGGAAAAAAATTATAGTCATATACATCATTTAGGAGCCGAAAATTTCAGGACAATAAAGGATGTCTAAAAAGTATCCTAAATATTTTTTGGCAGTCTAGATAGAGGAAGAAATCTGTCAGCAGCAAAGTACAGTCTATACACTTCATGGATGGAAAATGTAAATGCAAGCTACTATTAAACAAAATAAGGTAAAATCACAAGTTTTAGCACTGACCCTTGATTATCTCTAGGGACCTGTTGCAGGTAAGTACTGATTCAGATCAGGCATAGTGTCCTTACCTGAGAGAAACAATACTTCAGCAATTCACTCTCTACTTCCATTGCCCAGTTAGTAGAAGCTGTGGCAGACTTCAATGTATATTTAGATAATCCCCTTGATGTTTCACTGTGTGTGAGATTCATTGTAGATGTTAGATGCACGGATTTCATTTTCTCCTTGTTATACTGGGAAGTGAGTTCTCCCTAGACCTTAAAGTTTCATTCTTCTATGACCATATATGAACTATGTTTATATTTTTATGGCTTTTTGTACTGTCTATTTTCAAGGTCTTTGCCATCTTGAGTTTTTACTCTTGGAGATCACTGTTATACAGCACACAATCCTAGAAAGAATGTAGAGGTAAGAGCCTCCCTGATAGAGTGGAGCCATGACTTCAATACCTATATCTTTTCTTAGTGTTCAAAATTACATTTTCTTGCTTCTATGAAAATTAATTTACCACTATGCTGTACCAGACAGAGACATTTTTATTTCTTTCAGTCAGGTAGATAACTATGCAGCAAAAAGATAAAGAGTTACTGAAAGAGGAAGAAAAGTGGAGAACAAGGCCACGCTGGGTGTTTTGGTTTTGGTTGGGTTTTTCTGTTGTTAGGGTGAGGTCTTGTTGATGGTTTTTTTTGTTGGTTTTATTTGGTTTAGGTTTGGTTTGTATTCTATTTATATTTTATGACAACTACATGGGAAGAAAGCCACAGCTACAGCAACTACTACTGTTTGCAATGTGTTTAGTGTAAATTAGGTACCCAAACTCTGCAAAACTCCTCCCATGATTCTCCGTACTTGCCAAAGGTCTTAGCAGGAAGGGATAGCAAAATAGGATTTGGTAACACCTCATACTACTGTAATTCTTTAGCCATCAGACCGTGCTTCTACTATAATATTCTTGAAATTAAACTGAACTCACCTAATTAAATGAAAGTATTTCATAAACCACATTAAAAAAGACTTCAATATAGAATTTATGCCACATCTAGAGTTACACTATTGCACAAAATTCAAATATTTCTTTTCCTCAAAACAGTTCTGCATGAGTTCTCATTGTTACATGCCCAGTACAGTATCCTCTGTGTTCAATTTCAGAACTGGCAAGTAACAATAAAAAAAAGGTTAAATTCTGTAGATAACTAAATAAATTAAACATGCCACAACTCCTAATTACCAACAACTAAAATGGGTTTGTATAAGCAACATTCTATGTGTTACGTTCATCTCTGCTAGCTATCCTAATTGCCTGGGCTGAGATTATAACTTGGAGAAAGTAAGGCATTATGTTGCACTGCTCCATAGCTAAGAGATTTTTTCCTAAAGGGTTACAAAAAAACACTATTAGAGCCACCCATTCACCTCTATCCCCATTAATATTGACATTTGGAAGAAAAAAAATGCATGTCCATTGAAATGAACCATGTTTGATATCTGAAGGCTGGTTTATTTCATATGAAAAACTAAACTGCGTTGTAAGGATCTGTGTACAATGCAAACCTGTTAAATACTTAACAGGGCATAACAAAAAAAAAAAAAAAAAGTGTTCTTTAAGGAAGAATGCTGGCAGCAAAACTGCTCTGGCGAGATTGGTACATTAGCAGTCCTGGTTGTGATAGAAGAACACCAGTGTCAAGGAAATCTCATTAAAAATCCTTTCCTTTAGTAGATAACGCACTGTGTGGCTAAACTGTGCAGCTGTTGGCTTTCTGATCTGTGCTTTACAATTTTGGTCTCTAAGCAAGGTTGTCTTATTAGCAAAATCTTATGTCCAAAATATGTAGAACTGGATTAAACATCTGATGTTTACAAAATGTATTTGATTACATTTCTCATGCCTTCTCAAAAATGAGGGCTAAATCCAGATTTCTTATAAGTGAATGAGTAGCTGTGGGCTGAGCTTGGTTACAAAACACCATGTGGCCTTTGCCAATAACGTGATGAGAATTATTTTCTGAGACAACAAAGGCCCGGGTTCAAGAAAAATAATAGATCCTGATTTATAAAATGACACAGAAATAAAAAAATAAATGCATCTTAAAAAAAAAAGAAAAAAAAAGAAAAAATATATGTCCTCTGAAAACAGAGTGAGAGAGCTGGGGCTGTTCAACACAGGGAAGAGAAGGTTCCTTATGGCAGTCTCACAGTACTTGAAGGGGACCTACATGGCTGTTGGAAGAGAGGCTTTCTACAAGGCCATGTAGTGATAGAACAAGGGGAATGGATTCAAACTGAAATATTTAGATTAGATATTTTGAAGAAATTCTCCACTGCATGGGTGGTGAGGCACTGAAACAGGTAGTTCAGAAAAGTTCTGGATGCCCCATCACTGGAACTGTCCAAGACTAAGCTGGATGGGGCTCTGAGAAACCTGGTCTAGTGGAAGGTGTCCCTGCCCATGGCAGGGGCTGGGAACTAAGTGATCTACAAGGTCCCTTCCAACTCACACCATTCTCTGATTCTATGGTTTAACTTTGTATAACCAATAGCAGCTGACCAAGCCAATCTAAAGCTGGGAGTCTCCAGGCAACAGGAGACCAAATTCTATTCATCTACTGAAATACCAGGACAGAGACATCAGAAATAGAGTATTTTCAAGCAACTCTTGTTAAGAGCCACTGTTGCATTTCTGTTAAACATAATCAGTTGTCTAAGTAAAAATGCAAGTTAAGGTTTATGAGAAAGGAACTAAACCAGACAATATATTTGGCAAGAAGTAAACAAATGAACTAATAAAAAAACTGGGCTTCAATTACACAGAAGTCTTATTTTTTCCAGATAGATTGTTGATATAGTGATAGATATTAACTACAGAATTCCTTCCTTTAGAAAGGATGTCCATTTGGTAAAACACACATAATTTCTCAAAATACATTCTTTTGATATCATGTGTATCATCACGGGATGTTCTGAAGGCCAAATGTCTACGTGAGCTTAAAAAGAAATATGACAAGTGCATGGAATATAAGTCTGAGACTATTAAAACTGTCATGCCTGACTTCATTCTTGAGTTTGAGAATTTCCAAAGCCATTTCCATTCATGTATATTAAGAAAGCTAACCAATAAAGTAGTTTCTTTGCTCTTGTACCCTTTCATAAGCAAACTGGAAGAAAAATCCTGGGTTACATTGGGCAGTTGTCTCTTTCTTTGTAGTCCTTTGTTATTATATTATCACCAAGGCTGCTTAGACACTTGGGCATTTAAACATTGAAATAAGCTAGCTGAAGCCAGTGATTCAAGACCTAAAGGTTGGCATTGCTAAATTTACTTTGTGAGTCCTACAAGAGAGCAGGAGCATTACGTGAATTGGTTACTGATTAATTCTCAAATACTCAGCCAGCAAGATCAGCCACGATCAACCCTTCCATAGACAACATCTGCATTCTATCCAGCCTAAAGTATGACACATACAGTTTTAGATATACATATATATGTGTGTGTATGAAATACATATAAAATAATAAAAATTAGTATATTATGACTGATTACATATAAAAAACTATTGCTCCCTGAAATGTATATTCATTTTAATATTAGACAGTTGCTAAATAAAAGGGAAGAAGAACCAACATGGAAAGAATGATTCTCAACTTTTCCTTCTTGCAGCAATACAGTAATTTCTAACCTACTTTCCAGTTCCATTCTCTTCTCTCAGTCCCTTTCTCTTACTTTCTGGCTTCACCAGGATTCAGCTTTGACAGAACAGTTAGAAGTTGTCCCTCAGCCTCTCTGAATCCCCTAATTTCTGTTAGTTGGAGCTCTGAGTCATTTCCATATATAAAAAGGTGGGCACTATAAAAAGGTGGGCACTTCTATCTTATCTTCTTGTCTTCTGACACAGAAAAAAATCTGTTTATTTAATCACGTGCCTTCACATGCAAACCCCAAGGTCCTGATCTTCCGAAGGAGGAAACATGTTTATGTAGCTATTTCAGTAAGGCCCTAAATCTTCCCTTTGAGGTTTACCAGCCGAACCATCAACCTAATAAAATGTAACATGGTGCAATTTGGGGTTTCTCTGAAAAGTAAGCATAGCACTGAATGTAAACTGATAGCACTCAGAATCCGAAATTAAATCCACCCTTCCTGCTGCAGGGATAAAGGACTCTAATAGGCCTGTAGTTCAAAGACTTCCAGCCGAGTGGCGTTTAGGAAGCTTTTTACTTATTTTATTTAGGAACATTTTTACTTGGTTAGCCACCACTTCCAATTAGAACACTGAAATTAATGGGTTGAAGCCCCAGCTCATTTTTTAAAAAATAAAATAGCCTTTCATTTATGAGCTTTATTATCTTTTTTTTTTTTTTTTTACTAACTAGAATTGCTCACAAAATCTTTCAGAACTAAAAGTAATTTAAGAAGCTGTTCCTTGATGCATTTCACCTATTAGATTCCAGTTCCCAGCTTTGACTCCATAACTGGCTATGTGTAGACAGGCTTAGTGTATGTTAACATATCAAACATGGACATAAATTTGATGTGTTAGCAGGTCTACTCTGATTAAACTTAGGATCAAGAACTTAATTGCATCACTATGTAAGCACAACCTTTATTGGATTACTAACCTGCAGAGAAGGGCAAAAAGGCAAATGTGTCTCTGTACATATGATTTTACATTGTTTAGTCTTATTGACTACACCCTGTTCAGCCTCAGTAACACTTACTTCTTTGGAGTGATTGCACAGAAAGCGTAATCCTTCAATTTACAAAATCTGAATAAACTTATCTTGCACCTGTCAGAACAATTAGATTGGCAACGGAAACGAGTGGTCTGGATCTTGTCCTAGATGGTGGTTATTATAACTGAAATTAGAAGTCTGTTTATGAACCAAAAACCTTCACACTTTTTGCATAGGCTATTTGGGAACAGAACCTTTTTCTAATAGGATTATTCTTTCCTCTGAGTGGGTAATTAGGCTGCGTGGAAAGATGAACTCTAGTGGCCAAATGGATGAGACTTTAGCCGGGAAAAGAGGCTGGGAACCTGCTGAAAAGAAAAGAGGGTATATTAGAAAACAGCCTCCAGCATGGTGGTAAGGAGACTTTGACTCCGACTCAGAGGCGCTGTTCTAGTGTTGCTAGCTGCCTCGGGCAGCTCAGTGAAATTCAGCATGAAAGGGAGAGGTGTGTCTTGCCTACTCAGAAGACTAGATTTTATGCAACTAAAGAGTAATTTTACTTCTATATTTATTGTCATAAAACATAGATTTGGAAGATTTTTGTCTCTTACGACACTAATTTCAAAGGAAATGCGCTGGAGATCCACTAGAGGACTGTCTGATTCAGAGTCTTACAAAAAAGACCCTTGATCATACTAGATGTTACAGGTTTCAGACAACAGGCCTTTAAGGGTATTCATCTCTCTGTACTCTACTATTTAGTAAAAATAGTTCCTGTCTCCAACAAGATTAAAAAATGCAGGTTAATTTAATAATCACTCCATGAATTAATACTTTATCACATGTCTCTGATGCCTGCAGTTTACCTCATTTCATGACCTATGCGAGTCTGGCTCTTGAACTTGGATTTCTATCTTCAACCTGGCTCCTGTGTATCATTTGGTCTAAGGAAAAAGGAACAGATTACTAGATCTCTCCGCTTTATATGCCCTACATTTTTTTAGAAAATAATATAAAGATCTTATTAAAAATAAATATTCTATTAGAATTTGGGATTTTAGCTTTTTTGAAAAGAGTGGAGTTTGAATATACGTTAAACTATTAAAACCTACTACACAGTTTAAGAAAAACACAATAAAAAGTCTAATGCTTCAACCAAAGATGCTTGCCTCATTCTTAAAGAAAGAAAAATTAATAGACTAATTAGTGTTGAAAGAATATTTTACTATTCATAAAAGTATAATAAATTATTAGTCTTTTCTGTATACAATGCTTTAATTAAAAAATATAGTTTTCTTCTCAAATATGATAATGTGCTTTGTGTGATGGATTAAAAGCCCCTGAAATTCTACATGTCACAGAAAATAAACTCCTTTTTTTTTTCTAATTAAAAAAATTAATGTTGGGTAGTGTTTCAATATTAAATGTTTGATGGACTGAATGAGATGACATTAGATTATCTTTTAAGCCTATTCGTTATAAAAGATGAATGGCAAATACAACTCAAAACACATCAAAGTGCACAATAACTTTATAGAAAAAAAGAAGGAAATAAAATGTAAATATGTTTGTTACATTGTGCCTGCTTTGGCCTCTTATACGTACTCACTTAATGTGCAATTTATACAGCACAACTAATTCTTATGGCTTATTTTACAATGCAGAAAGTTTAAAAACAATTTATGTATTTTTCTCTGAACTTTCTATGGCAGCTCATGGATTACCATGTAAAGGCAAAAGATTATCCACATGAAAGCAGAAAGAAAATATCCTTACATTTTATATCCTTTTTCTTAACCCAAAGAGTAAAGAAAGGTAGCTGGATAATAATAGAGAAAGTTGAGGAAATTTTATAAAACATGGTTGGGATTAGTCTCACCTAGTTTTTGAGGTATGTGAAAATCTAGTTTGCATTTAAGTTGATTTTCATGTGTCCCTGCTGTAACCAGTAAGACAAATAGACATCTATGAAGGGCAATTCCTCAGTGGTGGTGTGCAGAACATGTTTGCTCTGCTGGTTCTTTTACATTTATCCAAATTGATTTTCAAACCAATGTCTTCCAGAGTGTACATTTCTCTCTGCATATGCAAAGGTAGGCAACAAGCTCGATTCAGCTGTCCATACACTTCTTTTTATATCCTAGACTCCACTTCTGGCTTCCATCAACACTTCCAGGCATCTCTCCAAAGAGTCCGGTGGCATGCTAGACTTGGCAGATACTCTTGGACATTTTAACATGTATTAAAGTCTCATACACATCAAGCTCAAGATGATCAGTTAAATCTTAGTTGAATTGAATAGGAATTGGCTCCTCTACATTTAGACATCTACAGCTACGTGCCCTCTGGATTATCTAAATTCCTATTCAACTCTAGCAGAAATAGCAGATGAGATTCACCTAACCTCATTCTGTTTGAGATGCCCTAAGCTCTCAGAAGCAATAACACAAAGCTTGACTGACAGCCAACAAGACCTGAAGGAGACTTGAACCCTTCTGAAGAAGCAGTTTAAAGCCAGGTGGAATAACCTCATGGCATATAAAAATTGCTGAGGTTTATGTGTCACCAAATTAATTTTTTACTTCACCACTGCATTTCATGAGGTGCAGAAGAATTATTTTTCTCATCCCACAGAAACCATCTACATCTGGTCCCCTGAATAGTTCTCCAGATTTTGATGACTATATTGTCTAGAATCCTACTGGTTGTAAAGGAAGCCTACACTCTGCTTCAAGGTAAACTCTGCCTTATTCTGAAAGTTGATCTCACTCAAACAAAGTAGGATGAGAAGAGTCTCTCCTCTGAAGTGACAGAAATTCCATAATTTCTTTTATTGATTAAGCAAGGGTCAACATAATTAACCCCTAAAAATACAAAACATCGAATATTCATATAACAGAAAGTGTTAGAACACTTGTGGGCTTGGAGAGATTTTGAAGCTGCATCTAGATTTATCTGCTGAGGGACATTAGCAGCCAAATCAGATTCAGGTCCTCTTCAAAACTGTGATTCTCATTAATTATATGCTTTTTCTGAAAATCAAGGTACAGAGAAATGCTTATTATAAAATTATAAGCATTTTTTTGTCTGGAAACGTATATCTCTAGCTTGAAATTTTTCCATTAATTCTCTACTAAACCTAGTAAGTCCATCTGAAAACTGAGAATATCCCAAAGTAAGGTTATATAAAATCACATAGCTTCAAATTTTATATACAACCATCCAACTTTTATTTCAATCAATATGGACTATACACAAAAATCTGATACAGAAGTAAACCTCTCCATCTTACTTAGGGAAAAACAAAATTTATGGTAGCTTTTTCAATAACTTGAACTATCAAGTGCTTAGTGCTTTGTGTTGTGTTGTTCTTTTCTGTTTTTTGGGGTTTTTTTCCTAAATATCACATTAAAAGCAGAGTTAAACGTACATAACATAAACACCTATGTAATCATATGTGTATGCTTGTATATGAGACACTGTCCCACAAGATAAGTACAGCAACAGAACTTCCCATTGACATCAGAAAAATATTAATATTTAAAACTATTGCATGCCTTTATCTCCTGCTGATAAGGGTTTTCCTTTAAAAAGCTGTAAGAGATATTTTGAACAGATGGTAACTGGTTTGTTCTATCCTGCATCTCTTCACAACTGCCACAGAGCTTTACCATTCATTAATCTTCCATAGACTTCCAGTAGCACAGCAACTAAATTACACACAGACACTCTGAGGCCAGGACTGCTGTCAAGCCCAAAATTAAACTGAAGTGCACTGTGCCAAGTCTTTTAACAAAACTCTCCTATAAAACAGTTAGAAAAATAAACATTTAGCTTGGAGCCTGACCCATGAACATTCAGCCCTAAAAGAGAGAGTACCAGTTGGCCATTACATTTAGGGCATTCTATGAAGCAAGTTGAGCTGTGATTTGTCAGTGGGAATAAAACCAGAAAACATCTGGTTTGAATTCACCTTGACTCATTAAGGTTTAAGGAGAGAGCTATTTCCTCTAAGTTTGAAGTGACGACGGGAAAAAATACATTATACCCACAACATCCCCTACTATCCTTGCATTTGTAATGAGGTCTCTACACAGCAGGTGATAACCAAATAAAATTGCAATCTATTTTTTTGGATTAGAAATTAGGTCACAAATTCTAAAATATCCCTGTTGCTTGGAGAACAAACATATACATAAAATTCTTTATCTTCCAGACTTCCTCTACAAAAAAGATACCTGTAGCACTTCAGTCTCTGAACTCTGCCAAAGCTTCCACTCAAGTTTATTTCTAACATACTTTCTAAACCTAGAGATGGTTGAAAAAAAAATTTTAAGTGTTGAATTCTTTCTCACAGAGTTTTTCATAATTTTTCTCTCCAGCATTTCTGAAAATCAATACTGGCAACTATAGAAAGAATTCAAAGAGAACTTTGATCCCAATATTGTACAGTGCTGAAAGGTTGGCTTTGCCATTTTCCCCTTCTACCTCCTCCATCACTTTTGGCTGAGGTATACAAATGACAAACTCAACAATACAAGCAGCAGCAGTTTTGAAGCCTAACTTATCATCTATCTTTTATGGCAGTGTAGATGTACATATTACATGTGTGAACAGATGTTCCCAAAATCCAAAACTGAAGTGTTGCAGTGACTAGGAGAACAAAGCTCCACTGCAAATAATGACATTATTCCTGCAGTCTATCTCTCCTCTTCTTTATTTCCTTTGTTTTTCCATGGGAAAATAAGAAAGATTACATTTTTTACTTCGCAAAGTTTTATTGACTAATCTAATTGTTATCTTTCAAATGCAAATTTGAGGTTTTAATTTAGAACTACTACTATCTTTTAATTGCATCAGTTTTAGAGGAGAATTAGTATTAGTGTGCAATCTCTATAATCTCTATAATTATGGAGATTTCTGCAGTGGGAATCATAGAGCTCTAGATATTATGTATCTGAATTTCTCTGTTTACCTTAATATACTTTTGTTGCAAAATACCTCCAGGTACAGTTATGCAAAGCTGTAATATTAAAAGACAAGCCTTCTTGAAATTTATCTTACACACTGAATAATTTTAAATATCTTTGATAATATTATTCTGTTTAAATTTGTGTTTCTATCTAGTGTGTAGCTTGTACAAGGATTTCAATATCCAGAGTCTCACACTAATGCAAAGCAAAAAAATTAAGACGCTTGGTTAAAGCACTCACATCTTCTCAATATACATATAATGCTGCATACAGTGTTCCTGAAGTAAATACCAGAAAATTACTTAACATTAAAAAGATAAAAATTCCTCTCCAAATGGTTCCTATTTATATCTATCTATATATATATGCTCTCACTTTTTATTCTTTGTTTGTTGATCTTAAAAAACAAAACAAAACAAAACAAGCAAACAAAAAAAATCCCCAGCACAATGTGTGAAACCAGCCTGTGAAGAGCTCCTGAACATGAGACTTTTCTAAATTTTCAGGCAGAATGAATCCATGTTCAAAGATTCATAATCTGGTTTTTACATCACGAGCTGCAGACTTAGAGGCCCTATGACCAGTTGAACTCTGATCTTGGAATTAACAATGCATCTTGGCTTACCTGACAACATACTAGCTATATGTGCTTCAATTTTTCTAATGTATGTAAGGATGAAGGAAGATATATATATTTAGGCAAACTACAGAGCACACAGTCATGGTCATACTTCTATTTCTGAAGATTTTTGTGGTATCACACAGAATACAATTTTCAATACAAATTTAATTTGTTACTACATCTATTAGTGGAAAATAAATAGTAGGTTATACACAACACTTAATGTATTTACTTTCTTATAGATCTTTCCTGGGGAGAAAAAAGAGAGTCTTTTTGAGAAATTTCTATGGCTATGCAGCAGGGAACCCAGAATAAGATTACTGAATGTTTACCAGCTCCAAGTCTTTTTCAGCCTTTTAAAACAAAAATTTATATTTTCATCTACAGAAATTACTTATCATTTTGATCTACAGCAATTACTTAGCATCTAAGGCTGCATCTATAATTGTGAAAAAACTAATGGGTTAATTCTTTGGCATTTACTGTTAGTAATGCACCCAATCCCAAAAAATTCATACCCTCCAGTAGCAGAAATTTCATCCATATTGTCTTTTGGGAATTTTTCCTTTCTGAAACTGTCATCATGAGCTATTTGTTCTTGGTTTTTGTAACAAACCAGAAAACATGTAAAGGAGTATTACAAAATAACAGTACAGACAGATGCGTTCCAGTGTTCTGCAAAAGCTCTCTTGCCCTGCTTAATTTACTAATATAGATGCAGGCCAAAGTAGGAGTAGAAACTAGACAGATTGCTGTCCAAAGCTACTGCTGAGAAGGAAAGATAACCTTTTGCTCTTTTGGTGAGTAAACTTTGAGTGTGATTTGTATTTATTAAGGGACAACAAAACCATTCAGTATCTGAAGTAGATATAGCAAATACTTCCAACCAAGATAGCCTGCTTTGCCAAAGTAAATGCATTATTGTGGGCATTAAGAACTACAAAAGATACCCAATTACTTCTTTTTATTGATTTACTAATATTACCTAGTAAATATGATGCCACTGTACAGACAAATACTAGCCACATCCCTGAGCTGAAAAGCATGCACTCTAAAACAATCAAGGTAACAACATTGCCTTGTTGCCTTGAAAGTGTTAAGACCTGGAAAAAGGGTAACAGAGAGAATATTTTCTTACAACGGATTGACAGAGACTGACAAAATAATGATGTAATTACAGCATTTTGCTATTTTGGTACCAATATTAAAGAGATGATTTTACCTGTATAGAGTAGGTTTTTTGTTGGGTTTTTTTTTTTTCCTTGAAGAAAGTTCGGGAAAAACACTTTACCTCTTAAAGTTTCTTTGCATAAGGAGTATGATTATTTTTACAAAATATAATTGTGATAGTATATATTCTAAAACCAGCCTTGTTCAGCACAACTCCTTGTCGCTGTTTTTAACGGTTGAAATTTAAACAATTAAAGGTTAATCAAAGACAAAATGTTTTGAAGAGAGATCATAGCAAGATAGTGCATTTATCTGCTAATTGTCTGAGGACAAATTCAGAGAAAGCTACTTCTGTTGGCTTTTGTTATCTGGGTAAGGGGAATGAATTTCAGATGGTTTGTTGTGCTGATAATCAAGTTACTCATCAGGTTGTTCAAGGATTAGATATCATTAGATGTTTGAAAAATATATAAGATTTAATATTAAAGCTTTTTTTTTTGTCCTCAGTGTGAAATATATACCCCTAACCTAGTATATTAATTTGATATTCAAGGGCCTCTGTGTGATAAAAGATTTTGTTCCCTTCCAAATGGATGTACTTTGGGCATCATGTGTGGGGGAAAATTTGCAATATTTTCTCAATTTTATTAGACCCTTTCAGGACAATCTAAAAGACATGACAAGAGCTTCCCTAATGTCTTTGGGAAGTGTTTTTGCCTTGTACGCTTGCATTCTATGACTTTTAAATTTAAATGAGTCCAAACATCTCAATGCAAACATCAGGCAAAAATTTTTATATGTTATGGTTCACAGTTCAAATCATAAACTTTCTACTTCTAATATAAAGCTGCATTTCATACCCTTATTCTTTGCTCTAATCGCTGTTCTCTGATAGCAAAATCCAATAAATTTCCAACAAGTGTCCCCTGTAATTTCTTCCCCAGATTTTTGGAGTATAAAACTTCCTTGTTTTCAGTGTTCAACAAATGCTTCTTTTGCTGTTAGGAATATATCTGTGGTTTTAATATCATTAAGGACTGGATTGTCTAAGTGTAGCTGTAAAGATCAAATGAGCTGTAGGAGTCAAATGAGAAAATAACTGGACCTCAGTGACACACAATCCTTCACCTGATATGCAGGGGGAAATCATGTCGCTATTTTTAGGCTGTCTTAAATGCAACATGAAATTCTTTCTTTTACCAAGATGTTTCATATATATTAGCAATAATCAAATACCAGTGTTGTGACACACATTGTCAGGGCTGTAGTGCACACTTCTTTTCTCACCCATTTAGGAAGATGTGCCATGCACTTCCTTTCAAAGAACTTCCTTCCAAAGAACTTCCTTCCTATTTGGACTTCAGAGGAGCAGAATGTAAACAAGTATAATTGCATTATTAAAGGTAGAAATACAAATGGGTGAAAAGCTAACTCCAGTAGCAGCTGAGGAGAAATCCCTGCTGTCTCCCAAACCCAAGGCTTTCACTGTTCTCTTACTCAGAAAGGATATTTAGGCCTGTGTTGTTGTGGCAAGCTAAATAGCTATTACAGGGGAGCAAACATTACTAAGGTTTTAAGGGAAAAAAAGAAACTTCATCTAGCCATGCTTAAAGTAGTTTAGGTTGATAATCCAGTCATAAAATTCACACAACTTCCTACCAGTTTTTGAAAGAAGTGTGATGCCATTGACAGTGTATTGAGTGGAAATCACACATTCATCCAAAATATCCTGCACCTAATTGTGGAAGTCATATTTCTGTAGAGAACAGGACCCAATACAATTACTTACACAACCTCTTCCACTACCATTATTTGCAAGTGTCTCTTCACAATATGGATCAGATCCAAGAATGTTAGACCTCAATGTATATTTACTGTTCATTCTTTAAAAATATATCTCTGTTGCTAAATATCCAGCAAAGATTTATAATTTAGTCCATTTTAACCAAAAGGCTCACAATGTTGAATCTCTTCTACATGCATCAAAACCACATCCTTTTCCTTTCAATCATGTGTTTATTCAGTTCTTAGAACTTACAGGAAGGTAACTACATTGTTCCTTCTTTCACTGGCCTAGAGCAGCCTAGGACAGAGAGATTTAAATGGCTCTTGTTATTCTAGATCCATACTTTATATGAGTTTCTATTAGTGTTATTTACCAGTCTCCACACCACACTGTCAAGCTAAGGTTTCTTGGCTGTGTGAGGTTTTTGTGTATATGGGACATTAATCTGGATAAGCTGAGGTCAGGAATGCATGGTTTTCTCGCCTAAATTTTCTTATACTTTCTTTTTTTCTCACACATTTCAGATGCTAGTTTCAGTTTCCTGTAGCATGAAGTGGAAAGCTTCATGTAAATACATGTAAAATAAACAAAAAACTATTCAATGGCTTTTATTATTTTTAAGGAAGAACTGAATCTTAGTTGAACAAAAATAATTCAGAGTGCCTATAAAGACTATTATTATCCTTGAATAAAGGAAGAGAATGCATGGAATATGACACACGTGGATTTTTAAGGAATCTTGCAAAATTTGTTGCTTCAGTTTATTGATACCGCAAAACAACCAACCTAAGTGAAAAACATCACCTTTTCTGCATGCATGAGGTGAGATATCTGTAACTGTTTAATAAAATTACCCATCTGGCCCCAGCTGACCAAAGGGATATTCCAGACCTTCTGGCATCATGCTCAGCATGTAAAGCTGGGCAAATAAAAAAGAAAGGGGAGGATGTTTGGAGTAATGGAGCCCTTCTTTTCTGGAGAGGGTTGGACATCTTCCTGTTCATAGGGAGTCATGAATGAATTCTTATATTGCTTTCTCACATGCACAGTTTATACTTCCTCTATTAAACTGTCTTTGTCTCAACTCACGTGTTTTCTCACTTTTATTCTTCCAATTATCTCCTCCATCCTACCAGGAAAAGCGGGGTGTGAATAAGTGGCTGTGTGGGGTTTAGTTGCCAGCTGGCAAACCAAGACAAGCTAGAAGCAGCTGCATTTAAAACAGTACTTCGTGCCTGATTCTACCAGTTGCCCACTGCACCATATTTATTACCTATATTATGATATTTACACCTTTCACACATTTTCAATTGTGTTAAACTTTCAGACTTTCCTAAAATGTAAAACATGTTGATTAACACACCATATACATTATTCACCATGATACATGTTGTCAGTATACAAATTACAAAAGTTCTGCCATCTGCATAAATTTAGCAACCACTCTTAAAACACTTGAGTTACAGAGTAACTGCTGATTAGATAGATATTCAAAGTGCAATAAGGGCACAGGACATCAACATCAAGCATTCCTCATTAGAAAATTTATCCTGCATATGTACTGTCACTTAGCAGTATGAAAACAGTATCTCTGCAGTGGAGAAAAAGTAATAATGCAGTATCTGCTATATTAACATATATTAATAGCAGATGCTGATCATTGTTTTGGATGTTCTTGCTACCAGGCACTCAAGTACACATTTGGCACACATTCACACACAAAAAGGCAATCACATACTACTACCTGGAGTTCAATTAGCATTAAAACACTGGCCTCAAGGTACCTTAAAAGCAGATCTTTTAAGGTATGCTTGGCAATAACACATAAAACAAGGAATTTCTAAAAATTTCAAGGAAATGAAATGATTTTACAAGCTGGATTTTTAAAGGTAATAATAATTATTGCCTTCTGTTCTTTAAAAAGAAAGAAGAAAACACCAAAAAGAAGAAAATCCAAGAAAAGGGTTTTACAGATTGTCAAAAAAAGAGTTGCAAAAATCAATAAAAAGTGGGGAGATTTTCTGAGCTGATCAGTATATGTAAACAACGGGTTAATTGTAAGCAACAGTGTTGCAATATCTGTTTAATTGCTAGAGAAGGAAGAAAATCTTAAAAGATGAAGTATTTTGCACAGAACAAAACACAGCAGTTGAATAATTATGATTAGTGCCATCAAGGGCTTTTTGAACAGGGAGCAACAAGAGAAAGTAAAGCAGGCAAGTCACAAACTGTTCAAGCCCTCTATCAAACATTTAAGAAAGTATAACTTTGAAAGAGAGTACACAGAAATCAGAGTAAAATTATATAAGATGCAATAGTAGTAGAAACAGAAAATTAAGAAACAGAAAACTTGAGTAGAGATGCTGAAGGTGATCAGCTCTTACAAGGACAGAAGCAGATTCTCTTCCTCTATTTTTGAAATATTCTTGCAAATGAAAAATAAGAATATAATAAGAATATAATAAGAACAGGAATTTTATTATTATTATAGGAGAACACTTATTTCAAAAGAGAAAGCTGTAGTCAGAAAGTGTTTTGATATGACATACATAGCACTGACCTCATCTTCTTTCAAACTTCGTAACTATCATCAGATAAAAACAGTTCCCTGAATGTTGCTAGCTCAGCATGGTGTTACTGACCGCTGTATTTATTATAGCATGTTTTAAAAACATTGCAAGAGGAATGCAGGATTTCAGAAATGCTCCAAGGTGGATTAACTCTTCTCATCTTGACACCATGATAAACTCTCAGTGCATTTAATGCAGAATGCTGACAGTAAATTATTCTTCTCTAACTGAATCCTTCAAAGTGCTAGGTGTCAATTCTGAGCAAGCTACAAGGGTTCCCTCTATGTTAAAAATAAAAGGACAGGCCCCCTTCTGAAGGTAAATTACTCCTCTGCAAGATATCTAAAATTACAGTTACAGACAAAATTCAGCACTTTCTAGAGGTAGTTCCCTTGTGAATGCAGATGGAGACAAAGACAACCAAGGGTTAGGCAAGATATGTACATTTTATAGAACAAACTTCAGCAAGATAATGTTTATGGTGGCTATATCTGGAAAGCCTCTCATTGTTATGTTTGACCAATAAGAATATAAAAGCAGGGTCCCTCATGCTCAAAGATCCAGAATTTTACTTATTTCCAAGCACTTTTTAGAAATTGCAAGACAGAAGATATTCTCTTTTACCAGAACCTTTGTTTAGGGGAATCTAACAGAAAAGCAGCATCACAAATTTTGTTTATTCCAACTGCTTGGCACACAAAACTATTTACTACCCCAAAAAAAAAAACAACCCCAAACAAGCAAATAAAGAAACCCCAAACTTGCTAAGAAAATATGTTTTCAGATGAAGAAGCTTAGAATCAGAGGCAGAAGAAACATAGAACAGAATATCATAGAGTCATAGGATATCCATAGTTGGAAGGGACCAAAAATGTTCATTGAGTCCAACTCCTAACTTGATCAAAATCACTAGGGAAAGCATAAATCTGAAAAATTAGAGTCTGTTATTTCCTTTTAACTCACATTCTGCCATTCAAAATAGGTGCCCTCTGTTTCATCACTCATATTTTCCCTGATGACCTCAATGTTTCAACGAGTTGCCCATCAAACTTAAAATTTTGTCAAGTCCCGAGATAATTTTAGGAAAATAAAGGCTTCATATATGAAGCTTGACATACAAACATTAACAGTTTTGATCCATGTATTCAGCTTGGAACTTCACAACTGCCTGTAATTTTTCTTTAGTTCACCGTATTTTCCAAATTTCTGAACAGAAAGACAGAAATAGGCAGGAATGGCACAACTAAAAGGAATTTCTGCTTCAATTACACCTGAAGCTGACAGTTTAGACTGATCTATTTCTTAGGAGATTTGGACAACAACTTCAGACACCCATCTTCTTTCTAGTCAGCTGGTTACTCTTTTATAAAGCTTCTAATCTTGAGAGATGGCTCTGTATATTAGTCCAGCTGGATTCTGTGAAAACATTTGTATTAAATGCAACTGCTGTGTGGAAATCTGTTTTCTACCAACTGAGAAACATCTGTAGATTATGTCCTAGTAAACGCAGAAGGGCTTTGTTAATTTCTTTGTTTCGTCTTATTTATACTATCCCTCTTTTTATTAGTCTCCCTGCTGTCTAACAAACTTCAATTGATATAACACACTGCTGTGAAAAATCTAGACTGCATATACAGTAACTTCAGTTTTCACTTGCTTAAGGTTATATTCTCCCTGCACGTTGCACATATAATTCTCACAAATGTTAATGGGCTTCAAGATTGTGTACTGAGGGCAAACTGGTGCTCCTATATTAGTTGCTGGTTAGATTCCATCATGCTTCATAAAGCACTAACTGGTAAAAATGTAATTCGTAGAACAAGGTCCATAACACAGAAATAATTTAAGAGAACAAAAACTTTTTAATTCTTTCTTAAAATAAAATTGTGTATGTATGGTTATGGGATAAGAATTCTAGGGTACTTATATTTAAATGCATGTACAAGCAATTAGTTGATCCTGCATGGATTCACTTCTGTAATACATATTGTGGACTGGTGAAGCAAAAGCTGTTATTAAAGTGAAAAGGAGCACAGGCTTTTATAATGTCAGCAATTTTTCAATGAACTGGCAGAGCAAGGATTACAGCTTCAGACATCTTGGTACCTATTTAAATATCTAGAACTTTTGAACATTTGTTGGTGTTTCTGGGGATAAAATAAATCATTTAGGAAAAGAAAAAGGAAAACGGACGCTTTATTACATGTATTTACTTCCCCTTTGAAGTTCATGTCAGATTTGCTCATTTAAAAGAAAATAATTCCATTATAGTCATTACAGTAATTCAGGTTCAAACAGCCGATGAAACTAAGCTATATTCTGTCTGCTTTGAAGATCTTCAGCTGGTTTTCTCACACACATTTTGAATAAATCTCCTAAAACACAGTGCTATGAAAAAATTGACAGACTGGAAGGGAGTAAACCACAGTATCAGGATACTAGAAATTAGAAAATAAAATCTTTCTCAAGAAGGTCATGTAATCTCTCCCTCACTACAGCAGAATTTTTTTTTCTATAAAGCTTTTTTCAGATTCAGTTTAAAAATGAACAAGTGGCATTTCCATCACTTCCCCTGGGAGGCAATTTCATACTTAATGTATTCTCAGCGTATATAAGGTAGGGAGGGACACCCACATCTCCCACTTTGTTGAAAAGTGCTCTAATCATTTGGGAGAGAGGGCAGGTGGGAGGGAAGGAAATGTATTCCTCCCCTCTTGTTGAAGCTGTGTCACTATGCAGAAAAGATTTCAGGATATCATGGGAGGGAGGAGGGAGAGGGAGAGGGGGGAGAAGAGAAGGAGCTGTCTGCTAGTTAGCACGTTCAGTTTGGTGCAGGGAATCCTAGGTTATTGCTACGAGTTTTACTCTAGAGACTTTATTTTATCCACTGGTCAAGACAAAATAGGAAACATTTCTAGCTAATTTGTCTGCAGATCTTATTTTTATAAGCTCAAATATAGAAATGCAAGATTGAAGAGGCATGACCATCTGTTTTTCTCAGATGGTATTTTGCATCATGTGGATAGATCTGGAAAAAAAAATCCCACAACTTCTCTGGACAATCTGTTGGTGTTACATACAGTGCCTCATGCAAATTCCAGATTAGATGTTAATTTCACCTGTGCTACTTAGTAATACATATTTAAAGGCAAAATTACAATATTTTAGCAGGAAAATTAAATCATATTTATTTACCTTAATTTACCTACAAATGTATTTTCTGGGCTTTGGCACATCAGTATCCTCCTTCCTGTACTACTGGAATTAAAAGTCCAACAAGGTTTAAGCAGACTGAGTTTAAAGTTATACTGTGTTTGAACTTCATGCTACATCAGTGTTATCATTCCTTGAACAGTAGTTGAGATTTGCTAAAGCTGTGTTCCTTGTGACAGGCTCTTTTCTTGTCACATGCAAATACAGCCATTGCTGCAATACCTTCTGTTACAAGACAGAGATAGGATAGGGCTCACTTAATTAAGTGTAATAAATCCCCATGGATACTTGAAGGACTGGGGTTCTCTCTGGAAAGTGAACCTTGTGTTCCAAACTGTAAATGTCGAGTAGTGATCTAATTCAAATTGTAACTCTACCATAAAACTGAACAAGCTCACTGGGTTTTTTTCTGTTCATATTCTGATTTTTATCTCAAGATGTTTTTACTGAATGTCTCATCATTTGAGGATTTCTGGATTTTGTCAATGAAAGCACCTCTGTGCCTAGTGGAATACTTTTCCAGTGGGTAAGTGGCAGGAGAAAGTAATTTGGGGGGGAGGGGGGAACTCTAAGAGAGTCAAAAGATGAAAGTGTTATGACACTTAAGCAAGCTCAGATAAAATACTTGAGAAAACTCAATTTTAGCTCCTGTGATATGTAGACTAAAGTTGACTATGACTCTCATTCAGTCATAATGATAAGTCTTTGGCTCCAAACTCTATCTCTACATTTTATTCTTCTCCATCTGTTCAATCAAGTGTCACTCTTAGCAACTTCCTTCATATCTTTCCCTCACACAAACTTCCCTCACACAATTCCAGAATGGATGAATACATTCCAACTACAATGAGCACCCTCTAGCTGTTTTCTGTACCATCCTCTTTGTTTTGTGCTGAGCCATCTGTCGTCCTTAGAATGTAATTCCTTTGGAGCAAAGTATTCATTAGTCATTGAACAATGATTTCTGAGCAAAATTTATACTTAAACCACCAACATTGTTGCACTTAGAGTTTGGAGAAGTTAGAAGATATCTTATTAAATGAGTTCAATTAAATCAAATTATTAAATCAAATACCTATGGAAGTGAAGTTGTGCATGATTATCTGTGCTATTATATGCAGTTTGAATGAATCTTCCATATCTCTCTTCAATTTCTACAGTACAAAGTACTTCACCTCACAATATATCTTTAGACAAAGGCTGTTATTGATTCTGGAAGTCACATTCCTGCAAATGGCAGACGGGTGCTGTGCACCACTTTTTTTTTCTTTCCATTCCAAGCACCCACTGTTGTTGCAAAACAGATGAGACTCAGGATATTTACTGCCTACTGTGCATAAATTCAAAGTAGGCGGCACAATTTCTATTTGTCTCCTTGATAGTGAAGTAAGGCTTCCAAGAGTGAACTCATTTGTCTGAGTGCTCATTTCACTTTCTGCAGGCACATATCAAGATTAAGTAGGAAATCACTCTATCTTTATGTGCTTTTACAAAGAATGCATACAGACTCAAAATGACAACAAAATTCCAAATTGATATTCTCAGTTCAATGGCTGTCAATACAAAAGCAACTCAATTTTTATACACTCAAAAGAAAAACAGAATAGCAAATTGGAATAGTAAAGAAGGCAGCCTAATCTTACATAGCACCAATCTCAAAAAGCATCCTTTGATCTTGATCAAAGATAGAGAAACTGGATGGGTACCTATCTTTGCATCATCCATAGCATTCCTCCTGTCGTAGGAGATAGCCACTGCTGACTGCACATTAGTGAGTAGCTCTTACTCACAATGAAGTCAATGAAATTACTCATGTAACACCACCAATGACAGGAAGTAATTCATAATCTGACATTTAGTGAATAATTTCTGACCTGTTACCTCCGAAAAAGGTGGTTGAGAAAAAATGTAGTGATTTTTAAAGAAACAGCCACCTCAGAAAAAAAAAAACAAACTAAATTAGAAAAAGAACCCCAAAACACAAAAACCACAACCCTAAAAAAGCCACTGAAAAACCTCCAAACCCTAAAAAAAAAAACCAAAAAAAACCACCCCAAACCAATTAAAAGAAATTAAAACACTGCAAATTAGAAGGAAGCCCCTGGATGCAGGAGGTGAGAGGCCTTAGTACGATAAATTATGATAATTTTATATTTTTCAGTACCTGTGTGAAAAAGATAGGAAAGAGAAAATTTTGCACAGATTTTTAATTACTGTGAAAATAGGGATCCAGAAGGATTTGATTAAAACTGTCAGATATGAAATGCATGAACTGTATATTTCATGCAAAACATATGTATTGTTCATGATTTTCTCCACTTCTGATTTTCAAAACCCTAAAAGGACACCCAATACTTTCTCACTAATGTCCTTGATATGAGTTAAACAACACTTCAGCTTAATAGCTTTATCCTCTAAAACACTTCTGAAAATACCCTCTCCTTTAAAAAACATCTTCTTCCTTCTTCCTCTTAGTCAACCACAAACACCTTCCGCAAGTGTTGTTCCAGTTTCTCCCACAGTCTCTTCACCAGAAAACTGAACAGCATGCAAGAAATTCAAATTGATGCAACCCACAGAAAAATGTGTTCAACAGACAAGACTCATGGGTCTCTAGGTAAGTGCTGTCTTACACAAGTGGTCTGCAGCACAGGGGACCCAAACCAATATTTCTGAAACTAATTCATACTATATAAATTTATGTTTCCAACATATTTGTGAAAAAAAAAATCAAAAGTGTGACAGCAACTTTCAAGTCCTGTTGGCTATACCACAGCAGTAGTGTTTGAGAGGCTCTTAACCTCTCCTTGCTTTGGCCATAAGGATCAGCTGCACAGAGCTATATAAAGTCAGCACATGACCACACCCTCCTGCTTAACCCTGCCTTGGAATGCTGGGCCCCCATTTGTGCCATTTCATTTCAGGAGTCTTAAGACTCTAATTCAGTTTCTCCCTCTTATATTTCTATTCCCTCATTGCCAACTGAGACTCAGAACGCACAATGGTGTCTGCCAGTCTATGAGTAGAGAAACTACCACTACAGTCTTTGAACTGTGTTAATTCATTTAATGCGGCTGAACCAATTGGGTTGAATTTAATTTTATAAGTTCAAACCTTTGAGTTCCAAAAGGTATGGAGCCAATAGTGTTTGAAGAATGTTCCACCTTGAAGTGATTCTTATTTTCTTTTTTTTTTTATATAATTTTTATATGAGTCTTGGAATTGCACAGCAGCAGTTCAGGAAGCAAAACATGAAAAAAGACAGGTGTTGAAAATGTTTGAAAAAGACCACATATCAACTGTGAGCACAAATTCTTTGTAAATGCTATATGAAGCCATATTAGTATGAAAACTCAGGTTTGGAATATATGTTGAGTTGAGATTTAATATGCTGACCTATACTTATGTCCTATTCAACCAGACTATAAAAAAGACAATATAAAGGAGCAGGAGTGCAAAGGACGATGATGGTACAAGATGAGAATGGTTTTAGATGTTTGCCTTAATGCCTCTGCATTTACTCACAAAGATTTACTCAAAAAGCCTTGAATGCCTTCAGTGTGAAGACAGTGAAATAAGGTCTGGTTACACTTAATTAGGAGCTGCTGGTTACTCCTTGAACACTGAGCTTTAAGAAACACTTGAGCTCCTTAATTTCTTAGAGAATATATCTTAGTAAATGTGTCTATACTGCTCACAGGTCCATGTATTATTTGCAAATACACTATAGCTTTTGTCTTCTTCCTAAGCCCATTGAAGTTTACTGTAGACTATTCCACTGAATTTAGTTTTTTAGTTTCAGTGAAAGGCATTGTTCAATGTACATATGGTACATCATAGGGGAAACCACTCAGCCAAAATTATTCATCTGAAGGAATTTGTTCTAGTAATGATTTTTTTTGTTTCAGTGCCCCAATTAGGGAAAATGCTTAGAGATCATGTCAAAATCAGTCTTTTTATACTCTAAAACAATAGATCTTCTGCACAATGTCCTATTATAAAGGTTCTGTAACAACAATCAGCAATTTGAACTTTCATCTGCCAGATGGTTTTGTGTGTCATATGTGTCAGATCTTTAAACAAACATTGAAAAATGACACATTTTCAAGTGTCTCTGTTCCATTTATAGCCTATCTGGTAAAAGAGTGCTTAGCAGAGCAATGGCTTGTACACTATGGAATGAGGAGTTTAATGGCTCATACATACTTCATTTGAAAAATATCAATAACCATTCACAAGTCTTTTCTTGCATAAACTACATGAAAATCCCTATGTAAATGGTGCATAGCTTCTTTATGATTCATGCTATGGGTTGGTTGGTGTTGTGTGGTTTTGTTTTTTGTTTGGGATTTTTTACTGTTCAATCACTTGTAAAAGCTTGGCTTTACCTGCAGAGTTTAAAGTAAAATTCCACTGGTGATAAAATACATGTTTCATTCCCTATAAACATTTTCAGTTACATAAATAGGCTGTAAGGAATGCTTTGTTTTCTCCCATTATTAAAGTTGAAAACAGTCATATAGAAGTAATCAATAATAGTTGTTTGGTAGATTGGCAGCCTAATTCATTCAGCCAAACCCAGAACTCAAAACCAGAGCTGTGTTATAAAAACCCTGACTGTTTCTACAGGGCATTTAACTATGTAAAACAAGAGACCCAGAATGCTGGTTTTCAAGTGTTTCCTTAGTAGAAAACCACGAGTTTAATGATGTTAGGCCATGGCCAACAGGAGCACAGAACAGGGACTTGGACAAGTCTGTGATAAGCGAAACATGCAGTTTTCAATTTTTATTTAACATTTAGATAGCTATTATCTAGCTATCCATTTGGGCACACTGTTCTCCTTTGGGTTCAAACTAGGAATAAGTAACTGATGTGTGGAATGCCTGAATTTTTCTCTGTTCAAGGACCACCATGTTAAGTGGTTTGGCCTGCACAGCCAGAGTGCATTTTTTTAAAATACGTGACAATGTAATATTAAAGGATACCATAAGCTTCTTAACCAGATCCAATACTTTTACAATCCCCTAATGCAGATTAGGACTTTCTAGAATAAGATTTACCCTAGTGTTTCCCAGTGAAACAACTGAAAAATAGACGTCTTGAATTAAAATAAACATTGGGAGTGTGTGTGTGTGTGTATGTTTTAAATTTGTTACCTTGCTTGTTACTTTTTTTAGTTTTATTGAATAGGTAACTTGGACAATAAATATTGTAACACAAACACCAAACATTAATAATTGCAAGAAGAATTAGCAAATAATTGTATTTCCTGGTGGCAGTAAGTTTGCCTGGTGGGCATAAGTTCTTTTATCCCCTTTTCGCTACTGGTGCCTGACACATTTCCAGTAATATATCTATCAACTATTTTCAGAGTCATTTGAGCTAGGCTAAAATCCTCTGTCCTATGGTCCAACCTCTAGCAAGATACTGGAAGATGACTTTTGAAATTTTATCATTCCATTGGAAAAGGGAATAATTTAAATACTGAAACCCATCTTTAAAAACATCCACATTCTAAGTCAATTTAAGATTAGATTTTGCAGGATTCTTTCCCACTCACATATGTGAGAACTGAAAATATTTTTAGATTAAAAATTGTTTTTACTTTCCTTATGAAAGTTTGGGGTGTTGAGCTTCAGGTATATTATTACAAAATTATTTTGTTGTAAGACAGAACCTGAGCTTTTGCACAGAAGAGCTTATTTTTTTTCTTACAAGTTATAATTAGGAAGGGTGTGGTCACAGAAAAGTGTTAAATTTTTGCCCAATCATGTCTACTTTCGTGTAAAGTGAAATGTTACCTGATATTGTCCCACAAAGCTTATGAACAGAAGGTTTGATTGAAGATTTAATAAAATTAACACTACTTTCTTATTTTCCTCTTTTCTTCTTAATCTTCTCTTCAAGATGAAACTCATCAGCACTTGACAAAAACTGCAAATAACAGCCAGATGCAGGAGCTGGTTTTATCTTTTTATGCAAGTATGTGGTGCTAATTAGTGCAAATTGATTAAACTTTAATTGCCTGATCCATGGCTAATTAATATTTATAAGATGAATGAGCAAGAAAACCAGACATTTATTAAAACACTTTAATGATTTTTCATATGTTTTGACAAAGCAAAGCAAATAGATGTTATGAGTTTAGATGTGCCAGACATAAGTACAGTATTTCTTACATTTTCTATCAGCATCAGAAAACTAATCATTTTCCCCTGCAAACTATGAAAGTAGTTTTTCTTTTTTACACAAATATTATTGTGCAATGTTCTAGTTTCTACTTCATAATGCAATTTGTTGAACAACAGAATGACGCAGAATTATCATGCCTTATGCCACCAAATACACAACTACATCAGAAAGAAATTTGTGCTCAAGTCTGTTTTTTTAAAATGCACTGAATTTAACAGACTCCGTTTCTTCCAGCTATGTCTGCTTCAGCTGAAAAAATATTACTTCAACCCCAGTCTAACAATGTGGTTTTGTAGCTATCAACAGATTACTTCTTTCACTTGTGTAGAAGATTATCTCTCATTGACGTACAAAACAAAACAATAATTCTTTCCTAGCAATAACCCCAGTACTTTGAATGCACTGTGTGAATAAAAACAAACTTGGCTTGCTATTATAGTGCCTAAAATTATTTAAAATCCATTATGCTGCTTACATTTTCTTAGTCCAGTGGGAAGATCTGTTACTGCTTTCATCCATCCAGATCCACCAAACTGGATAACTTGATAAACAATTATTTTTAGTAGTTCCCTCTTTGAGATAGCCCATATCTAATCAGGCTTTCATTTCAGGAAAAGTTCACCTTCCCTCAACTTTCCCACATTCCTTGCCTTTGGACCAGTGAGTCTAAAAAGGAAGCAATTAGGGTGCCCAGAGGTGAGTCTTTGTATATGCTAATAAAAAAAAAAAAGGAAAAATAAAATATACATAGTTTGAAAAATCAAAAATTATCTAGATTTGTTTCAGATATGGCTAATTGTTAGAAGCTAGAAATGAAGCCAGTTAGGACTTAGACTTCTGTTCTTTGGTATAAATGACATTAGTGCACATAAACATCACCAGAAACTTGTGACACCTCTGGCAATCCAGCCAGAACAATCTCTATCATGTATTATTTGGAAGCATAGATGTCACCTTTTCTTTACATCTCCAAAGAGTAAACTCAGCCTTGATAAGTACGAAACCCCAATGGAACCCTTGGGCTACATTTTATATAGCAAATAAAATGATATTGCCTCTCTTTGCATAAAGATGAGCTAAATTCATTGACATTGCTAACTAAAAGAGGATGATTGCTGGCCACAGGATCATTTTGTACAGACTGGCTCACATACATGCTGCTGAAAACTGTTTCCATCTTAGCATGTCTAGGTGATGCATCCAAAATAGTGACGAGAGGATAGGATGATAACTGCTTTCTCCCTAGTCCTCTTCCAGCAGATTAGATACAATCAAAAGACCTTGGCAACTTCAAGACCAAATGATCTCTGAAATTCCTATACACTGCAATGTCATAATTTTTAATCTTGTTGATGAAATTCCCTTTATTTTCATTTTCTCTTTAATTTTTTTAGTGGGGTGCAAGGTAACGTAACGAATCAATTAATTTTGTTTAATAAGTGGTCCCTGAAGAAATACATTTTGAGAAATGATTGTAAGTGAAAAACACCGAAAACTTTCCCATATTTAGTGCAGTCAATTAGTAATTCATTTCAGATAATATACTTTTGAAGCCCTTCTGCCCACATACTCACACAGCCCCCACACACAGTTTTTTGATCCACTAAAAATATTCTGTGGTAAAAATTTCAGTAAAACACTCTTACTGTGATCCAATTAGGCAATGAAAAAGAACCCCACCACACAAATATAAAAAATAAAGGAATCCTTTCAAAAAATAAAAATCACCTGGACTACTCAGTGATTTGCCATAGCAAATTATTAGAAGATTATATTAACTTTCAAATTCAGACACAATTTATAAATAAATATATCTAAGCATTAGAGAAGGCATTTTAAATGGATTAATAAATGTGTTAGCCTATAGAGTAGCAACTATAAAAATCTGAAGGGCAAAAAATAATAAGTCATTCATTGTGTACATGAAGAATTCAGAAAGTTTCTGCTAAACTCAATTACAGATATCATTATGTACTATAATTTCTTAGTAAGAATTTAAATTATGCAATAGATAGTGCTTTCTGGAGCACATGGGAAAAAACTGTACATGTATTATGGGGCTATATGTAAAGAAAGAATCACAGAAACACGGAAGAGTTGAAGTAGCACTGAAGGTTATCTGGTTCAAGCCCCCTGCTTTAATAGGGCCATTTAGAGCCTGTTGCTCTGGGCCATGTCCAGACAGCTTTTGAATGTCACTTTCACAATAAAAAAGTGTTTCCTTAATCTTAAGTAATCTAATAAACACAATAACATCATCTGCTTGTTCATACCACAATGAATGTTATGAACACATGCTTTCTTTCACTGGCCCTCAAGCTCAGTATGTCCTATGTAACAAAAATATTAAAATACATTTGAAATGGAAATTCAGTGAAATTTCACATATCACACGACAATTACACAAAAGATTGCTGCCATTTTAATCAATGAAGCTGCAGAAAAAATTAGGGCAGACTAAATCCAAGTATAAACTTCCCATTCAGATAGCTTGCTACTAAAATCTTGATCAGGGTCAGGATCATACTGCGTTCAGCACTAGCGCATAATTCCAGCCAGATTTGTCCTGCATGTCTCCTGATTATGCATTGTTGGAGTTTGCAGTCCTGAGGGACAGGGGTCAGGTAAGAAGTCAGGCCCCTGAGCTTTAGGGAAGCAAACATCAAGCTCCTCAAGGAGAACGGTCAATAGTATCCCTTTGTGGTGTCCGTCAGGGGTCTGCACTGGGACAAGTGTTATTTGGCATCTTCATTAAAGACACAGACAAAGGGATTGAGGGCAGCCTCAGCAAATTTGCAGATGACACCAAACTGAGTGGTGCAGTTGACACAGCTGAAGGATGGGCTGGCATCCAGAGGGACGTGGACAAATTCAAGTGGGCCCACGGACATCTCATGTCCATGAGACCAAGTGCACGGTGCTTCACCTGGGTCAGGGCAACCCTGGTATTAACCCACACTGGGGAAAGAGCAGATGGAGAGCAGCCCTACAGAGAAAGACCAGGGGGTGCAGGTGGGTGAGAGGCTGGACATGGCCCAGCCATGGGCACTCCCAGCCCAGAGAGCCAAACGTGTCCTGGGCTGCATCCAGAGCAGTGTGGGCAGCAGGGACAGGGAGGGGATTCTGCCCCTCTGCTCTGCTCTGGTGAGAGCCCACCTGGAACCCTGCATCCAGCTCTGGGGTCTCAGCACAGCAAGGACATGGACCTGCTGAAACAAATCCAGAGGAGGCCACCAAAACGGTTAGAGGAATATGAGGATATGAGGAAAGGCTACGAGAATTTGGATTGTTTAGAAGAAGGGAAGGATTTGGGGTGACTTAACTGTTCCAGAATCTGAAGAGAGTCTACAGGAAAGACAGAAAAGGGATTTTTACTAGGGCATGTAATGATAGGATAAGGGTAAATAATTTTAAACTGCAAGACAGTAGCTAAAGATAGGCGATTTTTGAGGTATGGAAGTGTATCCAAGATACTTGTGTGCAGTAACATGATATCTATGCAGTATTTTTTGAGGGTAGGTTTTGTTATGTTTTTTTTCTGCTTTTATTTTGATTGCCTACAGAAATATGATTATACAAATTAATAGAAATGCAATGATTTCTAGATTAGAGGTTTTTATTGATGTTAAAGAACAAAATAGACTATAGACCTGTCTCATCATTTACTCATTACTGAGTAAATGTTGGCACACTTGGAAATGAATATGGCCAAGTGTCTGACATCAATAAAAGCAATAATTTGGGAAAGATCATTTTCCAAACTGTGTACAATGTCAAAGGTTTAGTTCATATACTCAGTCCATGAAACTTCATTTGTCTAAAATAATGTGTCAGGCTGGAATCTGATGCATGGGACATTAAGCTCCATAAATGCACTTACATAATGAATAGTCTTCTACCTGCCTATGATGAGAACACTTTTGGATAATTTTCCATAACAAATAAATATTTTCAACCTGCTCCGTTGCAGTTAAATGCTTAGACCATTCTTTTTTGTTGTTGTTTTAAACTCCATTTTCAATTTTTTGCAGTTATTAATACTTCAGTCGTAACGGTGAAATAGATTCAAGGCTCTAAAAGTATATCATAATTGCAAATTTAAAATAATCCCCAACTAAAATCTATCTTGTTGTCTTTAGGTAATTCAAAGACAAAATAGCAATCATGAAGGAAAAAAAAGGAGGAGAAAAGAAAAAAAAAGAAAGAACTGTTCCTGAATAAACATATCAGTTGCAGGTTCTCACAATCTTCCCATAATTTCTAAAAAGAGATAAAATTTGCAGAGTATGACTCTACCAAGGAAGGAAGAAAATGGGCTCCTTGAACTAACTGACCAAAGATGCTCTCTCAGGCAGTGCCATCCTATGACAAAGAAGTAAAAATGCATTCAAGATTTTTATTAGCATTCTAAATCACTTCCTTTGTAATAAATGAATAACATTAACCAAATTAATAGAGGAATATAAAGGACCCTAAAATTAAAGGATTAAACCTGTTCTCAAACTAGTATAAAACATAAAATAATTCCAATGTAGTGTCTTGTACAGGGAAATACTGATTTTGCCAATACACTGACTGCTTTTAATATAACATACAATGAATGGCAGTGTATATGTGTGTTTCTGAAGTGACTTGAATTTCATTATTTTATGTAATAAGCAGATTTTTCATTCTCTTTTTTCTCATTAAAAAAAAAAAATCCATCTCTTGAAATGGTCTGTTCTTTCATCTGTATGTAACAGCTATAAATCAGTTTTGGATACACTTTAGAAAGACCACTGTTGGACAAGGACAATCTTTTTGTTCTTGGCTTTTGGTAGAATAAATTCAAAATCGCTTCCTGTCGTTTGTTTTGCCATTTTATTATGCAGGTGACTGCAGCAGGCCATACGGAAAGGAAGTATTTTAAGGTATAAGAGCACATATGCTTTTGTGTGTTTATGTAAGTATGCACGTATGTATGTATGTGGAGATCCATTTCCATTTTCATTTTTTCTAGTAATTGAGGGAATTTGGATGCTATTTTTGACACCTAAGCTTCTTTTGAAAGACTCTTGAGTCTGCACTCACTTCTGCTGATTAATGCAAGCTACAAAACATTTGAAGTCCTGGTCATCTTGTCAGTAACCAGACCAATAAGACTGTCCTGCTGTTTGTGAGTCTGGGATTGCTTTTCATGAAAAGCAAAAGTGGACAAGGATAGGGAAAATCTAGCATGTATCTGAGTATCATCAAAATGTGTTTGGAATACAGCTGAATCAAGGAACCAGGAAAAAGTCAAATATTCCCATGACCCATAATATATATCAAAAAAAGCAGAAGGAGATGAGACAGAACTAGAATGAACTTCTAACTCCAAGATAACATAATCAGCCCAACAGAGTTCAAGATGAGTTTGTACAATTGTCTTGGTCATTTTGGGGATGTTTTGTGCAGGGCCAGGAGCTGGACTCAATGATCCTTTTGTGTCCCTTCCAACTCAGAATAATCTGTGCTGCTGTGATCATGATCTTTTTTCCCTAAGCAGTATAAACATACTACGATAATGGGACATATACTATGAAAACAACTTTTTCCAAAATTAACAGAAGTTGATTTTTTGAAGTATTTAACTGTCTGGGCAGAGGTTTGGACAGATTGGCTCTAAAATTTCAGCAACACCAACATCTATTTTTCTGATTTTTTCTCTGATTGTATCTATGAAAAGGGGAATATGATACTCTTCCTCTTTTACTGTGTTTTCTTCTGCATAGTTGACTAGCAGTAAATTTTCTGTAGTTAATGTCCCATCTAAACCAGTAAAATTACTGCAGCAGAGAAGTGTCCAAGAATAATATTTTGACTAGCTGCTTTCAAATATCAATAAGTTTGATGATTTTCTTGCGGGGGAAAAAAAAAAGGCCAAGAATGAAAGATCACAAAGAAAAAATTATAACTGACAATCATATCTCAGTCTTCTTTATGAGCATAACTCTCCCTCCCCATAATAGATAAATATAACTAATTGGACCAGAAGTTTGCTCTCTCTTACCTTTCCTTCTCCAGCTCTGCTTTCTACTTTCAGCATCAGATGTTCAGCTGTGTTTGTCTAGAAAAAAAGCTACTCACAAAACACAGGGAAGCTAAGATGCTGGCATGACAAAATTCTGACTGTTAGGACCCATCTCTGTCCTCAGTCAAACAGACACAACTCTCCCCCTGGTTATGTCAAGTGCTGGGTTGCACTGGCACCGAGCTGAGCTACAGGCACAACTGGACCTTAATCTTTTGAAAGGCTCCTTAATAACTTGAGTGCTTAATTCAAAACCGTTCCACAGGTAAATCAGTTACTGTGTTAAGTGAGTCTGCCACTAGAACAATGAGAAAATGTACCTCAGCTATTTATGTAATTCCACATTTGTACTGAACACAGAGAAATTTACTGACTATGGGTGTTTACTTTTAAAAATTAATATTTTATTACTGTTTGTTCACTTTTAAAAATTATTATTTTAAAGAAACAAAATCAGAAATACACACCAAAATTGTAGAACACATTTTCAGGCTTTGAAAAACAGCTATCACTTTGATTTCACTGGATCTATTCCTTTTTCTCAGGGATGTAACAATTAAATAGATCTATGAAGAACTGAGTACGAGGCCCTCGAGGTCATACTGGATGTGTTTTCTCAGTTTGCTCATGCTGAGCTAAAAAGCTGTTGTCTAAAGCAGCAGCAGCAAAAAGAAAATGCATTAAAAAAAAAAAGGCAGGCTCCTGTGAATTTATGAGGAGTGCATCACAAAGACAAATATTTCAGCCATGCAATTCCATTCGGCCTTTTCAGCTGTGTGTCCATAGCAAGTCAACGGCTAAATTGAAAAATCAATTCCAATTTAAATTATTGGAATAAAGAACACCAGGAGTCAGAGATAAAATGGCTTTGTTCTCTGAGATCCTTTTTAATTGGAAAGTTATTTCTTCAGGGTATTCTAATGGTTCTGAGGAAAGATTGCAAAACAAAGTTGATCGGCTGGGGGAAGGTTAATAGCTAATGTGCTTTTCTTGCTGCACAGCAGCCTCCCATCTTTATGACAGCCTCCATCGTATGTGAACAGAACCAGGATTCTAAATAATTTGATACATATGACTGTAGTGTTTCCCTCCATTTCCCAAAGAAATCCTATTATGGGTGTTACTCTGACATGTTCATAGTGGCCTGACTGACATTCTGACCAGAATTTCTCTGCGTACAGGTGTTTATATGGTCATTTGCTTAAACCTTCCATGGAGCTGAGTGGTTTTGCTGAAGATTAATATGATTTTGTAAGCATCAGAAACATTTTAAATAACACAATGGTAGCTGTACATATGGAAAGAATTTTCCTTTTATTTCAAGACTATTGAAACAATAACCAAGGTGGACTATCAGCTACTACAAGTAGAAAAATTGCAGCGAAACTGATTACAGAGAGGAAATAGGATTATGTTGATGTGGGACAGAGTGAGAAAGGAAAGACAAATCCTTTCTGGGAAGAAGGAAAGAGAATTAGCAAAAATTCATAGTGGTTAAATTAAAACAGAGGAGAAAAGAAAGCCTTGCTTCTCATATAACCAGCATCTAGAAATGTCATGGTTTAGTTACAACATCAGTGTAACCTTTGCTCTGTTAGCAGGAAACTGTTTAGGGCAGCTGTAGATTAGAAATCTTAAATGGGCATTTAATTTGAAATTAATAAAACAGTTATGGTATGTGTTAAGAAAAGTTACTGAGGTTTGCTTAGTATATTTAATTAGTGTAAAAGAGATAAATCTAGTTGCCATGTAATGAACTGAGAACTGCAGATACAGTAAATGTGTACTTACGTTCCTATTATTAATGCATTAAACTTGTAAGAATGTTTAGGAATTTAATTAGCATTTAATAAGATAGCTATAGCAAATTACAGTAGTTAGATGTTAAATGTAAATTAATATTTTTAGTATTTAATTGATATTAACTAATTAATTACTGTTTATTACATGGCAACTAGATTTATCTTTTATAGAGTTATTAAATCTAAATTAGAAGTTCTATTTTAAGTGGCTTCTACTCAATTAAGAAAAAAATAGAGTATCTGGGATTATCAGGGTTTACCTTCATAGAAAAATTTGGTGCGCCTGGTATATTAAATCTAAAATATAAATTATCTATACTCTATATATAATCTACTTATATATACTATATAAATAGATTAAGTATCTTCACACAGGGGGAATATTATTCATGTGCATAATCCCAAGAAAATGAAATTATTCAACTGACTAGAAATCTTTTCTGGAAGTATTCCCTGACTTAGGCAACAGAAAGGAAAAAGTTTCCAAATAAAATATTTTGAACAATCAAAAAAAAAGTTTTCTCATCCTGTTTGGAACTAATTTTCCTATAACTCAATGACATGTTAGAGAAGGGGATGGACAATGAGGTTTTAAAAGGCCCTCTACATAAGATAATTGCTTTTAAAATAATCTCGCTACAGACAACAAATTACGGGTTTTTGATGTGGTATACTTTGGAATTTCTAGTCTTTGCTTAAAAGGGAACTACACTGCTCTGTGTCTACATTTGCACCTTATAATGACAGATATGTAGTACTGGTGCTATGAAATAGTTGTGTGCAAATAATAGCTAGAGAATATAAGAACCTACTTCTGAGAGGAAAACAACTTACACAAGGAAAACTGAACATGTGCTAAGCCATCTATTCCACTGCTATGCTGAACAAGAAGTTGCTGTGAGCTCCTGGGGCTGTATTTCAATAAAAGGCTGAGGTACCTAAAGCATGAATGAGAGGAGTTTGGGTATCAGCATGTGACCTCCTTCATGACTTCAAAGTCCTACAAGTATTTGCCCAGGCAGGGATGTAGGCAGAACTTTGCTGTATGTACAAAGTTGTATGTACAAATACCACATAGTCATTTGTCCAGCATGTAAGGCTGACTGGGATGCCTCAGCTGGAGGTGTCAGAAGCATTAGGACTTTCAGGAACTTCACTTCAATCCCTGAGCCTTTTGTTCTACAGCTGTGAAATATGGAATAGTTTTACACTTGTGGAATAACCTCCTGTTTATTAAAAAATTATTTATAAAGCCTAATTTATCTGCAAATTCTGCAACCCTTGTATATTTTATTACCTAGGGTTTTTTTATTTATGTCCTTCTGGATAAGAAATAAAGATAGCAAAATCAGACTACAGAAAGGTCTCTGGGCAGGGGGGCATCTCTAAATCATAGAGATTGTAGAGAGTTGCAAAAAAATCTTACACTCTGATTTTTTTATTACATTTATTGCTGTCTGGATCCTTTTAACCTTTAAGAATTTTATTGTAAAGCTACTCTGGCCTTTAATAGTTTCTTTCATTTTCCCTTGTTATTAGAATAATACTTTCTTGTAATTTAATCTTAGTACTTCTTATATATCAGTTTCTCCTCTACAGACATATTTGACTACTTCTCATTGCCATTATCCCAGTATAAATAAAAACCCAATTTACTCAAATCATGAGCAAAACACAAGTGGATTTGAGTAGGCCAAGGATTTTGACTGTTCTTTAGTTCTCTATGATTCTTAATTCTCCATTATTCTCCACTTATATTACTGGTTTTTTAACAAGTCACTTAATTGACCACTTAGTTTACATCCAAGTATCTGAATAAATACTATGTTCATACTCTTTTCTATCAACACTTCCTTAATGGCAAAGGCTCTGATTTCTGGATAACCCTTCTGCCTGAATCATGACACTGTCCTCCACAAATCTAACTCAGGAATGTCTTTGGTGATTCATGGCTGGATGTACTTGTCACCCACCAGATGGCTGCACAGCAAAAGTTCCCCATGAGTACAGTGCCTGGAGATTTCAAGCTCTACGATAGTTGGTCCAGGAATATTTCATACTTGCTCTCATCAAGCCTTCAGGGTCTATAGCAGATGCTGCTGCAGTTTATTTATTTGAGTGCTACCATACCCCTTCCATTATCTCACTGCCCTAACTGGTTTAGTAAATATTTTAGATCTATATTTCTAATGCAGAGTAAGTAGGGTTTAAATTATAGGTTGATACATCTGTCAGCATGTGAAAATGACGTCTTTAAACTGAAATTTCTATTCATCCATTTCACAGGGGATTACATTCTTCTGGACGAAAAAATATCCAACAAAACCCAATCAAACTAAAACCACAACAATAATGTGACAACGTATGACTTTATCTAAATTAGTAAAAAAAAAAGTTTCAAGCTGCATTATTTATTCAGTTACTTTACAATTCATATTCTCCTAAATATAACTGAATTTAACTGGGATGGGGAAGAAAAGAAACTGAACTTCTGACAATATTGGCACTCTTTGGACAACTTCCTGCTTTATTTGCAATTATCATGCATTTCTGGCACTCATTTTGCCATTCACCTTTGCAACAAAATGGCATCTTAAATTGCTTCTGACATGATTTTATCTATCTACCTATCTATCTATCTATCATCTATCTATCTATCTATCTCTATGAATACACAGATATATGGACACATATAGTATTAAAGTCCTGTGTCTACTAAGTTCTTTGTTAAGGACAAGGATAATTAGATGCCTCAATGGCCACTCAGCCACTGTGCTTATAGAAAGCCAGATTTTCAACCCGGGTGTGTGTAACAAAGTTATATTGATACATTTATGCACAGCTACTTTTTCTCTCCCATCAGGACTGATTAACATTTTACAATAGTCCAGACAAAGTCTCCTTCTCATAATATTCCTAATAAGATATGACTGTACAAAGCCCATGTACACCACATTTAACTTGGAGAGGCACAGTATGTATGTGCCTGAGGTTACAAAATGCAGCATCTAATTATTCTATTCTGTGCTGATTGCCCTGTTTGGAATAATATGCATTTGAGGAAGCAGATGTATATATTTCCTTGCTTTCACTTAAATTAAGACTTAGAAACATTTATGAAAGACAGTAAGACTTTAATAGTTTTAAGATACTCTTGAACATGTTAAAACTGAAACCTGAAAGCCTTTGACATGAATTCTTAAAAATATTTTGGGCTGTACAACTATCAATCTGCAATGCAGGATTTAGAGACAGCAATCCCACCTGAATCATGCTACAGTTAATATGTACTTGCTAATATAATTTATCAAGTATTCTAAATCCACATGGCACAAATGTACAGCATTCAGTCTGAAAAAGTTCATCAAGAGTTGTAAGTAAAACTGAATGAACGCATTATAAGCTCTTTCCATGCAATGTTTTCCCCTATCTGTCTCCTTAAAACATTTCACACTGAATGGTTTCCTGCTTGCTCTGCTGCAGATTTATTCTTCTCCTGATGCACGCATGTAACTCCCCATTAATGTTAGTAGGAATGAGATTTACGTATGTGCACTGAGAGGAGAACAGACCCCATGGTATTTTATTCGCCTATACAGCATTATAGCCTCTGAGGATAGATTTGATTTTTTTGTTGTTAGCAAAAAAGCGGCTTGACAAGTAGCTTTTTGATTGATAATACACTGGGAGTCATAATTTATATAATCTTACACCTGCTAGTGAACATAAAGGTCACTTTAAAGGTGTGAGTTGTGTGTGCTGGGGCAGAGCATAAAACAGAGGGTCAGTTTTCAGTGCTTACTGTATGACAGAGAAACAGACAAAAACTCCTACCAATGCTGATAAAATTGAAAATATCATGGCAAGCATTGTAATTAACAGCAAGTTTCCAGAACTTGACATTCTGAGCAAGTGTCATTCCCTAGGTTATTACAGAGGGAATTAGAGTGGCCTTTCACTGTCAAACTGATATATACCATTGGAGCATTGCTGAAGAAAAAGTACCATTCGTGATGTCTTTTCAGGATTTAAACATCTGCTGAATTCCATCTCTTTCTATCATTTTCTGAAAATAGATACACATCTCAAAAGGTCTCTATCTGGGGCATTGAGTGGATTCAATATTTCAGCATTTTCTGCTTTTTTTTTCTTTTAAGAAATTATTCTGTGTGTAAAAACTGTCTTGTACACAGCATCAGCAGGACTTTCTTAAAGCTTAACTATTTTTGCTAGGAGAATGGTTTCCTGAAATGTATTCTTATGATTAATCACTGGATATACTCATTTTTCTAAAGCATCCTGTTTGTACACTGGGGTAAAATAAGAGAAAAAAGCTTTCATGCCATAAAATAGTGATATTTGTTCTCATTCTGGTTTTTTGCTTATCTCTATTTTTTTTTTCTAATAGCCTTGCAAATGTATGAGGACATAACTAAGTCTTGAGCAAGGCATAATTTGATGCTTTCTTGCTCTAACCTTCATGTCCTGCTGCAACAAGAACTTTCAGAACAGGGACATATTCATCCTTTGTGGTTTTCAGTCAAACTGTACTAGTATGTCTACTAACATACTCACATTTTGTGGTTCTAATTACATAATTTCCATGATTTGCTATAATTATTATTAATATAATGGATGGGTTTAATTTCACTTCAACTTCCATCTGGGAAATAATCCAAAGCCAAAAAAAAAGCCAGTGAGATCCGATTAATTGTGTTTTGGTGCTCTGATCAGTTTTCTCCAAGCTGTGAATATGACCCAATCCTGAATGTGTTTAGTGAATTTGACTTCAGTATTGATATTTAGGATTTCCAGTTCGTGCTGAAAACTGCTGAAGTCCTCGAGGTGATGGGATGACTGTAGTCTCTATCGATTTGAATCATTTGTTTGGGTCAAGAACCGAGGCTTAGAATTTGGAAGTAATATCTTCAACATGGAGTGTTCATTGTCTCCTGTCATGAGAGGAGAATGTATCTCTCTTTTCAGGGTGGGGAAATGGTTACAAGAAATGACTTTTGACATTAATGGAACAGGGGAAAAATTCACTTTCCATGGAAATAACTGCTTTTAGGCCTAGCTTTGTCTTCATAGATCACCATGGTTTACAAATGACCTACAATAAATTAAGTAGACACCTCTGCAATGGGGATGAAAGTCCTGGCAACACTGATTAGTTGTGGCAATTATTTTAGAGATTTATGCAGTGTTTGCCAGAACCTTCTATGTCTTTACCATTTTATCTGCGATACCACGTTATGACAAAAATGAAAAAAAAAACCTCATGAATAAGAACTAAAAAGAATTTTGTAACATACAATATATCAGTGCTTCTTAAACCAATGAGGCAACAGAAAACATTTTCCTCACAGATAGGCTATTTTAATAGCATTTTGTAACTTTTATTTCAGTATCTTCAAAAATAGCATTTACTGATGTTATAGAAAAAATAACATAGAATCAAAAAAGAAGCTAATTTGAAACAATATGGTAATATATTTTGTTCATGTGGCTACACTTAAAATTTGAGTTGGTATTATTCCACTTAGTTTGCCCAAAGATATTTTCTCCTACATGATGTTAATTCAATTAAGTTAAAATCTTGTTATCAACTTCTGTACTGACTAACAAAAGCTTTTATGTGTCACAGGCAATATTCAACAAAACCTGCCATTGTTGCTAAAATTACCATTCGATATTGTTCATAGGAATTTAAATTTTATTCAAAATTGACAAAATAATTGTGAAATACTATAACATTAATAATTGGAAGTGGTTTTCCATGCAAAATATCAGAGATTATTATTTTTATCTATCCAACTAAATCTTCATTAATCACTCAATAAGATGGCTAAATAGAGTACTGTTTATATGTATTTGTCATTTGGGATGTATATCCTCTTATAATAGCATTTTTGTCTGCTACTGCATGTTCAGGGGAGGATACAATTGATTCAGGAAGGACCACAGGGATTTTTCATGGAAGTGCAAATGTAACACTGTATTTTATGGCTGAGGATAGTTTATGAGAGAAAGCTTTCTGTGCCTTAGTGTAGAGCGTGAGAGCCAATTTTTAACACTAGCATTGCTGATTCTCAGGCTGATGATCCAAATCTTGGTTTATGTGAAGTTACTATTCATTACATTAATTTAAAATAAAGAACAAGAAGAAGAAAACTACTTAGAGAATTGAATAATGACTTCATGTTTTCTAGAAAATAAAAACACTGCAATCATTAACCAAGGTCAAAGTGACATAAACACATTGCAGATCCAACAGCTCAGGGAAGAAAATAACAGTTTGAGCAGATCATGCAGGAAGATGGCAATTCTTTAACAATTTCAATTTGAAGATTTCTAGTACTGTCTTATTTTTTTTTCCAGTTCATGAAATTTTTGAAGGGATATAGCTACATTGTTCCTTTGCAGTTATAGTGCAAAACATCTCCCTTGGCAATAATTTTTTAACTGTCCTAGAAGACAAAACAATGATCATATTATTTCAATGCAGGAGCAGATATCTGCCTAATGGTAAATAAGAATGAATTTCCTGCTTATGGAAGTGATTTTTCTTTTAATTAAAAAAAGATGAGTAAATAGTTAATGTAAAATAAAGTTCACATATTGCAGAAGCATCATTGAATTTGGAAGGGACATGTTGAGATAACTTAATCCAAGCCCCCTGTTCAAGTTTTTTGGCTAAAGCAAATTGCCAAGGGCTGTGTCCACTTGGTTTCTGAATATTGCCAGGGATGGAGACTCCATATCTCTGGGCAAACTAGTTCAGTGTATGACCAAAAAAAAAAAAAAAAAAACAAAAAAACATTTATTGTGTCCAGGTTGAATTTTATGTGTTTTAATTTGTGCTGGTTGCTTCTTGTCTTGTCATGGGCACTACTGAAAAGTGTTTGACTGCTGCTTCTTCAGTTCCTCCCATCAGGTATTTACACACATTGATAAAATCCCTTTGAGCATTCTTATCCCCAGGCTGAACAACTCCATTTCCCTCAGCTTCTCCTCACATGACAGGTGCTCCAATCTCTTAATCAGCGTTATGACCCTTTGCTGGACTCACTCCTGGATATCCAGCTCTCTCTCATACTGGAGACCCCAGCACTGGATCCAGCAGTTCAGCTGTGTCTCACTAGGGCTGAGCAGAGGGGCAGGATCACTTCTCCTGACCTAGGGGAAATGTGTTTCCTAATAATTTTCTTGATTTTCCTAAGGATTTTCTGTTGGTGCTCTTTACTCCAGCATGACCAAACATTTATATATTTCTTGGGCAATTTGGAGTACACCAGGATTTCTAGATCCTTCTCTGCAGAGCTGCTTGTCAGCTGGGTAATCCCCAGCATGTGCTAGTGCAAAGGATTATTCTTCCTCAGGTGCAAAGCCTTGCATTTCCTTTGGATGAATTCATGAGATTCCTGTCTGCCTGATTGAGGATGATATGGGTTAGGCATCCCATCAGACTCTGTTATGTGGTACTTTACTTCCAGTCACCGAGTTTTAGGTTTGCCCCAAGGGACAAATACGTAATTCTCAAACACAGGAGGTATGGTTCTTGCTACCAACTATGAATGAAATTACAGAGCTGGAAAAAATTGTTTAATCCAAGGGTTGTGCTGATATTTAACAGTAATCAAAATGATCAGTCTGAAGCAGAGGTTAAACACAGGAAGATCTGAAAAATGCTGATTTTTTTCTTGGCTTTCACATTTCATGCAAGCTTTGAAATTTTTTCAAGGGGAAAGATGTTTTTCCCCAAGATTTTATCCCAAAACTGGTATGGTTTGTCACTGCTTGGTAGTTATATAAGTTTTAAGAAATTCATATAATCAAGAGATCAGTGTCTCCACTGAGTCTCAATAGCAATGCTTTTTTTTTCTTTTCTCATTTGTCTTACCACACACCCCTCTACATATAGTTTTATATACCTAGAATATTGTTTTCAAATTCACGTCTCCCTCCAGATACATCCTAGCATGAGATAAAGTTATTTCAATTTTAAGTGTTTCTGTTTCAGTATTCAATTTTTCATAGTTTTACATCAAAAAGGAGAAATTAATGTCTTGTAGAAAGTACTGATTTCTCTTGCAGCCTTGACAGCTATGATCAGCAACAAATAGAGAACAATATGTACTTGAATTTTGAATATTTTAAAAACATTTTTATACTCTGGAATTATCAATTTTTTTTCCAAATTAAATACTGAAGCCACACATAAGAACAGAGGTAACGCACTATTTTATGCACACCAAAATGCAGAGTACATCACAGTATTGTTCTAAAAAAATAAGTATTTCTACAGCTGGGAATTAATTTAGATTGTAAAGCAAATATTTTTTCTCTGAGGTCCACCCACATAGCTTAGCTTCTCTTGTTATTAAATAGCTTTTATTTGTCAGAACAAATGAAAATACCTGAAAATATGAAGCACGTTATGCCAGAACTCAACTCATCCCACTCCTATACATCACAGATTAAGTTCTTACTTTATAAGAAAATGTCATGTGAATCTAGTCATGGACATAATAGCATGGGACTCCCGAAGGAAACCAAAAGCCCTTTTGCCTTCACTATATCTTCAAGCACATATTACACTAAATGCAAAAGGCAGTGACATCAACGGTCTATAAAAGCATGACCTTCAAGTTGATGGATTTTGAGTAATAAAAGGCCTCAACAGCAGCTGACATATAAACATAAAAGGGAGTTTTAAGGACAACCCACTTTGGTGTATAATGAGTAAGAACTTTAATACTGTGTTTACAGATTCCACAGGCTTTACTGTGCTAGTTTCACCTGAGAACATTTCTAAACCCAAGAGGAAACTGGGGACAGGACAATGAGTGTGGGATTTAAGATAATGCAGATATAAATTTGGGAAGAAGGATGATGTTAAAAAAAATGAAGGTAATTTGTAGAGGATATATATACATACATGTTTCTGAAAAAAATTTATGATCATATATCACAAATAATATTTTATAGCCAAATTTTTCCAATAGTATCTTGCGAGCTTTGGAATTACTGTCTTGAAAATGTATTTCTCTATTATGGGTGTTGAGCTGTTCAATGAAATAAAGCTGAGTAATTTGACTAAAGCAGGAAGGCAATGTAGGGGTAAGGCTTACAAAATGTTCCCAAATGAGCAGTCCATCCATTCAACACCCTCGTGAACTGATAAAATGTCCCAAAACACAAAAATTGCCAAGAGGGGGCAGCAGCATGTTGAGTCATGGGAACTCTCCTCCCTCCAGTGGAAGTCCACAGAAGCTGAGGTACAAGCACCTATTTACTTTGCTGATCTCTGCTAAATTGGTGCTGAACATGAGATGATAGTGTGATGCTGTCAATATCGTAGGGGAAAAGCAATTGCTTCCACTGTCTGAGAGTAGCAGGACTTGTCTGATTTTCTAGAAATTCTTCAGGTGAAGCCCAATTAAAAATCATAGAAAGTTTGAAAAGCCTTCAGTAGTCATACACCTCACAAACAAAATGCCATAAATAATTATCTACTAATTCTGTCATGACAGTGTGTCATCTACTATCAAAAATTTAGAGTAATCATGAGATGAAGCTTTATTACCTAAATGCATGGGCGATTCTATCTGAATAGACAGGAATCAACAGTTCTACATGCATTTTAAGTAACTACATATGCAATACATATGCAGATGTAAGGCAGATTTACATATGCAATAATGCAATTCCTTGTCCACTGACAAATTTCGACTGTCTATGTCTGCAACACCAGTTTGAATTCTTTGCATACACAGGACTTCTAAATTTAAAGTTATTTGCATGCAGGGAATAAATTCCTACAGTTCTGCTAACATGCTCATGCTATGTTTTTCCAAAGCTTTCATCTATCTATATAGTTTCTTATCCAATCACCATTTTCACGGTATCTAAGAGGCCTAATGACTCCTTGTTCTGCCAGGTTTGCACTTAGAGCTTTTTATTGCCACTCTTTAGAAAGGTGTTTGAACTGTGGCAGATAGGACAATCCAAAGACAGATCTCATTTCAAAGTATTCTGAAGGGAATAGCTAGTAAAGAAGAGCAGTGATTGATGCAATAGAAGACATAAGAGGATTTTCTTCTTTTTTTTTTTTTTACCAGCTACAGAGAAGTCTAGACTTTTTACTTTAAACTTGAAGTGTTAAAGGGGATTCTTAGATCTGATCATCTCAAAGTCTCTAATCTATGCAAAAAGTGGGCATTGATGTAAAAATAGTACATGTATGAACAACTCAGAAGCATAGCTGGAGTGCAATGTGTATTTGTGGGTCTAAATACTTTGAAAATGCTTGTTCCTGTCTGTGAGACTGGCAGAAGGTGAGAACAGTCAAAGATCTGTGAAATTTCAGCTCTTTCTTCCTCTCCTACTACTTTACTTATTAGAAAAGTAAAATCAGAAAAATTGGTCAAAAAACAAAAAATCATTTCCTTGCAAAGAGTATATCTAAGTCTATAAATGTATAGCAAAGTGTATTTATAGTCCTGAAATACAACTAAGTTATATAATTTTCATTTTGTATTATTTTAATTGTTCAGTGTTAAGAATATTGAAAGAATGCTATTCATTCTCCTAGATACAATTAGTTCTGTAAATATATTCTTCTCATCCAGGTAACTAGATATGTGCCTTACTTTTATTTTCCCACATATACCTGATTTAAATATTTCTGTGACCAGAAAATCAAAACTTTAACTGTAAGGGTCGTGATTTGACATTTTGATAGAAGAAACATTTAGTCTTCACCTTCCATTACTTTAAAGAATGGATTATTAGAAAAAAAAAGTTTCACTATTCCTCTCAAGAACTGAAATTAAAGGGAATTTTCTTGGCCAGCACTTCTGAGATACAATCTCATCATAGCTTCATTGGAAGGCTAAACTTTTTCTCTCAGGCCATCCCAATTTGATTGGACAGAGACCCAAAACATACACAATCACATCTATTCTTTTCAGAGATAACAAAGCAGAAAGTGAAGTCCTAGTAAATTATTCCTCAAAGTTAGATGCCATGATTGTCCAGATAGCTGATTCAGGAATTCTGAAAAAAATGCTTACTAAATCCCTAATCATATTATTAGTCCTTTAAATTTTCAGGTAATTGAAACATTTAATTGTAAGGTGTGTCTTTGTAAGGTGTTCCTTTCCTGGAACTTCCCTTCCCTTCTCTTCCCTTCCCTCACAGTTTTATACAGGTCTGTTACTCTAGAGCAATGTGGAAAGGAATACTTGTAAAGAGACACATCAGTCAAACTGAAAATTTGATGAGTCAGATCCATCACTGTACAATTAGTAAACCATGTATCTGTTGAGTTGAATCAGTACAGGCTTGATGAAGTTTATGGTACCACTCCAATTTGAAGTAGGGCTATACTAATTTATACTATTTAATTCAAACAAGATCTGATAGAGCCTTATTTCCAGTGATCACAGGAATGGCTGATATATTGCAGCTATTTCCTTTGTAAGCATAAGGTCATTTGAGAGCTCAGATTCTATTACTGTCTTCTATGTGTTGGGAAATACTGACTTTTTAACAGCAAATAATCACTTCATGAAATTTAAAAATGGCATTTGTTTTTGGCTAGTTATGATCCTGTTGCCTAAGGCTAGATCTTGTTCTCATTTCAGTCAAATGGAAACTAGTCAATTCCATTTTTCAAATTGTTTTGCATTAATACAGTACTGCAATGTTTGAATTGGGGCTGAACAAAAGAATTATTATTGGAAGGGGAAACACTACCCTGATTTTTATTTAAAGAAATGCTAATTAAAATTGTTTCACTGCAAGTATTTTGGAAAATTTTAATTCTGTGACAATTTCATTTGTCTTTTCTTGTCTAAATTTCCACGATATCTCTCAGACAACTTTTGTTTTGCTGCTCTGCCTTCCTTATCAAAAAAGAAAATTTCACAGAATACCAATTATTATATTTTTCTATACTGCATGGGAAAGAGGCCTCTGAAACACACTACCTGCCTACCTTTCCCTCTCCTCAGGATACTTCTGTAGATATTGGCAAAATGAATTTTTTGTGTGTTTTTGCCGTTTACATTAGCATCCAGTAATCACTATGATCTGAGGGTATGTAGAGCAAAGATTTTAGGGACATGTTCACCCGACTTCAGCTGTCTATGATGTAGACATCTACATATGAGCTACTTGTCTAAATTTTGCTGAGAGGCAGTGCTCAGAAACAGGCACTACTTGAAGTACAGTTCCTCTGACCTACATTTAATGGCTGCATTAGGATGAGATGAATGATGAGAAGTGCTTATTCCTCTCTACTGGCTATATGGGGAATCTAAATGACAAGTTGAAATAAAGACATTTATGCTCCAGACATCTATATTTTCTGAAGAATAATCCTACCTTAGATACTGATATGCTGTATCACAGGCTGCAGAAAGGGGATCTACTTGTCATTGGGCAAGTCAGTTCATCTTTCCGTTTCAAGGGAAACATAACTGTGAAGGACTTCAGAGGTGAAGTGACTTGTCAATGACACCCACACCATGATCACTAATCCAACAAACATAAACAGACAGGTCTTATTTTCTTGTGTATTACTCTGTAAACTAGTTCACATCTCTTCAGTGTGCATCCCTAGAGATTGCCAAAAATTAAGCCTATGGAACAGGTGTATCGCTGCTGAGCTAAATCATTTGGATGATGGAAGATGCTTTGGTCCATTTAAGTATATTGCTGTGATAAGTGAAAAATGTTTATTGGTTTAGGAAAGAAGAATTCATATATTATGTAATTGGCCATACAGAATTTATTTTAAAAATTTAAGTATTGACTTAAATTGAATGATAATCTACAGCAGATCACCACAGCTTCAGATGTATTAGTCGTGTCCAGACAGATATAAAACAATTTTATATAACAAAAATTATTCTGCAGGCCAGTTCTTCTTATTCATCTTCAAACTTCCACTAATGACTTTAGGTTATTTCCCTAAAAGCAAACAAAAAAAAAAAAAACCCAAGAAATTAGATTAGGCCATATGTCAATAGCCTGTTACCAGAATGTTTATATAAGCAATTTTCAAGGGTGAAAGAAAATATGCCATTCACTTGGAAAAATGCATTTATTTCAAACTGTGAGGACGTATATCTTATTATAGAACATATGTCATGGGAATTAGAACTCTGACACTTGGGAAAAAGCTACATATCATTTTCAAATGGTTACCAATGGTCTTTAATGTCAAGTTAGGTAATTTCCTATGTCTTTCGTATGTTGGGTGAACATAAATAAGAACTTACCTAAAATAAATTTCACTGATTATATTACATTTTCTAAACACTGATTAAAAGCGGGGCCCACAATCCTTATGAAATTTACAATCATATTTGCTCACTTATATTTGCAGGTAAAATTACTGCAGTGATTTATTTAGTTTAGATAGATGTGGGTGCAAAAGGTATCTACACACCTAGGAATTCCTCACACAGATGGGAACACTAGTGATATTCATCTAATTACTTCACACAGGTGATTTCATGAAAGAAATATCACCTTTACTCTGCAAGAAACAGAATCTCACCACTAAAGGATTCCTGAGAAGAACAAAGAGCTGAATTCTGTTGCAACTTACCATGAAAATACAATACAAACTACATAAGTATTTAGAAACTTTCAGTTGTTCACTTATGAATAAAAAATATAAGTTATATCATTTTGTCAGTGGAATTTAATTTTGCTTTGTATGAGGTTTTTCTATAAATACTTGTGTATTGATACAAGTTTTAGAGGAGGCCATAGCTGTTGTTTTCCCTTGAAGACAACTAGATATTCATATAAGTTCAACTGAGTATTTTCTAAGAATGGGTAAACTGAGGCATGGAGAAGTTAAATGATTTCATGAAAATGACAGTAGCAACGAGTCAATCACCAATTAGAAATAAATGCTGTTGTAAGTCTCAATTTCCTTCATTCACTACCAGAGTCTTCTGCCAAAAAAATAATAGATAAGTGAACTACACTAAATTGTTCCAAACCTCAGAAACCAATTGGGTTCAGGCTCTGGGTGAAAGTTCAGGTTTTATTTTATTTGAACCTATTCACCCATTCTTAATTGGAAAGTAGGTTGATAAAATGACTAATCTGAAATGTGCATAAACTGTTAAGTAGTAAGACTGAGGAATATGGACACACATATATATATACATTGTAGCTCTTGCCAAAAAAAGTTTCACATATGGCTTGGGCTAATGGCCAATAAATTTATTACTGGAAGAAATTACAAATGTTGCTGAACGCTGTTACAACATAAAGATGAATCAAAATATAACAGAAATATAGATAATAGAACATTTCATCTGATATTTCACAATAGTTATCTTGTCAGAGGAAACTGTGAAGCTTGATTGAACAAAAGATAAAGTTAATACTACCTAATCAGAAGAGACCATTATAGATCAGTGAAACTGCAAAACAGAATTATATGACAAGGGGCAAGCCACATTATCTAAATTAACATTTTTCCAGCATGAACAAGAAGGGCCACTGTAGGAAAACGAGAGCTAAATACTGTGGCCTGCATTTAGTCAACCTGAAGTAATTATTAATTTATGGTTGTCTGTGATTTTAATGAAAATGAAAGCTGAGAGGAAAGAATTGAGAGAGATAATGTGCCGTGAAATTGAGTTTCATTTATTTTGGGGGCCACCTTTTTTCTTTTCCTTATTTTTTATATTCTCATTTTGTTTTTGCTAAAGGAAAAGAAGCTAAGACAAAATGCCCACATTAAAATTTTACCAAGGTTATGTAACTACCCACATACTTCCATTGCCTTAAAAATGAACTATTAAAAATGGCCAGAGACTGAATTTACTGGTTTTCTCTATTCCTAGCTGGAATGACCGAAGATATCTTCTTTTCTATCTTTTTCAGAATTATAATTTTTCAAAGACAATATTTTGCAATAGCAATTTTGTCATCAGACAGCCAGGTTTGCCTAATTATATTTACATCTTTCCTGAATTCTGTATCATCAGCTGTATCTTGTGGGATTTTGGAATTCAAAATTATGGACAAAATCATAGGCAAACAACATGGACAAACTACACTAGCTGCCTTTTAGTTTCAATTCTTTGTCTTGTTCTCTTTCCACTAAGAAACTGCTGTAAATAAATCAACAGGTGCTGTTTGACTGCTAAAAAAAAGCCTAATAAGAAGGGAAATCACATTAGCATTCTTAAAATGGATTAAGTTTTGGTTAAAGGAAAGTTTGAGAGGCGCAAGGAATACTAGCTTTAAAAGCACAAGACCCACTTCATTGTGTTTGGGACTTTATAGTCACCAGCCTGTACAACACCCACAGTCTTCAGTACAATTCAAAAGCAATACAGAAATATTTGTTCATTCTGAACTGGATGTGACTTCCTTAACAAGTGAACATTTACTTTCTAGAGCTGTGTGAGAACAGTTGCAGGGTTTCCCCTTTAGCCTCTTTGTTTCAGAAGTTATTTTCAATGTATTCTGAGAGCCAGACTCTTGTCTACTATCAACTCTTAATGATATTTAAGATACTCTGTGGTATATCAGACATAGATCCTAGTCTGGCAGATATAATACAGTACCTATGGGAGATCTCTGTCCATCTCAAATGGTAGCTGAAGTCCAGATTATCTCAGGCTATCTCAAAAGCAACTAAAGAGCTGTGTACGATCAACCAATCCATGCCATGTTGACTGCACCAATTAGATTTTTATTGACTTTAACAGAAATCCCAGATTCTCTTGATTGCCTAAAAGCTTTAAATACTTCTGAAGAAAAAGCCTACAAGACAGAGAATCCTATATTTTTAGCTACTAATTTTATTTTGACCTTAAAGGCTACTTCTACATACAGGAAAGCTGAATTCTACTGTTAGTTAAAAAAAAAAAATCACAAAACCTTTTCCTTATAAAACATTTTGTCAGGATTTCTCCATGCCAAAGAGAAAAAATCATGTACATTCTGGTTTAGTGACCACCAAAGTACATACAAATTAAGTACCCTGTTCCAGCCAGGACAAGGTTAATTTTTACAGCAGCCAGGAAGGGGCATGGCTAGGACCTGGAGGTTATTCCATACCACCTCAAGACACTGCCAGGGACAGGGGCAAGGGAATCTCTTCCAGGGAGTAGGGGTCTCTTCCAGTTGAGTAAGCATGGCAGAGGTAAAGCCAGTTCTGAGCATTTTGCATGTGAATTACTCTCCTCTCTTGTAGCCTTCTGTTACTAATATGGTTGATGTTACTCTTCATCTCTCTTGTCCCACTGCTGTTTCCAGTAAATGGTTCTTTTCCCAACTTGTAAGCTTCACCTTTTGTGCTTCCATTTCTTCTCTCCATCCCATCAAAGGAGAGGGAAAGAAGGAGGTGGGGGAAGAGCAAGCAGCAGTGTGACTGGGGCACAGTCTCATTGGGAGTGCTGAAGGGTGCTGAGTACCATTCCCAAACCCTGACATCAAGAATGGGCTTTTGTGGAGGAGGGGCGAAAAGAGGAAGGAAGGAAGGCAGGCAGGAAGGTAGGCAGGAAGGAAGGGAGGAAGGAAGGAAGCAAGCAAACATTGATTTGTTCTACATCTGTTCTACTGATCTTTTCTACTGAAAAGATAGTAGTGATTGCTTTGAGATACTTTCTTACATTCATGTCAAAGCAGACCAAAATATAAAGATAGCTATCTTAGGCTACCCGTGTAGAAATCATGCTGGCTGATTCAGTAGTGGGACACAGGACACAGGACAAGGAAATCTGATGTGATCAAAGCTGACATTGAATACAAGAGACAATGTATTTACTTACACTCTGATTATCATCAGTTATTACTGATTAATCAATTGAATCAAGATTGAGGTTGAAATAGTGGAGAGATGTGGAGAGATTATCCTCCATAACATAATGTACAGTTTTGGATCAATCTGTAAGTTTTGTATCAATAGTGACCAGGCTAAACAATTAATTTCTCAGTATATTCTACAAAAATTTGATTATTTAATGTGTGACTCTTTCTTGTGAAAATGGAAATTAATTCATGCAGAGAGATGATGTTTGAAGGTGATGTTCTCTTTTTCTGCTTGGTGTCCTACATGCAATTCCTGAGTTTACATACAGGGAAAATAAAAAAGCAAATTAAGGAAAGGTAGAAAAAGTGAGTGAAAAATAATTATCGAGGAATCAAAACTTTAATTATGTATCATTATAATTTCACACAATATTCCTGAGTTTACCAAAATATTTCATAGTAATGCATTAATTTAAAATAACTTGGAAAAAAAAGAAATTCATTTTATCATCAACATATTCTATAATAATTTTCTTTTTTTCTTGATGGTTTTTAAGTTTGGGTTTTTTCCTTCCATGAATATGAGTAACTTTTAAGTGTTTACTGTAATGGGCCTATTCCTAGGCACACAAATTTTTGACAGCAATTAGATACCTTAAAGAAGTAGATTGAATATTAAGTGCATTTTTGTGAACTTTTGTTGAAATAGAACTCAATACGCTTACTTCAATTTTTATTTGAAACACTTCTTTTGCAATCAGGAGCAGAAGATACAACGTTTCTATGGTTGAGAATCGCCACCCTGAAAAACTAGCAACACTTCTGCACTTGCATAGCTTGGAACCAGAGCTTGGCAGATGCCAGAGTCCACAGCTGATCCACAGAACGAGCGCCTGCGGCTTCTCTGTGACAGAATGGTAACTCTGTGACAGAATGGTGACCTGTGGCTTCTCTGTCATTGTCTGACACTCTCATTTTCAAGACTAAAATACCCAAGGTCCTGCGCTACTGCTTGCTGTTAAGATAAGCGGAACTTAATAAAGTGACAATATTTTCAGTTTTACTAAGAGCTAAAAAGTTTTCTGCAGTGAAATTGATGAACATGATAGAAATACATGGGTTAGGTTACTGCATTGCCTGAAAGCCTCTCATTTAGATATATTGCATTTGTTTAATCAACAGAGTCACTAGCTTTCCAAGTGAAAAGAAAGTAAAAAGCTCCTACACATTATTCTCCTTTACTTTCTCATTAGCTGTAGCACTTTCTGACAAATATTGACCTGTAATTCTTTCCCTGTGCCAGAGAATTAAATAAAATATGAACTGCACACAATATACACCATCTGTTCAATTCCACAAGCTGGTTAGTATGTTGACTCCCATTGACTTTACTTCAAGCCCAAACTGCCCACAAAGAAATATTCCTACATCACAAAGTATGCAAACTTTGCTTGCTTTTTTATTGCATAGTTCAAATATATTTCCTTTTTCTAATAGCCTTTTTTATCCTAAATTTGTTTTTTACATGTGTTCTCTCACCTACCAAACTGGGTCACTCTCAGTCTGCTTAATCTAATCTGTTCAGAAATTCTTAATTACTGGTTTTTTTTTTTTTTCAGATACTTATATTTTGTTTTATCAGCTTCCTAAATAATGCAGAACTTTTTTACTGTAAGCTACCTCACATTTCATTTAATAATTTCTCTTCTGGTCAAGATGTTGGGTTGAATTTTCCTCAGTATTATAAAATGCTACCAGCAGATTATGCCTGTTTTTGTATTTATGTTACAGCGTAAGGTATTTCAAGTATTAAAAACAATTTTTTTTCAATTTATTTTTTCTAAAGTCTTTCTTTACTTATAGGTACTCATTCTTATTAATATTTCTTTGTTTTCACTTGTCTTCATACATACTTCAGTCTATCTTTAATTAATTCATCAATAATAGAATTCAGCTTACTCCCGTATCTGATATCAGTTATGTGCATTGTTTATTTTTTTTAATTTCTGATCTTGCTTTAGTCAGCTGATCTGTTTGAAGTATTCTACAAAGGCGCTGTATATCAATATGTCATATTTACCCTGGTTTATGCAATATATACAGCATATTTTTATAAAATATATAAGTTAGTTCCTTCCCTTAACAGATGGGGATAGAGCTCTTTTACCATCTTTAATTTTCTTCAAAACCTTGTGTATCTCTCTTCTCTCCTTTAGAACTCCTTTCTCTTCCTCCTTTCAAATCTATCTGTGAATCTTCAGATTAAGATATCTAAATATAGACATGTATATGTCAATATCCAGGTGTCAGCCACGTGTCTGAGGTTCTATGCAGTCAAGGTACAGTCAATAGAGTAAATGGAGCCTAAAGATTTTCCCCTCGGGTGAACACCAGAAGTTGGTCAACTGAAATGCTTTCTAGGCTTCACTGGCTGACTTTCTAAGGTCTTCATTTGTTAAAAGCTGAATTTTTAGCATCTGGCTCACATAGAGATATATAAATTCAGGTGTCAGCATGAAGCTGTATTGCAGGTTATGGTCTCAGTCCAGCTCCCCCATCATCTTCTGCAGAGTAGTCCAATCCCGTGTCGTGTCCCACAGCTGGATGGAATTAACTCAGGAGTCTTCACTGCTGATAGGTAGCAGGAGTTACCTGTTTTCAAACAACTGAATTGGACCTTCTATGTCCTTATGCAAAAGAAAATCCACACCTGTTAAGCTCCTTAGCACCCACCTTTATTCTCAAAATGAATCGTCTATATGACTCTTCCCATTACTTCCTTCTTAATTTCACCAAGCACAGAGAGGAATTGGAGATGCACATTTAGGTATCACGTGTCTTTATTACCTGTGATCTTTCAGTTTTCCTTAGGTGCTTGTGTGGAAAGAAAAGGATCTAAAAGCTCTATACTGATCAGGAAGATACTACTCAGACTAGTTGGGATTTTGTGACTCCTCGAATCCAATGTTTTGGTTCCAGAAGCCTCTGGGCAAATGCACAACAATATCAAGTGCCTCTGAATTCACGAACACCACTTACTCTGTTGAAAAATTCCATGTTCAAGAAAGCAATCCAGGTTTCCAGAACAACACCACATTTCAAGGTTCCTAACACAAGAATTTATAGAGAAAAGAGAAATTAGAAAAATTACTTTGCTCTTGTAGCAAGAAAATTTTCCTTTTTAAGTTTTATTCTGTACAATTTTCAGTACTATATAAATGCTTCAATTAGGTGATCTAGAAATAAAGCTATAGCAACCAATTTCCTTCCTCCCTCTCTTTTCTATTCTTTCTACATCTCTACCTCACACTCTTTATTAAATAAAATCTGTTTTATTGACTTTGGCATATGGTCTTTGTTTGCACCTTAATTCGGGCGGAGGCATCTCTCATTAATCATGTCTTAACAATCTCAAACAGAATTTTAGTAGAGTCAGGAGATCTTCTATTCCTGTTTTCTAATTGATTTAGTCCAGTGGATTGTCTCAGACTCAGAACACAGCAAACACAATGACACAGCTGGTTGCCACCTCCAAGAACAATTTGGAATTACTGTTATAGTTTTGTAAAGAAGTATTAATATGGTCTGCACGAAAGATGTGTTTAAAATTCAGATTATTAAAACTTACATGGTTAATTCTCAATCTTGGAAGTAGAATTTGAAATCAAAGAGAGATGTGTAGAGAGTGAGTGGGAAATCTTGATACTTCTCCAAGAAAATTACTCGAACAGGCAGAAACAGGTTAATCCTAGACGATGCATGCACTCTTCTCAAAAATGCTGCATCTGTAAGGGAATGCCACCAGGTGGAACAAGTGTGGTGATGGTTTAAGATTTCTGAAAGTAGTGACTGTGATATAATACTGCAAGTTGAAGGTGGTGAGTGTAGGAGTATGGTGTTATGGCAACAGTGTGTGAAGGAAAGTGTGCAGCATGAAGGTGGAGATCATGGGGTAACAGTGCTTTATGGATGTGCTTGGGATGCACTGCCTGGTGCACAAGTCTTCCAAGGTAGTACCCAGTGGGAAGCAAAATGAGTATACAGGGTTTTATGTATCCCCATGTAATAGGGAAATTCCTTCCATATTCCATTGAGAATTATTCCATGCCCACACCTACCTTTTGCTAATATCTAAGAAAAATTATTTAGCTTTTTGCATGTCAGTGATGCTATGTTTATACTCAATAGTTAGCTATGGATGGACTACACCCTTCTTTCTCAGGCTCATTTGAAGAACTTTTCATAAGTCTGCATTGTCCATGTGTTTTAATTTGATATGCTGTGTTCTCAGAACACCTTTGTGAGAATAAATAATGAGCCATCAAATCAAATAAGTTTCCTTTTCAATGTTCTGCATGTTAGCAAGATTACAGTAATTTGAGTTGATGTCCTATGTTGAAATGTCTAAAATCATTCTTTAAAATGGTGTGAAAAAATGTTGTGTTCTTCAATTCACACAAAGAACATGATTGTGCTTCTGATCCTAAAAACACTTCTTCCTGTATTTCAACTGATATTTAAGACCTACCAACTGAAGATTCACTTTGTTAAACTGATTAGCTAAGATAGCATCTCTCATCCCCTTCTTACACTTCTTTTTGAAATATTTATAACATAATTGACAAGTTCTCCTGATTATTTTATTTTCTTAAGAGTTCTATGTGTGAAATATGGCAGACATTCACAAGTACTAGCCAAAAGGAAGGAAACTTCTTGAGTTAATATGCCCTATTTCCTGACTTGAATATTATGTATAGAAAAACATTATCCAGAGTTTTGTTTAAGAACTCTCTTTAGCAAATATTTTCACACCACAAAAATAAGATAACAGCATTGCTGAGAAAAAGTGGTTGAATAGAGCAAAAAAATTAAAATTTAGTTATTATAAGGGATTTACTAATGGAAATGTAAATATTTATGTTCCTCATCAAACTTGACGAAGGACTGAAGAAGTGGTGAACTAAGAGATAGTAAATGCTTATTATTATGTGTCTGTATGAAGCTCATTTAAAGAGATCCAAGCAGCCTTGGTCTACAAAATAGGTAATATGGTACCAAAGCACCCTATCTAGCATTCTAAAATGGAGTGGAATGCTTGAATTTCTCACAGCAGTTTGTCCATCTGTGTGGTTGTGCTATTCTAATACCCACCTGAATTAACAGCAGAAGTTCTCTGATTGTAGAATCATAAAATGGCTTGGTTTGGAAGGGACTTTAAAGATCAATTCATTCCAATCCCCACCTGCCCTGCCACACGCAGGGATGGCACACAGTAGGGAAGACTGCTTAAAGACCCATCCAGCCTGGCCTTGAGCACTTCTAGGGATGTTCCCTGGTATACATGAACACTTCTCTGGAAAACCTGTTCCAGAGTATCACCAGCCCCATAGGAAGGAATTTCTTCCTAATACCTAATCTAAACCTGCCCTCTTTCAGGATAAATCATTTACCCCTTTTTATATAATCCTTATCAGAAAGAATGTAACAAAGATGAAAAACTTGTTTACCTACACTGACCTCTTCATTGTATATTAATGTATTGAATACAAATATAAATTAATATAAACTTGCCAGCATTCTGCCATTAAAATATATATTTAAGCATTTTTCTCAGGAAATAAAGTTAACAACTTCTTTTGGTACCATTAGTACAACCTTTGAGGTAATATAATGGTATAAAAGTTCTGTTGTTTACATAATTTATGGAAAATAATTTAATTCTGGGGATGGTAGTGCCAAACATGCCCATAGATCTATAGGAGTTTATACACATATTGTAGGTTGCTTTCCACAAAGCATGTGTCTTGTGTAGAAATTCTGTTACTAGTGCCATACTTCTAACAAATCAGTGATGTCACAAGCAAATTCATCTAAAATGTGTGATAGACTACACAGCACTGATCTTCAGAGGTTTTACCTTATTTTCTTGAATTTAGCAATTATTTTCTACCTTTTAACATCCACCTTTCTTCTGGGCAAATATATATTAATAACTGTACAGGGTCTAGCTGGATGATTAAAAGTCATTCTTGATTAATGGATGAATAATAAGCATATTACACAACTTGTAAACTCTGTGCCCAAGTGCAACATCAGTCCTCAAAAATCATGTTACTTGTTTCCAAAAAATCCAAGAGAACAGATCTAATTCTGGCCTCCTTTATGTCATATGAATTTCCCATCATTCTCAGTGCCATTATTCAAGGAAAGCAAAGCTGCAGTTTTGTTTTCTACTTCCTCTTTTGAATTCTTCAATACTTTTAACTCACATCTTATATCTGTTTACGTCAAGATTTTTTCTCCATCTAGGTAATCTGCAAGTGAAAATAACTTATGAGAAACGCAGTTAAACTCTGTACCCATTTATTTAGCACTGATCCAAAAACACTACCAGTTCACAGAAAGAGTAATGCTGTAGTCTCAGAGTTTTGCTTTTATTTATCTTTCTGAGGCCCTGCTGTTGTATTGTCATTACAAACCACCTATGGCCACAATGTTTGAATTAATCCCTTCAAACATCAAGTCTGTTTCTTCCTAGCCATTTAAAACAAAAATATACTACACTATCATTCTGATAGACAGTCTTTGCACAGATAGAAATAACTGCACTGGAATCAGAAATAAAGCACTAAAACCATTACATTTTTTAATCCCACACTCCTCCAGACATTTTAGCCATCTTTCTTCATTGAAGAGCACTAATAGAGCCTTTCACATCCATTGAAAGTACCCTTTCCATCCTCTCCTCAAAATAACTCATTAATAAAGCAAAATGACAATATATTTCCCTTGATCTCATTCACAAAGTTAAACGTAAAATTAAGGATTGAATTGATAATATGAAAGATGAATTGGAGAGACTGTTCCTAAAGTCTCTTAAAGTAGGCTTTTATCTTCTGTTCATCCTTGTCTTTACAGTAGAGAAGTACTTTCATTCTTACAGTAGAAAAGGAATAAAATATTACCTATATTTTACATTTTTAAGAGATCAGATATTTTTGTTTGTGTATTTGTGGAAGCAGGGGAACTTGGGGTAGAGTTGTTTAGCTGTATATCAGAAAGTTAATGTCGGTACTTTCCTATTAGTGAATTTGGTTCATGTAGGAAACTTCATTCAGGCCATTCAACACATGAAGACTTTCTAAAAGTAATGTGCTTTTATTTCTACTGAAAATAACCTGAATCAAATTCCTTAAAATTAATATTAGAATATGATGCACAACTGCATGTGTACTAAGTTATCAAAATCTCAAAGGAATCCCAGAGTATAATCTGAAAGGTGTTCCAATGACAGATTATTTCTGACAGCAGTTAGCAAAAATGCCACAAATCTCATTTACAATGGGAACATGCTATGTAATAGAAAAGTTACCCATGGCACTGCAGTAGTAGGTGTCCCGATATGTATCTAATATTGTAAAAGGCTTGAGCAGATTTTGCCACCACAGCAGTTTAGCACCTCATCAATATTTTCAACATCAGATAACTGGGATTCTTCCGAACACTGAATTGTGTAACTGAAAAAAATCCAATACAGAGAATCTGACTTAAATGTATTACTGGATTATACAGATGGAGTTACAGCACTCTTTTAGCACCCAACATAAAGTATCACTGAAGTGAAAGACTTAATATGCATTTGTGTTTTGATGGTTTAAATAATTTAAAGAATGAAATACACTGGTCTATGATATATATCTGGTCTAGTTTTCACCTGACCTATCAGCAGGGATAAATAATATCTAAACACGTAGCTTTGACACTAAGCTGTGGTGCTACACTTAGTGTGTCTGAGGATGGGAGACTCCTCAGTTAGTGAAACAAGTGCATATGGACGGAACAAATCCATTTGGTACATTTCACTGCTGGAAGGGCAAAAACTACTCCCATTAGAGATGCTTAGGATTTAGCTAAATGTATTCTGGCAGCTCTGCTAGCTGTCTGAATTTGAAGGAGATTGAAAAGTATAGAATGAACACCCCCAAATGATGCTGAGATAACACTGATAGGAATCTAGATTAATTTATTGATTTTTTATTGAAAGCTAGGAGAAAAGAAATTATGTATTGTATCTTAAATGGAGATTCATGTCTTGTCAATAAATAGTATGTTCAAGATCTTCAGTTTATGTACCTATTTGGCCAGCTCTGAGCCTGATGTAATTTCAATGACTTGTAACTGTATTAGCACAGAACAGAGTCTAAGACTATAATAGACATAACATAAATGGCAAGGCAGGCAGAGCAAACTTGCAGTGGATAATATCCATATGATGGCTATAGGAATTTTCATCAATAGCACTGCTATGTGTCCTTCATACTCACTTCTTTTCTAGAAACAGATGATGTTTCTCCCTGTTTCTAACTGCTGATGTTTAAACAAAAATGTATTATTAATAGTACTCCATTCCAAAGGAGTTATACTTTGGATTTGTCTAGGAATTACTTATCAGAGAATATAAGAATTTGCATAATCCAACTGGAGTGTGAATGTTCTAGAGCATTATGATAGGAACATGAGACTAAAGATGAAAAGAGAGTTACATGTAGGTTTACTAAAGGGCTTTTTGTTACTTTCTTCTGTAAATGCCAGCTTGCACATTCAAATACCTGACCCAAGTTCTTCAGAAATTAATTTCAATAATAGGCATGCTATTCAATTCTTCTTCATGGCAGATGGAAAATTTTAGCCATACTTAAAGTTTTGGTTTTTTTCTGGAAACTAAGGCTTTCTGTTTGTTATAACTGTCAATCCTTTCTTTACTCTTTTGCAAAAAAGATTCTTTAAATCTTTTAAGCAGTAGCAGTATGAGAATATCCTGTGAAATATTAGTCATTAAAGGGTCTCTTTCTAGAATAATCAAGGAGATAAAGAGGATATGCCAAAAGCTTATGGCTGGACTTCTAAGAGTTTCTTGTTTTCTAAATTTCCAGGACCTACCTGAATATTTCCTATTAACATAGGATCTGCTGAGATCTCTCTTTGGATATTGAAAACACATTTTTGTGGTTTTGTATTTTTGTGCATTCTTTCCTCTCTACAGTCACATATCACCTCATTCGTGATTAACATTAATCAGTCTATTCAGGCTTAAAAGTAATTTTTTTTGAAGTTCTGCATGCTGGTCTGAAGGAAAGTATTATGGTTTTTCTTTATGTATACGAACAATGGTGAAGGAAGATATCCACTACAGATAAAAATAGTCCATTAATAACTGTAACACAGAGCACTTATATGAGACCTACTATCTGCAAAGCAATTTACAAACAATATCCAATTAATCTTCTCTAGTTACTCAGTGTAATCCATTCATTACCTAATGGATCCCAAATCTTTAATGCAATAGCAAAGTTTCCAACAATATGTCTGAGGCTACCTTTTGCAGCTGAAATTCTCATTTTACTGACAGTTACGCTGTCTGAGCAGAAAGACATTAGGACCATTTCTTGGACCTAAGCTGTGTAAAGCTGTACTCTCAGTGATTCCAACTCCTGGAGCAGCAGGTGCAGGATCTGACTGATAATAGTTCCTCTCATAACAGCTAAATTAATAATTATGAAAGGGAAACTCCAAAGTGAAACTTAGGGGTACTTCAAGGAAAAAAAAGTTATAAATGTATAATTATACTGTATTTTTAAAAATCCTATAAAATGGCAACAAGGATGGGTTTTCCCTATGAGTTAGGGAAAAGTTAGTTTTGAGTTAGTTAGTTAGAGTTAGTTTTTAAAAGTCTTCATTTTATGTACATGTAACAAAAAGATGACTCCTGCACTAAAAAGGCTACATTCCTCCTGAAATTTATGTTCTTGTGAATAATCATGAATATTTCACTTTATCTGCCATGAAAAACAGAGGCAACAGCACTGCCTCCTACTATGGATCTTGAGGCTAGGATGCACAGTTCATAAATATTTGGCAATTCCTTGATTTCTAAGGTGCAGGAAACTGAATTCCTTCCAATGGTTTCAGCCCCCTTAACCCTCTTGTCGATGCATTATCTCAGTGCCACAAGAAAAAAAAAACATCCAACTCAAAGGCTTCTTCATTTAACTGCAAAGTTATTCCCTTAGCTGGAACATTATATAGGAAGAAGGCTAAGTATTTCTTAGCTACATTCCTTAGTTTGTGCTCATTGCCACGTGAAGTCAGCCTTGGCATCTCAGAATACTTGACATTCTTTGTACAGATCAACAAACCATTTAAAACTGAGCACCTAGCAGCTGAAAGGTCAAGTCTCATTGTATTCAGTAGTTTAGGACTGAGAGAATAGAAAAACCCTCAGAAGCTGTGTTCCACTCTTCTATTAATCTGTATCTCTCAGCAAAAAATTGTAAGTTCTCATACCTGGTTGTCTGACTTCCAAAGGACATAGTCTTAAATGGAAATCCAATTCACTCTATATTCTAAGGAAGAAAAAAAATTAAGAATTATTTGCATGTCATTAAGGATCTTGCTATCAAAAGAAAGGTATAAGTATTTTCATTATTCATAGTAACAAAGTAAATACTTAAAAAAAACCCCAAACAAACCCCGTATATACCCTATGGATTTTCCATTAATCTGTCCCCTACTTTGCTGGCAGATTACTTCACATTTATCAAATTACATTGGACAACAGCATCTTCTTGCAATCTATTCGATGGGTTGTTTCCTGTATCGTTTTGATAGGAATTCCTAATAAACTTATCATCAGATGATTTTACTTAGGAGATTTTAAAATCTAAAAAAAAAAAAAAACCAGGAAGAAATTTATTTGAATTTGATATTTAACTATTGCTGAGGAGCAAATTTCATACTGATTACACTTTTATATGCCTTTTAAAATCGATTGCCATTGAGAAGACGCAATATAATACCATAAATACAATAAGATAGCTATTCCTGGTAGCAGGGATGAGGCTGTTGAATCCATTCTTTAAAACTTGATGGCTTTCTCACATAGCAAACATTTTGACTAGTTAATTCTGTAGCCTTGAGTAAGCAATTCATCCACGTTGAATTTAATTTATATACATCCTTTGAAGTTTCTAATGAAAATAATATATTTTTTAAAAATTGAGAAGTGTTCTGTTAAATACGAACTTCAGTCTTAGCTCTGTATAATCTTCCATCTCCATTTTCAGTTAATGTTGCATTTTATCCCTACTCTCCTTATAATGTCTCACACTTCTCTTTGAATGGTACAGACACAGGTTTTCCCAAACTCACTGTAAGAGCACTGTAGAATATCAGTCTATTCTATGCACTCTAAGATTTATGCAGGTTGCTGAGAAGGGCATAGCATCTAGTACAGAGTGACAGCTACAGGATAGTTTTGCAAAGACAGCTTTCCAGATCTGTGCCTAAATCACATTCCTGATGAAATAGCACATAGGTTTTATAACAGGCATCAATAAAAAAGGGTTTTGGTTTAGTTACCTACACAAAGACAACTCATAGCCTTCTGTAATGTTCAGGTATTTCAGACATGCATGTAAGATGGAAGGTAAAATATAAGACTTACAGGAGATCCATGCTTTTTGGAGCAATGACTCAGATCCAGGAGAAATAGGCTAAGGTCCCAAAAACCATTCAATTCTAGATGCCTGTGTTTGGAGTCTGAACGGGGCCTAGATCTTCATGGAGCAGTGGACATTAAAGACACTTTCATATTTCAGTCTCAAATAATTTTCCATCTTATAGCATATTTTTGTGAGATCGTACAGAGATCCAGACCCCTCCCCCCCACCAAACCAAGTACAAAACTACAAGTTGGTTTTATTCAGGGATAAATAAGGTGCCTAAGCTATCTGGCTAAGGACAGAATTTTTTTCTCTTCTATATAGTGTAGTGATACTTACCATGGAGTTGGTGTATAAACTGATTTACAAGACCATGTTGCAAAAAAGAAATTTATTTGATAGTTTTTTTAGATTACTTAACTGCTTGCACTTTTGCACACTCAAACCCTCTGATTTGGTCAACAAAATAAGATATATCAGGCCAATATTGTGTCTCCCTTTGTTCACTCTAAGATCCTGTTTGGCCTTTTAATCATTACATTGCTCTTGGTTTCTGCTTTGTCATGTGCTGTGTTCCTCTACCATCATTTGTGTCCTGGGGGGCTTATTGATTCATGTACTCTTATAATTAGAATATAGTTTACAGTCTACAGGTTAACCTTTACTCTTTATGTAGTCTATATGAACAAAATTGGGAGCTGACTGTATACTATCCTGGACGTCATTTAACCTGATGACACTTTCAGTAAAAGTGTAAATTTATAAATGTTTTCATCTATATACCCTATTTAATTATTTCTAAATTTGAATAAATAAAAATATTTAAGCTCCTCTTTTCATTGCTGTTTTTATACCCATCTCAATCCAATGTCACACTGCATTTGAAACTAGCAAACAGACATGTCTACAATTGACCGTCAAGTTTACCTCCTGAATTTCAGAGCTTCATATTTCTAACAACACTGTATGGTATTACTCTTTTACTTAGTGAAATTATTTCTACTTCCCTTCCCCAGGTAATGCCACACAGCACAGAGAATAATTTTGAAAGAAAACATGAGATACTGTGATTAAGCCAAAGCACACAACCTTAAAGTTAAAAAGCTGGCCTTGCATAATGAAGAAGTGCCTTTACACCTTCACAAACACAAAACCAACTTGTAAGTTCCTCACATATTTTTCCAGAACTGCAAATTAATTTTTTGTGGTCATCATTTGCAAGACAATGCATATGATTATTCCAAAAATAATATTATGGGCAACCTTCACAAAACAGAACACCTTCTGTGATGTTGCTGCCATATTTTGCAAAGCTCAACTACTCCATTTTGACCAGCTCTTACTTAAAATAAAGTTTGGGTCACCAGGGGCATTCTTCAACTAGTTTTACTTTCCAGTTCCCAGCAGTGTTCTCTCATTTTACAGCTTCTCAAATACAAACATATTAGCCACTTTATTGTTGCTGGGAGTTTGACTTGCAGCTTAAGATACATTTCCAGCTGGAAGTTTAATAGATTTTCAGGTCTCTAAAAATATTTCTGACACTTAAATGAAATGGATGAGAATGGCTTTAATGACACTTGTAGGAATTTCTGACTTGGGATTCCACAGAGCTCAGTCACTGAAACAATAAAGAGTTTTCAAAAGCTGTAAAAAACTCTGACAGTTTCAGTCATTCAGGAGCCTTATCAAACTAATGGAGAATTCTCTCAAAGCATTTTATGATGATTCCACTTATATTCATTTAATATTTTCTCTAACTAAGAGAAAAAAGGGATGTTTCCTTGCTCTGTTCTTCATTAGTTTAATACTTTAATGAGGCTGTTCTATAAAAATGGAATAAATATTTCAGAGTTCATCAAAATTATTCATATTCATCTTCAAAAATATATTTTTTTAAAAAATTAAATTAAAAAAAAAAAAGGATACCGTGGCATCTTAGATATAAAGTGCTGTCAAACAAAAAACCTCCCCATCCTGGTTGAAAACATCCCTTAAAGTACCTCAATATTTGGCAGGTTCCTTGTTTCTTTCTCCTTTAATATTTTCAAGATTTTCTTTCCATGTTGCTGTATGTAGTCAAGTATTGAGGCCAAATGTGTCTTCTCATTTAAGTCAAAGACAGGATCTCTTTGTCAATTTAGAAATGAGATATTTGAGATCTCAGACCCATTTAACTGGAGCTTTTTCAGTAAAGACACAGTCAAATTATGACATGAAATTATTAAATCCTCTAAAATGTTTTAAAAGTGTAGCATTAAAGCTTATCTCAGTAAAATACATAGGGTAAGTGAACCAGGGAACCACCATGTCCTGAGCTTTGTGTGTTGATTGTGTTGCAACTGTGGTTCAGAGATGGATCTCACAATTGTGAAAGAGATTGTATGCATTGAGAGAATAACCCAGGATGTGAGCTAAAGGTATAACATGATCAGATTAGTTGGCATTCACGAATGTGACAATCTCTTTTTAATTGAACACCAGATATAGGAAATGCAATTTGTTTGGCTTTATGTACTTCTTGACAGAATGTGGCTGTCTTACCCAAAAGATGTAATTGTTTCTGTTAGTCTCTCTTTCATGCCTGATATAATTTTCAATCAGAAGAACAATAAGGCTAAAATATAGTAAGTCTTTTTACAGTAAAATGCACACTTAGGGACACCTTTTTTAATTCTTAACATGGTATAAATAAAACATGTTGTGCACATAACAATAATGAACACCTATATGCATTAAGTCATAATTAACTCCAGCACCACAATGCTTCACATGTATTGTATCTTTGTGTGTAGTACATAACTGTATATATGCATCAGTATAGAATATGAATATGCTCTAGTCATATACAGGAAAAACAGAAAACTGTGTTGTCTTATGGAATTGTTCTGACGTTGAAACCCATATTCTTGCTGGTAGTCATTGCTTCAGAAACAAAAACAAAGATACAGAAGGCAAATTCAGTCATTTCATCTAACACTATCATAACAAGCTATCATATTTCATGTATCTGCTGCTGAAAATGGAAGAGATTAGTGAAAGATGATCCAGGATGCTTTAAGAAGAAGCTGTTCTCCAAAGTATGGCCAAGCATCTTCTGGAATTCTCTGGCAGGGAAATAAAACCTTGTGTTGCCTAAGGCTGGGGGGTTTAAAAATTGTGTGTATGCAATTTATTCACAAAAAAGAATGTAATGTTACATAAAATACCTGTTTATATGTGTATTGCAAATCTGAAATGTATGTTATTAATTCTCAGCTCTGTTGCCAATAGAAACTGTCCCTTACACCTATGTAAAACTGAAGTACACAATTATTAACAGAAATAGTCTGTAGTCAGAATGCAACTCAAAATTTGTGTGCAAAAAGAGAGTTGTTTTTCCTCAAAAGTACATTCTTAAATAAGAGAGAGCTGGAAATAAAAGGCAAACTGCACCTTGAAGTGAAAGAACAGGAGCAGATGTCCTTTAGCTGTGTGTTTTATTGATTTATAAACACTCAGTCAGGCTACCTCATCTCTGCAGAGTAATTTAGATATGGGAAAATATCTGTGAAATATATTGATTGCATTATTGATTGAAAAGCCAATTGCTGTTGCACTCCTGTTTTACCATTTAAGTCCTGACACATTTTGACATATGAGCCAGCTGCGACTACTGCCTCGATACTGCAATGAGATAATGTGAAAGCTGTCATAACCACTTCTGTGTCAGCCACAAGGATTTACAGTGCACTAGTGCTGCTATTTAGCTTGTTCCTTAACCACCTGAATAATTAAGGTTTGTTAAAGCTTTTGCTGTTGCACATTTGGTTTATATATGTGCTGTTTTTATGTTTCCTTTCACACTGGATTGATACATCATGAACAAAAGAAATGTAGAAACCAGGCTCTTATTATTCAAAGCTTATACACGTGGGGATGATTGTTTCTGCTCAAATATTTCTCTCCACTCCGTGAGGAATTTGGATTTTACAACATTTCGCAGGGGAATTCTCACTTGTTTCCAGATCAGTTTACACTCAGCAGCAATAAATCAAGGGAGGACAGGAAAAAATCCTCTGCAGCCTATTAACAACTCTGTCATTTATTTTGAAATCTGAAACTGTGGAAAATACAATGAAAGTACAAACAGATAGCAACTTATTTGGTATTTTTCATATTTAAAAAGTGCTTTTAAATTTATTTATCCATTGTTGAAATTTAAATGATACCAAAAAGATTTTTTGAGCCCAGATACAAAGTACAAGCCTCCTCATAAAATGCATCCTGTGAAGAACAAAAGAAAATTTTCCTTTACTAGCTCCACATTTTATCATGGCAAGTGAACTATACAGTTTTATCACCTTCTTTCTTCTACTCTTATTTGTGAAATAAGAAGGCATTTTCATAGTAGCTTTAACTCATTTCTTTTACTATAATCAATACAGACTTTTATTTTTCCTAAGGAGACTGATTATATTGTTAGAATCATAGAATCAGAACATCCTGAGTTGGAAGGGGCCCATGAAGATCATCGAAGTCCAACTCCAGTTCATTCATGCCATCTCTTGTCCATTTTCAGTTGTTTATTTCATGATCTTTTGACCAGGTCCAGACCACCAGGTACAATCCATGTGGGACTTCTGTGCCCTGACAGAATGGCATAGATTTAAATGTATTCTGCACACATTCTAGGTTGTACCTGTCTACATCTAACAACAGGCTGGACTCTTGCTTGCATATTTTTCATCATGATACTCGTATTTCTCCCCACGGTACCTGATGAATGCCAAGCATTCTCTGGACCTCCTGTTTGGAGGGACTCCTTGTGAGAGAGTGGAATGTTAATGGTTAATGGCTCAAGACAATCTGCCACTTGAAATGCAGGGGGTGCTTTGTTGACAGTGTGCAAGGCACAGCCCAGGTGTTGAGAAGGTGTGCACACAACATTTTGTTTAGTGACAAGCTGGGTTTTGAGCCAGATAAGGGAAGAGGCCGATCATCCCCAGCCATTCTTTTACAGAAATGGCTCAGGTGTAAAACTCCCCCACTCCCCAGGGTAGTACCAGAATATTCACACATGGACCCAAGGGTTTTCATCCCTTCTGATGGAACAAAACTGGCTCAGCTACACTGAGGTGAAAGGCAGCTGTCACGTCTTAGAAAGGATCATAAACCATCAAAGATCCCCAAAGTGCCCCCAGAATCATTTTGGGGACCTCTCCCCAAGGGAGGTGATCCACATGTTCACAAGATCCACAGTGTTGCAACAGACAGTGTAAAATTTCCTGCCAAGGAAACAGGAATGTGGGCATTCCCACCTGAACCTGAGTACATATTAATGCATTGAAATTTGTTTTTCCCAGGCTTCTCCCACCCTTTCACAAACGAAGTTGGACTAAGTGATCCACAGATCAATGGGACCAACTGTTAATAGAAATTGCAACAATCAAGATCCACTGGTGGTGATAACTTTCTACTCTTATCCTTTCTTTTTCTTTCTTTCTGTTCCTTATACATTTTCTTAAGTGTTATAAGTGTTATTTTTATGCTTTCATACTGTCATATTTCTACAGATAATAACCAAAACAACTACATACCTGCTTTCCATTGCAACCAAATTTTTAAAATAAACCCCCCATATAGATAGAGAAAGATAGATTATAGATAGATATAGATACAGATACAGATACAGATAGAGATATAGATAGAGATATAGATAGATATAGATATAGATATAGATATAGATATAGATATAGATATAGATATAGATATAGATATAGATATAGATATAGATATA